>JAXLNO010000293.1:0-107726 GCA_038087875.1 Malacoraja senta | reverse complement strand
GACCACAGTCTAGGTCCTTCCGCTGCTCGACATGGGGGGCAGGGTGTGTTGGAGACGCCCCTCAAAATAAGGGATGGGATTCCACAGCCACGAGGGCCACATGAGTGGCAAGGGTGGGGGGTAAAATTGTGAAATTTGAGCAATGTATATAAACAGTATTGAATGTTTGTACAGCCACCGGAAATGTCGGATGAATATTTTTGTTTTTGCACGGTTCATGTAATGTATATATTTATTACTTGAATAAAGTCTATTTGGGGGGGGGGGGGGAGTGAACAAAACTGAACATGTTTACTCCAAACTGACCATCCTTAATATGAAACTATGCACAGTTTCTCCAAATATAGATGCATCTGAAGACTGGAGCGTGAGAGACGAGTGTACTGATGTGGATTAAAATATATTTACTTCCATCTTGATCCCGGGCTGTGAACGGAGAGTGCGGGCGGCGGGTTCCACTGCTCAACAGGTGCAACGCCCCCTCAATTACACCTCCTTAGCGCTGGTCCCTGTCCCTTTCGTGTCCTGCCTTAGGCAATCCCCAGGGCAATCTCGTTCAAGAAGGAACTGCAGATGCTGGAGAATCGAAGGTAGATGGAGAAAATTGCTGGAGAAACTCAGCGGGTGCGGCAGCATCTATGGAGCGAAGGAAATAGGCAACGTTTCGGGCTGAACCCCTTCTTCACTCCTATTTCCTTCGCTCCATAGATGCTGCCGCACCCACTGAGTTTCTCCAGCTATTTTGTCTACCCAGGGCAATCTCTCCGCTTTCGTCTATCTTCAGGCCGGTTTAATGTCTAACTGACCCCTCCCGCGTGTGTGATTAGTTGGAAGCGGCCAGGACACTGAACACTGAACACTTGCAGCCAAATAACATTCATTCCCCGAGACTGCAGCGCGCGCAGTGGAAAACACTTTGAACCAGGAAGTGCCGGAGTTAAAATGGCTACGAAAGAAATGTTCGAGAGTTTAACGGAGGAGGCAGTTTGTCCCATCTGCCTGGATTTCTTCACCGATCCATTGTCACTGGAGTGTGGGCACAACTTCTGCCCCCCATGCATCACACAGAGTTGGGACAGGGAGGGGGAAAACTCCTGCCCGGAATGTAGAGAGGAGTTTGTCGACCGCACCCTCAGGATTAGTTGGCCTTGGCGAGACTGTCTTAGAAAGCTCGAACACTGAGCCTGAATCTGACAGAGAAGGGAAGTAAACTTCAGTGCGAGAAACATCAGGAAGAACTGAAGCTGTTTTTGTGAAACGGACAAGAAACTGATCTGTGTGGTTTATGTGGCTGGGCGGGATCACAGAGATCACCGCTTCATGAACGTAGATGAAGCTGTTGAAACCTACAAGGTAAAAGCAAACCGATGTTGATCACATCATTGTGTCATGTTTTGTTTACTTTCTGACATTTTTCTTCTCTGATCTGAAACCCAACCCCAGGATCAGGTGAAATCTTCCTTCCAATCTCTCACAACAAAGAAATCACAGATCGAGCAAATGGAGCAGCAACAGAAAGAGAAGATTTCTGTTGTTCTGGTGAGGTTTTCCAATTTAGATTTCCTGATCTTGTGTAGTTTTCATCAATGTGATGCGTGTAACGTTAGGACACCTCTCTACAGCACAAGAGACGAGGGTTGGAGCTATAGAGATAGAGACTGTGCGGGCAGGTACTGACTGTAGATAGAGTGGATGTGGAAAGAATGTTTCCGCTGGCGGAACTGTAGGACCGGAGGTTATAGCCTCAAAATTAAAGGGAGCTCTTTTAGAAAGGAGGTGAAGAGAAACTTAGAAAAGCGGTCACGGTGGCGCAGCGATAGAGTTGCTGCCTCACAGTGAATGCAGCGCCGGAGACCCAGGTTGGATCCTGACTACGGGTGCTGTCTGAACGGAGTTTGTACGTTCTCCCCGTGATGTTTTGTCCGAGATCTTCGGTTTCCTCCCACACTCCAAAGGTTTGTAGGTTAATTGGCTTGGTAAATGTAAAAATTGTTAATGTGTGGGGATTGCTGGTCGGCGCGTACTCAATGGGCCGAAGGGCCTGTTTCCGCGTTATTTCTAAACTAAAAAAAATCCTAAATTTATTTTATCAGAGGGTAATTAATCTATGGAACTCGTTGGACATGTTGGGTCAAATGGCTTATTTCTGTGCTCCATGCCACAAGGTTGATTGGTCAACTATCCCCTTGCATATCGTTAGGAAACAATACAGTGACATTATATATTGATCTTCACCTTTCATTTCACAGGAAGAGTCACACAACCTTCAGTCACAGATCACATCCCGGTTTGCTGAACTGCATCAGATTTTCACTGAGAAAGGGCAGTGTGTACTCCCAGATATCCGGGAAGAAGAGATGAAAATTCGGAACGCAATGGAGAAAAGGCTTCAAGAGATTCAAGCAAATTTAAATTCCATCCAAAGGAACTCTCAACGTTGCAGGAACAGATAGATCAAAAAGACAACAGAATATTTCTGAAGGTGAGAGGTTACACTACAGTTAGGTGAAGTGAAACTGCACAGTCAAAACATGGTGGGTGACATTTCAGAAATTAATGCATTATTTACCAGTAATTCAGAGCTGGGTCAATGTTCCGTCTGTTCCAGCGATGTGCTGCCGTTATTCCCAAACTAAATGGCCTCCTGCATAAATTATGGTATCTCGGAACATGGCTGCAAAATCCTTGAGAAAGAGTCGCTGTGATCTTGTCACTGAGTTCGTGAGCGTGTAATATTTCCCCGAAAAGAAGGAAAATCTGCAGGAATCATAAGACCACGGGGAAAGGCATCTGTATGGTCAGCATTAGAGGAAAAGGAGTTTGTGGTGTTCGAACATCCCTGTGAAGGCAGCCTAGGATACACATTGGAATTTGTCCTTAACAGCACTTAATTGGACCTGTTATATCCCCAGTTATCCTTTTCCTCTTTAAGGGAAATAGTTCCCCCGGTTATTCTTCTGCTGGTAATATACTTGTAGAAACTTGTAGGGGGATTTGTCACAATTATCCAAGCCACATCGGGAGCATTTTGCCTAGCTTTCATGACCTTAACCATGAAATGATGTTACAGCATTGGAGGCAACACAAAACTGAATCACCGGGATAATTGCAGGATGAGGGGCTTGTCTCATCAGCAGGGTTTATCGAGGTTGGATCGATATTCCTTGCAGTTTAAAAGAATGAAGAGTCGTTTTACCATTGTCCCCAAGGTCCACGACTGGATAGAGAGCAGTAAATCTCTGGAATTGTCCAACCCGGATACTTTTGGGGATTGAAACTGTCAGCAGTATTTGAACCAGAAGGAGCGACATTTTATTTGAAAATTCCAGGAATTGAACATGAGGGGAATGGGGAAAAAAGGGGGGAGTTCTGTCCTGGTCAAGATTAGCCATGACCACATTGTGGGAATTAACATTGAAATCTAGAACGTGGCGCACACATCATCACTTATCTTCTGTCATCCATGAATTGAACATGCAGGGAATGGGGCAAGCAGGGGGAAATCTATTGTGCTTTTCCTGCTTCCTCTTCAATATATCTCCAATATTGGCTTTGCCCACTTTTGTGTGAATGAGTTCCACGTTCCCTTTGCTGCATGACTAATGGGATTTATTAAAGGCCATCCCATGTTTCATCTTTGAATTTTGGGCTCCCTAAAAGTAGTTGCTTCTTTTGCGTATGGCGTGCACAGCCTAAAGTTGTAGGACAACTTGTTCTATTTGATCTTATTTGATTGTGCACGCCGGGTTAATTGCATTCGTCGAAACAGGGCGGACCACATGAAGGTTGCAATCTCCCACCCCCCTAAAAGTAACAATACTATTTGTCGCCCCACCCATTTAAATCCACAGATAATCTTAAATCGCCCTATCCCTACATTCCCTGACATCTTCTTCTGATAACACCCCACCACCTTCTCATTCTTGCCCGTAACTTGCACCCTCTCAATGATGGCATCATTTTGAAGTACATTCCTTGTGGTTACACCCGTGGTTCTTTGTCCCGACGGAAATCTCCTTTATATGTATGTGTGGCTGCCGCAATAAGAGTTGGTAAATAGGAATCTTGTGGCAATCTGCATGCCATTTCTGCTGTCGGGATGTGGATGTTCTGTCTCAGTTACTCAGATGTGTGTCTTATTTCTTGCAGGAGGCAGCTGGTCGGAAAAGGAGGTAGGACACGCTCTTGATTGAAACACTGCATGTTTTGTAGAACAGCTCCGAAAATGTTGACGCTCAGATTTTAACAAGCTGTTAAATATTTGCAGGGTTAGTGATGAAGCTCGTACATTGTCAGTGACAGATGGTGTCTTGCCGATTGAAAAGATTCATCACCACTTTGTGTTGAACACGTTGTGGAGAGAAACGTGTGCCATTCAGCGAGGTAAAACTTGTTCAGTTTCCATTCTTCTTATTGATTACACCTTTAAGTACCACAAATGCAAACATTACACCGTAATTGCACTCACCCCTGCCTCTGGCATCTCGTTCTATCTCTCTACCGTCCACTGTCTGAAAACATTGACCTTCAATGCCTTTTCCAACTTTACCATCTCACCTTAAATTGATGCCCTCAATCTTTAGACTTTAGAAAATTCCGTCTTCCATTCTTCAGCCCATTACACCTGCTAATTAAGATCACATTTCATCCCAGGTCACCTTCTTCACTGTCCATGACGCCACAAATTTTAGTGTCCTCCACAAACCTACTAACCGTGGCACCCACATACTCATACAAAGCGTTCGTATAAATAATGACCGTCAATGGAGATAGGGTCGAGCTATAAGGCACACCCTTCGCGAGAGCCTCCAGCCTGAAAAGCATTCCTCCACCACCCACCAGGAGACACTGCCTTCAGACCACGGTTGTGCTCCATTGTGTAATTCGCCCTGGATTCGATCAGATCCAAATATCCAGTCCACGCACCACGCAGAGGGTTGAAGTTTTTTCTCCAACATAGCAGTAAATATCTGGAATTGATGGTGACAGGCCAGATTTTTGGATGTAGGTGAATGGAAAGTATTTGGATATTGTAAATATCATTAAATTGAGGGTTATGGGGAAGTCACTCTGAAGAGGAACTGGAGCCAGCTTCGATCAGCCACTATCACATTGAACAGAGGATAGGCCTGAGAGGCGGAGCCTACTCCGCATCCATTTTCTTCCTGTCTTATGTTTTTTTCTACTTGTACAAAGATAAACTTTGCACAGAGCGAATGTAGCAACGATTGGCAATACTTGGTTCCGTAATGATATTTGTTGTGCGGGTGATATTGAGTAGACTCGGCCTGTGTGCTCGAGAGTTCAATTGTCTTTGATGAGATCTTTGGGAAATACAAAATTCCTACACTGTTCAGTGGGCTGGATGCAGGGAGGATGCTTCCCCCTGTCTGAGGGGTCTGGAGCCAGCTGACACCCTCTCATAATATGGGCTGGACCATTTTGGACAGAGACAATGAGACATTACTGCACGCAGATACTGGGCAAACTTTGGAATTCCCTGCACCGGTGGCTGTGGATAATCAGTCATTCAGTGCTCTTGGAGCCAGAGCCATGGTGGGACAATACAGAGTCAGGCCCTTCAGCCATCGCGTTCATGACCACCTTTTTTCCCAGCCACTCTAATCCCATTTGCCCACATTAGAAACATATTATTCTACACCTCGTTTGCTAAATCGGAACGCCTCTTAAATGTAGTGATTACATGAGATTCCACCACCTATTCAGGCAAAATATTCCAGGTATTGACAACTCCGTGTGTGAAGAAAACTTACCACTCAGATCCACTTTAAAACTCCATCCTCTCGTGTTGAACCCGCGCCCTCCAGTTTTGATATCGCTGTACGAACATAAGGGTTCGATGATCTTGCCTATATCCCGCTGCAGACTTTGACAGACTTCCTTGCTATCCCCAACATTACCCGTTCTCCAGAAACTTAATAGTCACACCTCCTACATTCACATCCAAGCCATGAACCTATAAAATAAACAGCAAAGGTTGCAGCACCTATCGTCTTAGATACCACCTGCCTTCGCCTTCTGGAAAACATAGCAGCCTTACATGCAAAACATAGTCAAGTCCCCCAGTGATGTTCATATATTGCTTCACAATGAGATCAGAGTATTCTTTGTTGTACAGACGCATCAAATCCACCCTCCTCAAAAGAAAGCAAGAAAACAGCAGCAGATTGCCTCGCCCGTCCAGTCCACTCCCGTTCAGTATAATCACGGCAAATCCACCCCACATCTCTACATCCTCTTTATCCACCTCTAATCACCACTCACCCCACTCTCCTCATCTTCCAATCTGCCTCTCCTTCGCCATCTACTGGCAAGATGTTTGAATACCCGCCTTATTTCTCCATCCCCTCATGCAATCTCTCGTTCATCCTCACTTTCCGCATTGGTTTCCCATCCGCACGCCTCGCCCGCTCCCGTTCCCGATAACCCGCGGAATTCGCCCTCTCCTACCCGGTTGCGAAACTCCGGGAGAGATGTCTGTTGTCCACCCGATGTGGTTGGGGTGAAACCCCGGACAAGGTGTCAGTTGTACTCCCGCCTGTGCCCGAGGCCGAGCGGCCTCTCCCCCTGTCCCGGGGCCGCGCTGCCCGGGTCTCCCCCCGACCCCCGGGTACTCTGTGATTCTCTGCTTCTCCCCCCAGTCTCCGTCACCCTGGATGTGGAAACAGCGCATCCGTGGCTCGAGGTGTCTGAGGATCGGAAGAGGGTGAGAGGGACCGGGAACTGGAGGAGTCTCCCTGACACCGGGAAGAGGTTTACATACTTGCAGTGTGTGTGTGTACTGGGATCGGAGGGATTCACATCGGGGAGACATTACTGGGAAGTGGAGGTGGCGGGGAGTCAGGTCTGGAGTCTGGGAGTCGCCGCAGAGTCTGTGGAGAGGAGGAGACGGGTCACACTGACCTCGGAGACTGGAATCTGGATCATCGGGCGGCGGGATGACGTGTTTGATGCACTCACCTCCCCTCCATTCCCTCTCCACGCCCGTCCCATCCCCGGGAGGGTGGGTGTTTATCTCAGTTACGAGTCCGGGACAGTTTCATTTTACGACGCGAACACTAAGTCCCATCTCCACACCTTCAATGGGATTAAATTCACGGATAAGCTATATCCTTACTTCGAGTATTATGGTGGAAGCTGGCTGAGAATCTGCTCCGGTTTCGCTCCGGGTGTGTAAAAGGGTCGGGTCCCGGGACCGGCGTCAGGAGCGCGACTCAGCCAGGGGCTGTGGGGCAGAAACCGGGTGGACAACAGGTCGGCGCTGAACGGCTCCCATTTAATCCCCAAATTCCGCGTCGTGAAACCCCAGTGAGTGAGCGCGGAAATAAAACCAGGGGGGATGTAAATATGGGAAGAGTGAAATAAACAGCAACTGAAATCAGAGCTGTCTGTTAATCCGTTCATTTTAACGCGTTAACCGCGTCCGTCAACGGAACAGAAATTACTTTTCTGAAAATATAAAGATTGAAACAATCACCCTTCCCGCGGGTTCAACAGCAGCCGCGGGCGGCGGGTCCTGAGCTCCGGGCTCCCCCGGGGCCTAAGCTCCCCCCCCCGAGTCTCAACGCGGCACAAGCGGTGTTGGTGCGGACTTCAACAGCGGCGTAAAGGCGAGTTTGGGGGCAGGTGGAGATAGAAGGGCGGAATGAAATCGGAAATTCCCTGATGTGAGAGAAATCAAAGTGAATATTGGAAATGGTAGATACAAGAAATCAGTTGAAATAGTTCAGGGGGAAAAAAACAAAGTGCTGGAGGGACTCAGCGGGCCAGGCAGAATCTGTGGAGGGAAATGGACAGACCACGCTTCGGGGTCGGGTCACTTCTTTGGTCTGAAGAAGGAATTCCAAGAGCTACAGGTTCGCTATATCAGAGTGAATGAATTGGTGTTGATGTCGTTCGGAAGAGGGCGGTAAAGGTGTCACTAGGGAGGTGTAAATAGGAGGGAGGAATGAAATGGGAAATTACTTGAAGGCAGAAGAATAAAGCTGAATGTTGGGAGTGGGAGATACAGTGGGTCTCTCGGTGTTGTTGATGGCCATGTCGGAATAGAACAGGCTCTAGAACAGGCTCTTCGGCGCCAAGAACAGTGAGAAGAAGGAATGACTGACTGGGGTGGGACAAGTATTTGATTATGTTGGCTGCTTTTCCATGATCTTAGAGGGGTGATCTTAGAAGAGATGTAAAAATCATGAGAGGAATAGATCGGGTAGACGCACAGAGTCTCTTGCCAAGAGTAGGGAAAACAAAGACAAGAGGTATGGGTTCCAGGGGAGGGTGGGAAGATTTAATTTACATGAAGGGTAACTTTGTTCACACAATTGGTGGTGGGTGCATGGATTGAGCTGCTGGAGGAAGTAGTCGAGTCATAGAAACATAGAAACATAGAAAATAGATGCAGGAGGAGGCCATTCGGCCCTTCGAGCCAGCACCGCCATTCATTGTGATCATGGCTGATCGTCCCCTATCAATATCCGGTGCCTGCCTTCTCCCCATATCCCTTGACTCCACTAGCCCCTAAAGCTCTATCTAACTCTCTCTTAAATCCACCCGGTGACTTGGCCTCCACTGCCGTCTGTGGCAGGGAATTCCATAAATTCACAACTCTCTGAGTGAAAATGTTTTTTCTCACCTCAGTCCTAAATGACCTCCCCCTTATTCTAAGACTGTGGCCCCTGGTTCTGGACTCGCCCAACATTGGGAAAAAATTCTTGCGTCTAGCTTGTCCGGTCCTTTTATAGTTTTATATGTTTCTATAAGATCCCCCCTCATCGTTCTAAACTCCAATGAATACAAACCTAGTCTTTTCAATCTTTCCTCATATGACAGTCCCGCCATCCCAGGGATCAATCTCGTGAACCTACGCTGCACTGCCTCAATCACAAGGATGTCCTTCCTCAAATTAGGAGACCAAAACTGTACACAATACTCCGGATGTGGTCTCACCAGAGCCCTATACAACTGCAGAAGAACCTCTTTACTGCTATACTGAAATCCTCTTGTATTGAAGGCCAACATTCGATTAGCTTTCTTCACTGCCTGCCGTACCTGTAAGCCAACTTTCAGTGACCGGTGTACAAGGACGCCTAGGTCTCGCTGCACCTTCCCCTTACCTAACCTAACCCCATTTAGATCATAATCTGCCCCCTTGTTTTTGCCGCCAAAGTGGATAACCTCACATTTATCTATATTATACTGCATCTGCCACGCATCTGCCCATTCACTCAACCTGTCCAGGTCACCCTGCAACCTCCTAACATCCTCTTCACAGTTCACACTGCCACCCTGCTTTGTGTCATCCGCAAGCTTGCTAGTGTTGCTCCTAATTCACTCTTGCAAATCATTAATATATATGGTAAACAGTTGCGGCCCCATCACCTAGCCTTGCGGCACACCACTCACCAATGCCTGCCATTCTGAAAAGGACCCGTTCACTCCTACACTTTGCTTCCGGTCTGCCAACCAACTTTCTATCCATGTCAACACCCTACCCCCAATACCATGTGCTCTAATTTTAGTCACCAGTCTCCCGTGCGGGACCTTATCAAAGGCTTTCTGAAAGTCTAGATACACTACATCCACTAGCACCCCTTCATCCATTTTACTTGTCACATCATCAAAAAATACCAGTAGATTAGTCAAGCATGATTTCCCTTTCATAAATCCATGTTGACTTGAACTAATCCTTTTACTGCTTTCCAAATGCCCCATTATTACCTTTTAAATAATTGACTCCACCATCTTTCAGCCTAACTGGTCTGTAATTCCCCGTTTTCTCTCTCGCTCCTTTCTTGAAAAGTGGGATAACATTATCTATCCACCAATCTACAGGAACTGATCCTGAATCTATTCTGATCCTGATCCTGAGTCAGGTACTATCACAACGCTTAGGAACCATTTAGACAGGTACATGAATTCAAGTTTACACATGAGGCTATTAAATAAAATTAGAGCGCATAGGAAGGAACTGCAGATGCTGGTTTAAATCGACGATAGACACAAAATGCTGGAATAACTCAGCGGGACAGGCAGCATCTCTGGAGAGAAGGAATGGGTGACGTTTCGGGTCGAGACCCTTCTTCATTACAGTGTCTGGTATTGAAGTGATGTTATTGTGCAGGCTAAGATAATGAACAATTCACGATAGGAAACACTGATGTATTTAATTTCAGGGAATGAAAACTACCCTAAGCTTATTTCAAATGATATCCGCTTTCTGGTCAGGGCTGTGATTGACGAGCCTGAGCTCCGCCTCCCCTCAGCCGGGCCCCGCCATTTCATTGAATGTTCCGCCGCCGTTTCGCGCCTGAAACCCCGTTGACCGCGGGTTCAGCAGCAGCCGCAGTGGCGGGTCCACAGCTCCGGGCTCCCCCGGGTCCTAAAGCCCGGCGACACATTTTGGTGTTCCGAGTGGGCTCTGTCTGCCGCTCTGTGGAATGCGGGTAACCTTCCATGTTTCTGTCGTAGCCACACCCCTCCCTCGCCGCTTTCTCAGTTACATCGTGGCCGGTGTTTCAGGCATGTAAGAGTATTTAAAAATGCATTTGGACAGGTGGGGGGGGGGGGGGAACGCGGCACATGGGACAAGTTTAGATGGGGCATCTCGGTCGGCATGGAGCAATTAGAAACATAGAAAATAGGCGAAGGGGTATGCCCTTCGGCCTTTTGAGCCAGCACCGCCATTCAATATGATCATGGCTGATCATCTAAAATCAGTGCCCCGTTCCTGTTTTTCCCCCATATCCCATGATTCAGTTAGCCCTAAGAGCTAAATCTAACTGTCTCTGGAAAACATCAATTGAATTGGCCTCCACTGTCTTTTACGGCGAGGGTGTCTGATGATGTGAGACCCGAAACACGCGATGACCCAAGGTCACATCACTGAGTATGCATCCCAGCGCATCTAGAAGATGTATCTTTCACACAGTGGCAGAGAATTCCACAGATTCACAACTGTCTAGGTGATTATTTTTTCTCATCTGTCCTAAATGACCTACCCCTTATTATTAAACTGTGATCCCTGGTTCTGGACTCCCCAAATTGTGCTTAATGTTCTGTTTCCATGCTGTGTGACTCTGTGACTCTATGTCTGTATCAGTGCTGCTTCCTGCTCTCGTTCACCACGTTAATGTTTCATATCCCCCACAAATAGTCCCCACTTTCCTCTGCTTGGGTTCCCACTGTATCCTTCCATGTCTCGGCGATTCTGTCTCCATTTCTGGGCAAGGGCGAGCGACCAGTTTCCATTCCAAGCCCACGGACACCTTGGGCTACTTTGTCTACTCACAACTTCAGTTTCAGCATCGGAAATGGAATGTTTCTTCCAAGCTCGAGTTTGTGCAACTAGGAACCTTCTTGCATTCACATAATATCCTCACATCTCTCATAGGGGACTCCAAAGTGCTGTGCTGACAAAAATAATTTTGAGATGCAACCACTATTTTGCAATATAGGAAATGTTGTGATTGCTAATTGCACACAGGAATATTCAAAATCGGAGTTTAAAAGCAAGCTGTACAGTCCTATCACTTTGGGTATTATTTCCAACTTACAGTATTAGAAGCACCAAGGCACTTAATTCAGATGAAAACCATTTTTCGACGAGATTCCTGTGCATGTTGCATGTTGTGCAAATTATCCAAATTCAGAGAAATGGCATAAAATATCTCCATTGAATTCGTCTATTAAAATTGAATGGAGTTCATGATACTGCAAGTGCATTTCATTTGAAAGGTCCAATACCTTGTCATTTTTACAACCCTGATCATCTGCCCCTGTTGCTTCCCTCCTTCTCCATAATCCTCGAGGTCGGACTTTGAATGCCGCCCTCTGCCCTGACATAACAAGCTCTGAGACTTGGTGTCGAAACAAAGAACTGGAAATGCGAGTTGATACCAAACATAGGCACAAATGCTGGAGTAACCCAGCGGGTCAGGCAGCATCTCTGGAGGAAACGGATGGGTTACGTTTCGGGTCGGGACCCTTCTTCAGACTAGTGGGGTGAGTGGAGTGGGGTGAAGAGCTGGAGGCGAGGAAATTCCAAGATTAATCAGAGCTGGCCGCAACTTTAGTTTAGTCTAATTTATTGTCACATGTACCGAGGTGCAGTGCAAAACTATTGGTTGTGTGCTATCCAGTCAGCGGAAAGACAATACACGATTACAATCCTGCCATTTACAGTGGAATGATGCATGAACCGTGGCTAACGTTTATTGCAAGACAAAGCCAGTAAAATCCGATCAAGGATCGACCGAGGGTCACCAATGAGGAAGATAGTAGTTCAGCTCTGCTGTCTAGTTGTATAGGATGATTCAGTTGCTTGACAACTGCTGGGAGGAAACAGTCTGAAGAAGGGTCTCGACACGAAATGTCAGCTATTCCTTCGCTCCATTGATGCTGCCTCACCCGCTGAGTTTCTCCAGCATATTTATCTACCTCTGAATCTGGGGGAGCGGGTTTTCACACTTCTACATCATTTTTCTGATGGGAGAGGGGAGAAGAGGCAAAAGGTAGACCCATTGTCGGCGAGGGAAGGTGTGAGCTGAAGACTGGTGTATGAGAGGGAGGTGCAGTGACGGGGATTAGTATGAAGCCGGAGGGAGGTCTGGATCCATCCGGATCCCGGGCTGTGAACGGATGTGCGGGCGGCGGGTTCCACTGCAAGTCAGTTACACCCGAGGCCTCGTCAGCGTCGTCCCTGTCCCTTCCTCACAGAGTCATAGAGTCACACTGCACGGAAACAGGCCTTTCGGCCCAACTTGCCCATGCCCACCAAGATGCCCCATCAGCACAAATCCCACCAGCCCGCGTTTGGCCCATGTCCCTCTATCCTTTCCTATCCACGAACCTGTCCAAACGGCGTTTCAATGCAGTTATATCTGACCTCGTCTACCTCCTCTCGTAGTTTGTTTAATACAGCGACCACCTTCGATGTGAAAAGTTACCCCTCGGATTTCTGTTAAATCTTTTCCCTCTCAACGTAAACATAATTCCTGTGGTTCTTGATTCCCACAAAAGTTCTGGGTAAAAAGACTCTGTGAATTCACCCCATCTATTCCCCTCGTGATCGTATACACCTCTATCAGATAACACCGCTGCCTCCTGCGCTCCAAGTAATAAAGTCCTACCCTGCCCAACTTCTCCCATTCGCTCGTGACCTCGAGTCCTGGCAACATCCACGTAAATCTTTCCTGCTCTCTTTCCAGCTATCTGTTCTGCCTTCGACTGCCGCAAGGGCTGTTCAGGGCTTTTTAATATCTAACCGATCCCTCCCTCGTGTGAGATTAGTTGGAAGCGGCCAGGACACCTTCACGCAAATAACATTCATTCCCGGAGACGGCAGCGTGCGAAGTAGACACTCGCGATACTGCAGGGGTTCAGCAGTTTCGAGAAAGTGAATGCGTTTTGAACCAGGAAGTGGCGCAGTTAAAATGGCTTCGAAAGACAGGTTCGAGAGTTTAACCGAGGAGGTAGTTTGTCCCACCTGCATGGATTTCTTCACCGATCCGGTTACACTGGAGTGTGGGCACAACTTCTGCCGCTCCTGTATCACACAGAGTTGGGACATGGAGGAGAGAACCTCCTGCACAGATTGTAGAGAGGAGTTTACAGACCGCACCTTCGGGGTTAGTCGGGCCTTGGCGAGACTGTCTGAGAAAGCTCGAACACTGAGCCTGAATCGGACAGAGAAGGAAAGTGAACTTCAGTGCGAGGAACATCAGCAAGAACTGAAGCTGTTTTATGAAACTGACAAGAAGCTGATCTGTGTGATTTGTGCCGCTGGGCGGGAACACAAGTCTCACAGCTTCATACCGGTTAAAGAAGCTGTTGAAACCTACAAGGTAAAAGCAAACCAATTTTGATCGCATCATTGTTTAATTCCATCTCTCTTGTCTAACAATTCAATTATCTGATTCCCAAATTCAATCCGAGGATCAGATTAAAGCTTCCATCGAATCCCTCACGAATTATAAATCATGGTTCCAGCGAATGAAGCAGCAACAGAAACACAAGATTTCTGGAGTTCTGGAGAGGCTATCCAGTTTGGATTTCCTGATCTTGTGTAGATTTGATCCCTGTGATGCGTGTAATAATACGACAGCGTAGTGACACAAGTAGTGCCTCTGTCGCCTAGTTCTGGTGACCGGGTTCGATCCTGACTTCGGGTGCTGCCCGTGTGGTTCACGCCATTCTCCCTGTGACCGCGTCGGATTCCTTCCAAATCCAAAAGACACGCCGGTTGGATAGTCAATCGAAGATTGTAAATCATCCATGTGAAAGTAGGTAGTGGGCAAATCAATGGGAATTAAAGGGGACGTGGATGGGAATGGGCGGCAGGGGATTGGATGAGGGGAATGGGATTCATGGGATAATGTGATTCACTCTGTGTGACATTTCCGAAGCATTTAGAAAAGCTGTTGAATTCTCGAGATAATCAAAGCTATCTATTCAATGAAAGTAAATGGGATTGGTGAGGATGGCCAGTATGGATATGGTTGGTGGAATGGCCTTTTCCTGCGCTCTACGCCCGGATGTCGATTGGCCAAATAATACTTTCCATGGCGTGAGGAAATACAATACAGTGACATGTTGATCTTCACCTTTCATTTCACAGAAACAGTCACACAACCTTCAATCACAGATCACATCCCAGTTTGCTGAACTGCACCAAATTCTCACTGAGAAAGAGAAGCGCGCACTGGCAGATATCCGGGAGGAAGAGAAGAAGATTCTGAATATAATGGAGACAAATCTTCACGAGATTCAAGAGAATTTAAATTCTATTGAGAACGAAGTCAAAAGCTTACAGGAACTGCTGGACCTAAAATACAACGTGTCATTTTTGAAGGCGAGGGGGTTACACTGCAGATTTGGTGCTGGCCTTTATAAATCAGAACATTGAATATAGAAGTTGGCATGTAATGTTAAAATTGTACAAGGCATTGGTGAGGCCAATTCTGGAGTATGGAGTACAATTTTGGTCGCCTAATTATAGGAAGGATATCAACAAAATAGAGAGAGTACAGAGGAGATTTACTAGAATGTTGCCTGGGTTTCAGCAACTAAGTTACAGAGAAAGGTTGAACAAGTTAGGTCTTTATTCTTTGGAGCGCAGAAGGTTAAGAGGGGACTTGATAGAGGTCTTTAAAATTATGAGCGGGTTAGACAGAGTTGACGTGGATAAGCTTTTTCCATTGAGAGTAGGCAAGATTCAAACAAGGGGACATCATTTGAGAATTAAGGTAACATGAGGGGGAACTTCTTTACTCAGAGAGTGGTGGCTGTGTGGAATGAGCTTCCAGTGGAAGTGGTGGAGGCTGGTTCGATTTTATCCTTTAAAAATAGATTGGATGGGTATATGGACGGGAAAGGAATGGAGGGTTATGGTCTGAGTGCAGGTAGATGGGACTAGGGGGAAGTATTTATTTATTTATTATTATTATTATTATTTTTAATGTTCGGCACGGACTTGAAGGGCCGAGATGGCTTGTTTCCATGCTGTAATGGTTATATGGTTATATGGTTATAGGTGAAAGTGCACATTCACACAATGGTGGGTGACATTTGTGAAATAAATGCCACATTCACCAGTGATTCAGAACTGGGTCAATCTTCCCTCTGTCCCTGCAATGTGCTGCTGTTGTTCCAAACTAAATGGCTTCCCTCATAAACTATGGGAGCTCAGCACTGCCTGCAAGCTCCTTAGGAAAGAGTTGCTGTAATCTCAGTTGGGAAAGAGGAATTATCAAAGGCTTGTAGCAAACTATGTGAAATTCCCAAAGTCGTGACGAGGAAAGTCCATCTCATTTAATTGCGATTTGTGTTTTATTTCTTGCAGGAGGAAGCTGGTTGCAAGATGAGGTAGGATATGCTCCGTCCTGAAAGTTTTTGTAGAACAGCTCAAAAACATGCTGTTGCTCGATTTATAACCAGTCCTTAAATATTTGCAGGGTTGATGATGACGCCAAATCACTGTCAGTTGTAGATGGTGCCTTGCCGATCGAAAGATTTGATAACCCTTTTATGCTCAACACCGTATTAAGAGAAACAATTGATGTCGTAAAGCAAGGTAAATCTTAATCCCTTTCTCTTGTAGTTCGATGTGAAAAATACTGCGGCTATTCACCTTATCTGTGCACCTTGTATAAATCTGATACATGTCTATAAAGGCAGCCTGATCGGCTCCAAAGTCAAATGTTCCCACCTGCGCAAGCTCACCTGATCTTCCAGACCAGATAGAATCCTCGTAAATCTTCTTCCAACCTCTCCAGTTTGCCAACAACATTTTTGTGTCAAACACTGTAATTAATTTCGTGACATGTGAAAGCATGAGTGACACACACATTCTTCACCACCCTGTCTGTCACTTTTGCATCTTCCATGGCCCTGTGTACCTGCAGCCCGAGATCTCTCAGTTCAATAAAGTTCCCTGTTTACTGTGTATGTCCTGCCGTGGTTTGTCTCAGCAAAGTGCATCACCTCACCTTCACATGAATACATCCCACCTGCCGTTCCTGAGCCCAGTGGCCCAGTTCACAGGGATCCCATTTACTCTCAGATAACCTTTTTCACTCTCTACAATGTCACCAATTTTAGCTCCATCTACAAACTGACTAACCGTGCAACTTACATACACACCCAATAGTGTTAATAAATAAGGAACAGCAGTGGACTCTGTGTCCAGTCTGAAAAACGACCCTCTACCAACATCCTCTGCCTGCGACCTTCTGGTAAATGTTGTATTCCATCGGCTAGTTCACCCCGGATTCCATGAGATCCAACCTTCCAGAGCGGCTTCTCTTGCGGTGTGTAGATGTTACATCTCTCAGAGGGCAGTGAATATCTGGAATATGGTTCCCACGATGGTGGTGAAAAGCTGATTTATTGGATATCTGCAACGTGGCTAAAATAAATATTTGATAGATGGAAAAATTAAGATTATGGGGAACTCACACAGAAGAGGAATTGGTGCCAGCTTAGATCAGCCATGATCACATTGAATAGAGGGGCAAGCCTGAGGAGCCGATCCTAATCCTGCTCCTGTTTTCTTGTGTTCATATGCTCCTGTGTACCAATAAATTGACAGACTTGACACAGAGGAAATGCAGCAAAGATTAACAATACTTGTTTCTATGACAATGAGTTTGCTGAGCGGGGTGAGATTGAGTAGACTAGGCCTGTGTACTCGAGAGTTTGGGTGTATAGGAGGAGATCTCAGTGAAACACAAAATTCTTAGAGGGCTTAGTAGGCAGGATGCAGGGAGAATGTTTCCCCTGTCCGAGTGGTCTGGAGAACGGGCACCCTCTCAGAATGTGGGCTGCACCATGTAGGACAGAGATAAGGAGACATTACTGCACGCAGAGACTGGGGAACCTTTGGAATTCCCTGCACCGGTGACCGAGATTACTCGGTCATTGAGTGCTCTTGGAGCTGAGAGCCATGGTTGTACATTACAGAATCAGGCCCTTCGGCACATAACGTCCATGACCACCTTTTCCCCAGCTACAGTAATAGATTTGTTCACATTACATCGGTATTTTTCTGCACCTCACCTATTTGTGCCTCAAATATAGTGATTATATCTCACTCCACCCCCTCCTCTGTAGCATGTTCCAGATATCACCCACTCTCAGTGTAAAGACAACTTCCAACAGAACCACTTTAAAATTCCTTGCTCAAAAAATAAACCTGCACTCTCTTGATCTGATATCCATGCATGCGAATACGATTTTGATAATTTCCCCGATATCCTGCTGCAGATTTTGCAAACCTTCCCTGCTATCCACATTTTTTGCGTCCTGCACAAACTTATAATCACACCTCCTACATTCACATCCAAGCCATGAACATAGAACATAAACAGCAAAGGTTGCAGCACCGATCTCTGCTGCACTCCACCAGTCACAGACCTCCAAGCAGAAAAATCACTTCTACCGCTATCTTCTACCTTCAACCACCAAGCCAATTTTGGATCCATTTCACCAGCTCCCCTTGGATCCCACCTCCCTTCACTTTCTGGACCAGGCTTACATGCGAAACATTGTCAAGTCCCTCGGTTAAGTTCATATATTGGTTCACAATGAGATCAGTGTGCTCTTGCACACACGCATCAAATCCACCCGTGAATCCCCTCTCTTTCAGCGACCCTACAACTACAACTCTCCACTCATATGTCTAACACCCGATCATTCAACCTCTGCTTCCTTCCAAGGTCCAAGCCACCCCTCCCTATCTCTCACCCTCCACTCAAAGAAGGTCAGATCATCTGGCCCCACATGTCTCCCCCCATTCACTATGATCATGGTGACTCCACACCACACCTCTACCTCCTCTTTAACACCCTCAAATTACCACTCACCTCAGATATGCTCTTGCTCAAATGTGCCTCCATATCTGAATAGCCCGCTTCATTACTCCATCCCCACCGCAATCTCGCAATCTCGCAATCCTCCCCACTCTCCGCACTCATCCTTCCCGTCCACCCCCCCCCCCCCCCCCGCCTCACGGAATTCCCCACTCCATTCCGGATAAAAACTCATGGAGAGATGTCTGTTGTCTATCCGATGTGGTTGTGGGTGAAACTCGGTCAAGGTTTCCGTTGTCCACCCGCCTATGCCTGAGGCCGAGCGGCTTCACCCCCGGGTCCGCGTTGCCCGAGTCTCCCCCCGACCCCCGAGGACTCTCTGATTCTCTGCTTCTCCCCCCAGTCTCCGTCACCCTGGATGTGGAAACAGCGCATCCGGAGCTCGAGGTGTCTGAGGATCGAATGAGCGTGAGACTGACCCGGACCCGGAGGAGTCTCCCTGACACCGTGAAAAGGTTTACAGTCTGGACGTATGTGCTGGCATCGGAGGGATTCACATCGGGGAGACATTACTGGGAGGTGGAGGTGACGGGGGGTCGGGGATGGTGTCTGGGAGTTGCCGCAGAGTCTGTGGCGAGGAATAGATGGGTCACACTGAGCCCGGAGACTGGAGTCTGGAGCATCAGGCGGTGGGTTGGCCTGTTTGATACACTCACCTCCCCTCCATCCCCTCTCCCCGCCCGTCTCTTCCCCGGGAGGGTGGGAGTTTATCTCAGTTACGAGTCCGGGACAGTTTCATTTTACGACGCGGACACCAAGTCCAATCTCCACACCTTCACTGGGAATAAATTCACGGAGAAACTTTATCCTTTCTTCGAAACTTGGGATATAAACTGGTTGAGAATCTGCTCCGGTTCCGCTCCGGGTGTGTAAAAGGGTCGGGTCCCGGGACCGGCGTCAGGAGCGGGGCTCAGGGGCTGTGGGGCAGAAACCCGGTGGACAACAGGTCGACGCTGAACGGCTCCATTTAATCCCCAAATTCCGCATCGTAAAATCCCGGTGAGCGCGGAAATAAACCCAGGGGGAATGTAAATGTGGGAAGAGTGAAATAAACAGCAACTGAAGTCAGAGCTGTCGATCCGTTCATTTCAACGCGTTAACTGCGTCACTTCTTGGTTCGGCCACTAGATGGCAGCAAAGCCACATGGTGCGACCACAGACCAGCTGTAACTTTGAGAACTAACTTTGACAATTGCAGAAACAGCGGGAATCTGATTTAATAAGTGACTTTTGCGATCTGTTACCACACCTGCGGCTCAAACCAAATGCACGGCTTAAAATGTGGAATAAAAGCAGACATTGCCCCAAATGATCAGCAGGTCAGGCAGCATCTGCAAGGTGAAACAGACCTTACATTTCAGATCTAATACTGATGACGAATGGTGTTCAACCCGAGTCATTAACTCTGTTTCTCTCTCCACAGACGCTACCGTCCAGATGAGTATTTCTCGCATCTCATTTTATATTTTCAGCATCTGCCAATTCCAGAGATGATGCCTGACCCGCTGAGTTACTCCGGCACTTTGTGTCTACCCCTCCAAACCTTTCCAGTCTGTGTGTCTGCCCTAATTTCTTCTCATTGTTGTCCATTTGGGCATGCTTGTGCCTCAGATGGGTATTAGGGTGCCGTCTGTACGGAGTATGTACGTTCTCCCTGTGACCTGCGTGGGTTTTCACCGGGTGCTCCGGTGTCCACCCACACTCCAAAGACATTCGGTAAAATTGTAAATTGTCCTTACTTTGTGTGGGATAGTGCTGTTGTGCAGGGATCGGTGGTCGGTGCGGATTCGGTGGGCCGAAGGGACTGTTTCCGTGCTATATAGAGGAAGATATTATAGAAGAAGCGGATTTGACTTTTTGCCTTCCATCACAGTGAGGAATGTTGGGAATCCGCTGTGGTGGATGTTTATGTTAACGTTTATGTACTTGTGTGTCTTGTTGCTTTTTTGGTATGGCTGTATGGTAATTCGCATATCACTGTACCTTAATTGGTACATTGACAATAAAAGACTTTTGAAACCTATATCTCTAAAACTTGCTAAAGTTTACTTGGAGAATTTAATGCTTTCGTTCTAGCTCTCGTTCAGACCATATTGTTTTCTGATTATCGTGTAATCAGGATATATTATGCCATCTGCCAGCCTGATTCTCTCCTCACTTATACCTCAATCATCCCCTTTAACATCTTCACACTTTAAACTCAAAGCTTGTCACTAACTGATTTCTGAAGTTAGACACAAAAGGCTGGAGCAAATCTGCGGGACATGCAGCATCTCTAGAGAGAATGAATGGGTGACGTTTCGGGTCGAGACCCTTCTTCAGACTCTATCTTCGACTTAAACCAGCATCTGCAGTTCCTTCCTACACACGGGTCGATTCTGACTGTTTGAAGAAAGGTCTTGACCCGAAACGTCATCCATTCTTTCTCTCCAGAGATGCCGCCTGTCCCGCTAAGTTACACCAGCTCTTTGTGTTCATATTCGGTTTAAACCAGCACCTACAGTTCCTTCCTACACATACCGACTGATTATTGTTCACTTCAGCTTTGATGGCAACTGGTATTATGGAAGCAAGATTCTTGCAGGGCCTCGAATAAACAAAGCTCCATTGTTCTGCTAAACCGATATCCATGATTGCCCCAAGCCGACCTACAGCCCTTTATTAATTGGTAGCCTTAATTCTGGGCTGTGAAAATCTCCTGTAACTGCAACTTATCCTGTCATCCTAAAGTTAAGTTCAGTTGAGTTTATTGTCACGTGTACCGAGGTAGAGTGAAAAGCTTTTGTTGCGTGCTAACCAGTCAGCAGAAAGACATACATGATTACAATCGAACCATTGACAGTGTATAGGTACATGATAAGGGAATAATGTTTAGCGCAAGGTAACGCCAGCAAAGGCTGATCAAGGAAAGCCTGAGGGTGTACAGATACAATTTAAAGGGAATAACGTCTATAGCAAGATAAAGCCTAGTAAAGTCTGATTAAAGATAGTCCGAGTTCAGTTCCAAGTATTTAACATAGAACATAGAATAGTACAGCACAGAACAGACCATTTGTTTAGTTTCTTAAGATTTACACAACATGGTGGAGTAACTCAGTGGTACAGGCAACATCTCTAGATAGAAGAAATGGGTGACGTTTCAGCTCGAGTTTAGTTTAGAGATACAGCGCGGAATAGGGCCCTTTGGCCCACCGAGTCCACGCTGACCAGCGATCCCCGCACAATTGCACTATCCTAAACACACTCGGGACAATTTACAATGATTCCAAGCTAATTAACGTACGTCTTTGGAGTGTTTGGAATTCACTGGATGTTTTACCACCAGGTGGCTGCGAACAATCGCTGCCTCGCCAACGGTCGGGCTTCGTCTTTTTCCTTCTTTGTGTATTTGTTTGTTGTAAATTGTATGCTTTAGTTTATCTTTAGTTTTGTGTTGTGTGTGTGTGCTGAGGGGAGGGGGGGGGAGGATACACCTTTTTAAAATCTCTTTCCTTGACGGAGATGTGACTTTTTCTGTGTCTTATTTCCGTCCGCACTGCGGCCCTAACATCGTGGAGTTGGCGGCTGGGACTCGGATTCCAACGCGGATTCTGTGGACTTTAACACCTCGGAGCGGACGATCCCTTTGTCAGGGGTCGGCCTTTGGTGCTCCAACCTGAGGGAGCTGCGGACTTTAACATCATGGAGCTCGCGGTCCCTAGTTAGGGACCGAGTTCGGGAACACCAATCCGCGGAGATTCCTCCGTTCTGACAATCCAAGCAGGAGCTTGGATCGCCCCGACGTGGGAGCTCGATCGCCGGTTGCGGGAGGAAAGGGGGAAAGAAGATGAGAATTTATGGCCTTCCATCACAGTGGGGAATATGGAGGAGCCGCAGTGGTGGATGTTTATGTCAACATTTTATGTAGTTGTGTGTCTTGATCTTTTTTTTGTTTGATTGTAAGGCAACCAAATTCCTCGTATGTTGCAAAAGATACTTGTCTAATAAATTACAATTATGATTATGATTAACTCTCTGCAGCTTCTCTCTTGACAGACGCTAACCGTCCTGCAGAGTATTTCTTGGATCTTATGTCTTTATTTTGGATTTTCACCATCTGCGTTTATTAATGTTTTCCAGTTAAATGGGTGATTGGAACGTGAGTCCGAACATAAAATGCCAACAAAAAACATAAAACGTTGTCGGCATTCAGCAGGTCGGGCAGTGTACAGTATCTGGAAATGGAAGGGTTCATATTTCTGAGGGAATATGGAGCAGCAGATTGAACCGCTGCCTCACGGGGCCAGAGACCCGGGTTCGATCCTGACCATGTTCACTGTTCGGAGCGTGCACATTCTCCCTGTGACCGCGTGGGTTTCCTCCGGGTGCTCCGATTTTCTCCCACATTCAAAAGACATGCGGGTTTGTAGGGTAATTGGCCCTCTGTAAATTGCCCCAAGTATGTTGGGAGTGAACGGGAAGGTGGGATAACAGATACCAAGTGTTAATTGGTGATCGATGGTCGATGTGGACTCGGTGGGCCGAAGGGCCTACTTCCATGCTGTATCTCTAAAGCAAAGTGAGCTCCACTCTGGTCAGAAAATCAACCTTACACTGCCGCTCAACAGATAAAACAAGACGCCATCAATACAGCACAGGAACACGCCCTTCAACCCAGAATGTCTAGCTTATGGAAGGACCGTTCAGAAGCCTGATAACAGAGGGGAGGAGGCTGTTCCAGAGACTGGTAGTAGGCGCTTTCAAGATTCTGTACCTTCTGCCCGACAAGAACAGCGAGAAGAAGGAATGACCGGGGTAGAACAAGTATTTGATTATGTTGGCTGCTTTTCCATGATGAGGGATGATCTTAGAAGAGATACTTGCCTCCCCATCTCTTACAGGGAAGACCCATCAGTAGTGATGACTCTGCTGTGTCCTAGTTCCCGCCCCCCCCCCCGTACAGTGAAGACCCATCAGTAGTGATGACTCTGTTGGGTCCTAGTGCTCCCCCCATCCAACAGTAGTGATGACTCTGCTGGGTCATAGTGCCCCCCCCCCACTCCTACAGAGCAGCCCCATCAGTAGTGATGACTCTGTTGGGTCCTAGTGCCCCCCCCTCCAACAGGGAAGATCCCTCAGTAGTGATGGGTCTTCCCCTTCCCCATCTTTTAATCTGTTTACCCCGACCGCACACCCGCCAGTTAAAATTCCCCGGTTTATTGTGGATCACAATTTCTACGAATTACGATATATAAAACTATGTAGGCTCACACAAAATGTGAATGCTAGTCTTCACAAAATATATGCAAACATTTTCTGAGATTTCAAGAAATTCCAGGCCCCCCTTCTTCGGCTCCCGGGCCCCCTTTTGGAAACCGGGCCCTGGTACGATGTACAGTACCTAGGGCCGGCCTTAGGCCGATTGGACCGATTTTTCCAAATTGGGCCCCGCGCCCAAGGGGGGCGGGGGGGGGCGCGTTAATTTTCCGTATTTCATATGGAAATACAAATTCGCTTTGTTAAATAAAGATTTAAAAATAACTTTTGCCATACGGATTTTTTTTACAAAACGAATATGGACAACAACCGCTGTGAATGATAAACGATGGGTTAACTGCTACTGTAGCGGTTAACAGCCAGCAGTTAACAAGTAGTTATACAATGGGTCATCAATGCATCGATCCACATTCCTCAGTAAATGCGTGAAATTGTGTCACTCGCTGCCGCCGGAGCGGCCGACACTCTGGTCTGGACGCGGGGAGGGGGGGGAGACTCTGGTCTGGACCCGGGGGGTGGGGGGTATGGGAGTCTACAGGGCAGCAAGCCCCAGCACCGCAGCGAACTCAGCAGGCGGTCGGTGTGTGCGTGAGAGGGGGGGGGGGGGGGGCGAGAAAGGTTCAGATTTGTATGAAATCGGCGGCAACCGGCCCGCTCTTGGTCGGGGGGATAGAGTTAAAAGACCTGAAGCAGAAACGAAAGACAACAGGCCGGATAAGTGCGAGAGGGAGACAATATGTGGATAAACAGATCTGGGGGTTGTGTTAACTCGTTCCGTGCCGGTACAACAGCAGACCAGGTTGGAGGTTTGAGTCTGTGTTAACATTGGTGTCGGGGTTAATATCAGGGCCGGGGTACTGGTGGGATTTAACCCTGTGTGTGTCTGTCTGTGTGTCTGTCTGTGTGTGTCTGTCTGTGTCTGTGTATGTCTGTATGTGTCTGTGTGTGTTTGTGTGTGTGTCTGTCTGTCTGTATGTGTGTGTCTGTCTGTCTGTATGTGTGTGTCTGCCTGTGTGTGTGTGTGTGTGTGTGTGTGTGTGTGTGTCTTTGTGGCTGTGTGTTTCTGTGTCTCTGTGCCTGTGTTTGTGTGTCTCTATCTGCGTGTGTGTCTCTGTCTGTGTGTGGGTGGGGGGGGCAGTGGAGAGACAGAGAGGGGGGATTTTCAGTTGCAAACCACACTTTTTCAGTTAGGAGTTGGACACGATTACTGTCAATACGAGCAGCTCACGGAGCAGAGTCAGAATTAGAAACACTGCTCGGCTCTCACACACACTCGTGGAGTGAACTGTAGATATAAACGTAGCTGGGGGTAGAGGATTGGGTGGGGTGAGAGGGAGAGAGAGAGAGGGAATTTGAGAGAGGAGAGAGAGGAAGGGGAGAGAAAGGGAGAGAGAGAGGGGGAGAGAGGGAGAGAGAAGAAATTGGAGAGAGAGAGAGAGAGAGAGAGAGGAAGGGGGAGAGGGAGAGAGGGGGGAGAGAGAATTGGAGAGAGAAGGGAGAGAGAGAGAGAGGAGATAGAGAGACGGGGAGAGAGAGAGAGCGGGGGAGAGAGAGAGGGGGATACAAGGGGAGAGAAGGGGAGAGAGAGAGAAAGGGGGAGAGAAGGGGAGAGAGAGAGAGAATTGGAGAGAGAGAGAGGGTTCTCCCTTCTGCCTCACCACCACTGTTGGCTGCCCTTTGTGAGGTGATTGGAGACCAAAATCAGTTACCCTTTAGATCTCCCTCTCACTACCTCCCTTCCCCTCCCTCTCCCTCCTTCGCTAGAGAGGGGGGGGATGAGGGAAGGAAGGGGGAGAGGGCAGAGGGGAGAGAGGAGTGTGCCTTTCTTGGTGGAGAAGAGGGATGTGGGAACGCTGTACGCAGGTGGCGACTCACTCTCACACTCGGACCCCCCCCCCTGTCATTGCGCAGTCTATCTGACTCCCTGCACCCCCCCCCCTCTATGGAGCGAAGGAAATATGCAACGTTTCGGGTCGAAACCCTTCTTCAGACCCGGCCCGAAAAGCTGGCTATTTCCTTCGCTCCATAGATGGTGCATCAAGCCCTGTCCCACTGTGCTAGTTCACCCAAGAGCTCTCCCGAGTTTAAAATCTCTGTAGCATCTCTGTCCCTATCTTCAAATTCCCACTTTGAAATAAAATACAATTTTCGACATAAAAATTTCGTAGCAGGATCGCGATTAGTCGATACCCACGCATTTCAATTATCGTTCGTGTAAACAAGCACCAGAGACAGTGTATGATTTAAACACATTTTAATCAGCACTGAAACTTAGCAGCGTTGAGGACAATAGGTTCTCAGTACATCCTAGCTGCTCAGACTGGCAGTACCGGGAACAAGCGTTAGTATAAGTGTTATAGTGGGGTGGAGCTAGTGATGCTGTCTTATGTGTGATTGGTTCAAATGCATCATCAATCTACATCCTTCCCCCTAAAGATTAAATGTGGAAAGGGCACCCATACCATGAAGTTCAACATACTCGCCATATCTGTCTGGTGGTTTACTAACACGGCCCGAGCGCGTGCGGACCCAACCATCCCCTCCCTCACCTGAAGGATGAGACGGAGAGCCTGGAGGCGAGAATGGCACGGGAGAGGCTTGTGGTGACCGAAAGGGGAAACATGCGGTAGGTGGAACCCCGTGGTTAGTGGAGACCGAGGGACGTGTGGGGGCGGGGTGCAAGGCATGCGGGGACGGGTGGGAGACATTGCAAAAGGCGGCTGGAACTGGAGCGGCGGAGCATAGGGATCAGCGGGTGGTGGTCGGTGCTCCCTCACAGCAAGCAGGTGTTGTCGACTTCTCCGGTAAACCGCTCCCTCACAGTCCACAAGGGAGGATCGCGGCTAGTCAGTCGGGCGTACAACAGTGCCCAGACGGGAATGTCCAGTTGAAGTTCGCAGACGGACGACCTGGCCCGGCAGTAGAGGCTTGAGTGGTCTGTTGGAACTGTCGTGTGACCGTTTCTGGATGTCATGGAGACGTTGCTGGATAGTGGCAGGCTTCAGCACCCGAGGGACCAGCTGCTGTTGTGCGATGGGAACCGGAAACCTCGTCACTGTCGACAGTAAACGCTGTGCCGTCGATCCCAATGTTCCGTCTCTGGCGATGTTTCTGAGCTTCAGGAGATCGAGATAGACGTCTGACTTTGAAATGCGCGCTCCCTCCAGCAAGTGCTTGGCGCTTCTGACAACGCGTTCAGCGAGTCCATTACTCTGTGGATACTCGGGGCTGCTTGTGACGTGCTGGAAGTTCCATCGGTCTGCGAAAAGCTTGAACAAGTGGCTGGTGAACTGTGGACCGTTGTCGGTTCTCAGGATGACAGGAGCGCCATAGGCGGAGAAGTGTCGTTTCAGCTTCTTGATGACCATCTCAGATGTGAGGGAGGTCAGTTGGTCAAGTTCAAACCAGTTAGAAAAAGAGTCGACCAGAACGAGGTAGTGCTTTCCGCACCATTCGAAAATGTCCGCCGCCAGCGACATCCAAGGCAGTGCTGGTGGAGGTTATTGCAGAAGGGGTTGCCGCTGCTAATGAGGCGCAAGATTGTTGCAAGTGGGGCAGGAGGCTATGCGGTCCCAGATGTACGTGGCCATTCCCGGCCAGTAGAACAGACCACGAGCGCGTACCAGTGTGGAGTCGGCTCCTGGGTGACCGCTGTGTGCCTCTTTGAAGTATTCGTCTCGTATCGATAAGGGTATCACTACCTTGTGACCCTTAACAACAACACCATCCTGAACTACCAGTTCATCACGGACCAAGAAGAACGGCTGCACCTCTGTGGGCGTGACGGATTGTTTATCTGGCCAGCCTGTTTTGATGATGGATGAAAGGGTTTGAAGCGTATCGTCAGTGGCAGTGTGCGTGGCCAGGGTGCGCAGTTGCTTACTGGAGACGAGATCGACACCGACGACCGTGAAATTCTCATGTTCATGGCGGTGTTGTTCGCCAGATGCTCGAGGTGCACGAGAGAGTGTGTCAGCGACATGCATGTCCTTAACCTTTGTGTAGGTAATATAGAAGTCGTACCGCTGCAGCTGCATCATCATGCACTGCAAGCGAGCTGGCGCGGCATGGATGGGCTTGTTCTGGATTGTCACCAGTGGTTGGTGGTCCGTCTCGACCGTGAACGTGTTGCCATAGACTAAGTCGTGGAATTTGGAGCAGGCAAAGACGACAGCCAGCAGTTCCTTTTCGATTTGCGCGTAGTGCTCTTCTGTGTAGGTCATTGTGCGAGAGGCATACGCGACAGGTAGTAGGGTGCCATCGTCAGATGGTTACAAGCAGGCTGCGCTGAGCCCGAATTTCGAGGCATCGCAGGCGATCGTCACCGGACGTTTCAGGTCGAAAAAAGTCAGGGTCGGTGCACTTGTCAGTTTGGATTTTAGAACATCAAAGGCAACCTATGTTGCTTGAACCATGACCATACAGTGTCCTTTTTGGTCAGCTGCCGCAGTGGAGCTTAGTTCGCTGAGGTTCGGAATGAACTTTCCGAGATAGTTTACCATGGCCAGGAAACGTTGCAGGCCTTTCACGTCTGTGGGTGCAGGCATTTCTGTGATGGCAGTAGTTTTCTTCGGATCGGGCTTGAAGCCATCAGGGGTGAAGATGAGGCCGACGTAGGAGACCACTGGAACCCTGAACTTGCACTTGTCAGGATTGAGCTTGAGGTTGATCTTGACAGCACGCTCCAAGATGAGCCTGAGATTGTGGTCATGTTCCGCTGCGTCTTTACCATAGACAAGGATATCGTCGACAATAATGGCACAAGGCAGATCCTCGAATACTTGCTCCATAGTTCTTTGGAAGACTTCACTGGCGGGGTTGATCGCGAATGGCATTCTCAGAAACTTATATCTGCCGAATGGGGTGGCAAATGTGGTGAGGCTAAATGACTTCTTGTCCAGCGGTATCTGCCAGAATGAGTTCTTTGCATCTAGGACAGAAAATAGGGTGGCCTTTCCGATCTTTGCCGCTACATCCGCTACTGTCTTCATGGGATGGTGTCGGCGCTTAATGGCAGTGTTCAGGTCTTTGGGATTAATGCACAGGCGGATTTCATTCTTTCCCTTCTTGACTGTGGCAATCATGGTTGAGACACAGTCGGTGGGGTCGCTGACTGCTTCAATTACGCCTTTGGAGGCCATGCCCTTCAGCATAGAGTGAACCCTGTCAGTCATGGCAAATGACAATCGGTGCGGGGGTCGGATAACGGGTGTCACATCGGGGTCAGTAATAATCTTGTAGGACACAGGCAACTTGCCTAGGTTGTTGTCGAAGTGATCAGGGAATTCATTCATTTGGTCAAAAGAAACTTGCACTTTGTGGACGGTTTTGTCAAAGGAAATTACCCCAGTTCCTGACAGGCACGATTGCCAAGCATAGTAACTGAATTAAAGTTCAACACATAGAAGGTCAATTCCCTCGTTGTTTTCTTTAGTACACATTTCAAGTTGGTTTTGCACAGGGGTACTAGCACCTCGCCTCCAAAAGCATGTAAAGTGGATGTGTCCTTGACAAGTGGCTCGCTAGCTCTAATCTTGTTAAAGAGGTTGATTGACATAGTGTTGACTTTCGCGCCCGTATCTAATTTCGCGCCAAAAGCAACATTGTTTATAGATATCGTCACTGTAGGATCAGAATTCGTGGGAGCAGCATGCTGTAACATGTAAACAGTCGGGTCGTCTTCGAGTTATTTGGGCTGTATTCGGGGGCGGTTTCGGTATGTTGCTGTCTCGTTAAAAAAATTGAGATTAGACTTGGGACTGGGCGCATTGTTTCCTCGGGCCCTAATTGCAGCCCTACAGACTGAGGCAAAGTGATTTAGCTTTTTGCAGTAATTGTAAGCCTTCCCGAGGGCGGGGCAGGCTGATTGTCTGTTGTGTATATAACCGCAGATAGGACATCTCTTCGGAGGACCGCTGTGAACTGCCTGACTAGCTTGGGTCATAAATCGGCTATTATCTGTGTATGTTCGCTGCCTAGTGAGGCCTGTCAGATTGATGGTTTTGCTTTCATGCGAAATGTCCATGGGATCGACAAGTTCGGCGGTTCTACATGCATGAACAGCATCATCGAGCGTTAAATCTGGCCTTCTCAGGAGCTCTGATCTGAGCTTTAGATCACTAATGCCATTCACTAAAATGTCCCTCGTTAACTGACCAGTCAGCTGATCAACCGGCATATCCTGGAATCGGCAACGTTGGTCTAAATACATCAAAGATGAATTAAATGAGTCAAATCGTTCCCCGGGAAGCTGACTACGAGAGAAAAACCTTGCCCTGTCCAAAATATGATTTGAGGGCAGGTCACAGATCTGGCTGAGTTTACGCAGCAAAACAATAGGGTCAGTAGGAGATTCCGCCGGTGTAATTACCTGGTCGTTGGCATCACGGATAGCCGGAGCATAACGGAATGTTCTGGATCGACGAAGGCATCTCTGGGCCCGCAAGGTTGAGCAGGAGCGAGGCATTGACAGCATCTGGTTCATTTCGGTGCACAATGTTCATATAGTGCTGGTAATCAATTTCAAACGTGGGCCAGCGTTCGCTGATATCCGCATCAAAGACAAGAGGGTCAGGCTTTCGACAAGAAGAAGCCATCGTAAACTAAAGCAAAAACTCACAAAAGATAAAATAAAAACCGTTATACAAGAGGAGTGGATAAGACTTATTCTGACGCCATGTAAACAGGCACCTGAGACAGTATATGGTTTAACACATCTTTAAACAGCACTGTAACTTGGCAGCATTTAAAGACAAGATGTTGTCAGGTCATCCTAGCTGCTCAGACTGACGGTGCTGGGAATAGGCGTTAGTATAAATGTTATAGTGGGGTGGAGTTAGTGATGCTGGCTAAGTGTGATTGGTTCACATGCATCATCTTTCTACAAATACATTTTCTGCAAACATTTTTTTTTAAAGCAAGAAAAGAATTTTGCAAAACATTGTACAACCAATATAATTTCTGCAAACACACGCACAAACACACACAGACACACACACATACACACACAGACTCACTCACGCAATCACACACTCACACACACACACCAATAATAAAATGCCAAATAACACCAGAACGTGGTAAACATACAGTGTGTAAACCGAATGATTCAAACGTTTACAGCCTCCTGTAGAGGCTGCTGCTGCTGAAGCAAGAACGTGCTTTAAATAACGTCCACAAACACACTCACCATAGACAGAGCAGTAAGGTCCATTGAATTATTCAACGGCGTCTTCTCCACTCAGCGCCATCTTGCCACGAACCGGAAATGACGTCATCAGCGCCATTTTGCCACTAAGCCGAAGTCACAGTTTGTGCGCCAATTTTGCAATTAAACACAGTCCTGCTCTAATAAAATGTTTCCTCACGCTTTATCCATCCGAAAACTGTTGCAAGCATTTTAAAACCAAGAAAAACATTTTCCAAACATTTTCTGCAAACATTTTTTTAGAACCAAGACAAACAATTTTGCAAACATCTTACAACCAATACATTTTCTGCAAACATTTTTTTAGAAGCAAGACAAACAATTTTGCAAACATTTTACAACCAATACTTTTTCTGCAAACTTTTTTTTCCAAGCAAGCCAAACAATTTTGCAAACGTTTTACAACCAATACATTTTCTACGACCATTTTAGAAGCAAGACAAACAATTTTGCAAACAGTTTGCAACCACATCACACCGTTAAGTACACATGCGTTCAGTGTTATTCACGGCTCAGAGAGACGGGCCCCTCTCGCTTCCACCATCTCGCAAAGACTGAGTGACGCACGACACTTCCAGGTTATAGTCCCTCCCCCTGCCACCAGCGAGGGCAGCAGAGAGAATGGCAACATTTTTAAAAACATTAACAATTCTTAGATTTTTCATCGATGGGAAAAATCCTCTCGTCCAGCACAGCTGAGGGCAACTCTGAGTGAGGTGGCCAAAAATCACGGCCGTGAGTGGCGGCGTTCTTTCTAAAATCACGAAACAGGAAGTCAGGAAGTGGTCAAGATCTTAGTTTTAGTTCCATAGATACTGGGATAATTTGAAAAATACTTAAGATGCACGTCACTGCTATCACCAAAGCTGCAATTTTCTCAGTGCAATATTCTGTTGGTAACTTCGGATTACAAATGCCGATAAACCGATCGAAGGTAAAAGTCACCGTTAGCCAGACAGATCAGTCACTGGAAATAAAAACAAAGGTCAGGATTAATCAAGAAATGTGAGTTAAGTTCGCTAATGAATAAAGAAAATAGCCATCATTAATCACGTACAATATTACATCAAAAATTAAAACCATTAAATCACCTACGGCCATTGATGCCAGATAGCGGGTGATACCTTTGGATATAGATAGACCACACTTTCCTCGGGAGAGAATGACGATTGCCTGGGTGTTATCAGTAGGACGAAATTAAAATTAACAACGTTAATTGTTCCAGGAGAACTTAAGTTTGACAGTTTTTCGTGCGAAATGAGCGGATTGATTAAAGTTGTGCTCTGCTCGTTTTTCTCGTGTCGCACACACATGGCCGATTCTGAAAAATAATCTTTGCAGATTATTTCGCAAACTAATAAGGAACAAAATCGCGCAGGCAGTGCTATGACTGTCTTTAAAGGCTCCCGGCATATTGAAGAACACTTTTTCCCAGTACCCTAACCAGTCTGAAGAAGGGTCTCGATCCGAAACGTCACCCATTCTTCTCTCCAGAGATGCTGCCTGACCCGCTGAGTTGCCGCAGCTTTTTGTGTCTATTTAATAAAGGTGATCGTCGAGTAGAGATCTTCTTCTAGATATTGGTTTAAGAAAACATGCCGTATACATTCCAGGAAATCCTCCTCCTCAGCGCTGCTATCAATTTGGTTGCCCCAATCTTTATGTAGATTAATGTCACCCATGATAACTGCTGTACCTTTGCTACACGCATCCCTAATTCTCTACTTGATGGTATCCCCAACCTCCCTACTGCTGTTTGGTGGTCTGTATACGATTCCAATAAGCGTGTCGGTCCCCCTCTAATTAAGGTGCAACACGTCCCTTTTGTGCAGGTCACGCCTTCCCCAGAGAGATCCCAGTGGTCTAGAAAACGAAATCCCTGTTCCCTGCACCAACTCCTCAGCCTCACATTCAGATCCCCAATCTCCCTGTTCCTACCCTCATTAGCACGAAGTACTGGAAAGCAACCCACAGATAACCACCCTGGAAGTCCGGATTTTCAGCCTCCTACTTATTTCTCTATATTCACGTTGCAGAACCCCCTTCCTCTTCTTAACCACGTCATCTGTGCCTACATGCACAACTACTTCCGGCTGCTCATCTTCCCTCAGGAGGATGTTCTTAATTCGGTCTGAGCCATCTTGAACCCTGGCACCATGGAGGGAACTCACCTTCCTCGAGTCTCGCTTGTTGACACAGAATCTCCTGTCCGCACCTCTGACAATGGAGTCACCCACCACTTTGGCTCTGCCTGACGTCGTCTCGCCGGTCATGTCGAGGAAGCGTTGGTTTTCCCGTATCCACCTGCTGCTCCATTTCTCTAACTCGGTCCTTGAGGAGCAGTATCTGGACACAATTCCACAGGTATAGTAATTAGTGACATCCTGGCTTCCCACATCCTGCAGCAAACGCACTGCAGTAATATTCCTGCCATGACGCCAATAAGTTGAAATATTCAAATTAAATTAAACACACAACTAAATAAATGTAGCCTCCTCCCCTCAGCCTCCTCGCCGAAGGCTCTTGAGCCAAATACTCACGTTTTACCTCTCCAAGGCACTTCACTCAACGAGGCCGATCCGAACATTAACTCCATCCTACACACACTAGGGACAATTTATATTAATAGCGTGTGTGCGGGGAAACCGAAGATCTCTGGAAAACGCACACGGTCACGGGGGAAAAGTACAAACTCCGTACAGACAGTGCCCGTAGACAGGAAAGAACCCGGGTCTCTGGCGCTGCAAGGCAGCAACCCTCCGATGCGCCGCCGTGCCGATGAAGAATCAAAAAACGATGTCGCAATAATGGCCAAAAAATTGGTCATGTTTTTGTCACGAAGCACAGGTGTGGAAATCAAATCTGTTGCAGTTTCCTCTTAATTCAGTTATACAATCAATCTGCTGCTTGGGACATTTAATTAATTTGACGACGACCGCAAAAGAGTACAGTAATATGTTCTTTAACACTGTTCTGTATTTTCTTTCAACCACTGCATAAATAAATGTGTTTTTGCACGGGTTCAGAAGCTGCAGCATATATCCTATCTTTTCTGAAGCAGTATTCAACATTAGTAACGTTTACGTATACGAAATAAATCGTGGATACGAGCCAAAGTAATATGAAACTGCTAGATGTAGAAATCAACAACATTATGGATTTCGTCCGGTTCTCTAGCTCTTGGTCATTCTGATTCACAGAGGATAGCGAGGTACGGCTCCCGTTAAAATTGCGAATTTGCCCGATCTGTTGAAATTTTACAGTAATGTACCAATGATCTCATTTCTGTATTGGTTTGAATGGAATAGGTCAAACCTATGCAATAAAATTAATTTGTTAAGAGACAAATTATCCATATGTGTCTTGTTCCCTATATTTGTTACATGCACAAATCTTGCGATGAAATGGGTTATTTTGAACATTCGAGACAATTTGCATGTGTCTACAACTTCAATGTTGAAACCTGTTGTGATCAATGCACTGCGAATGCATTTACGGTGGCGAGAAGATGATCAGGCAATCATGTAGTACCTTCTCCAAGGTCTGTGATTTGTCCCGCCGCTTTGTGTGGATTACCCATTGTATCCTTAATAACCTCTGAATAGACAAAATACAATAGACAATAGACAATCGGCCCGTCGAGCCAGCACCGCCATTCAATGTGATCATGGCTGATCATAGCCAATCCGTACCCCGTTGCTGCCGTCTCCCCATATCCCCTATCTTTAAGAGCCCTATCTAGCTCTCTCTTGAAAGTATCCAGAGCACCGGCCTCAACCGCCCTCTGAGGCAGAGAATTCCACAGACTCACAACTCTCTGTGTGAAAAAGTATTTCCACACGTTCCAAATGGCTTACGCCTTATTCTCAAGCTGTGGCCCCTGGCTCTGGACACCCCCAACATCGGGAACATTTCGCGTCTCTAGCAAGTCCAAACCCTTAATAAACTTATATGCTTCAATTAGATCCTCTCTCATCCTTCTAAATCCCAGAGTATACGTTAGAATATTTCAAAGGAGCAGCAAAATTGAGCTCTTCAGATGATCGGAATATTTCTCACCGCAGGAGTAGTTTTCCATGCAATCAACTCAGCATGGTGAATATTAAGAGCAAGAGTCGGCCATCTGGCTATTTGTCTATTCATCAGGATGATGTCTGATTTTGGATGTCAGCTCCACCCATCCGTTACTTCCCTCATATTTCATAATTACGTGAAACGCCGAGATTATAGTTGGTTTTAATGCCACGCCGGCCATTATTTCAGTAATGTTCAAGCAGCTAGCGCGGGGATAAGCTTCTTGGAATGATTTTAAGTTGGTTAACACGGTTTAACAGCTGACAACCCAATAGCGCAGAAGGCAGAGCCACTGAATTTCAGAGTCAGAGACCATTGCTTAATCCGGGTGTCTGTGTGAAGTTTGCACATTCCCCTGTCAGCGCATGGTTTCCTCTCCATGCACTCTTTCTCTCCAACATTCCAAGAATGTGTGAGTTAATAGGTTGATTGGCAACTGTAAGTTGCCTCTGCTGTCTAGGCAGTGATAAGGTCTATTTGGATCAAGAGGGGATTTTGATGAGAATCCGGGAATGGTAATTTGTTTTGGTTAATGTAAACAATAATTCATATTCGTTACGTACTCGGTGAAGAAGCACTCCCTCCAGAAACGTCGCATATCAATGTCATCCGGACCTGCCCGCGGTGAGCCCTGGCAACTGACCTCAGCCGGGCGAACGACAATTAGCAGAGACAGCAGCAGCGCCGCAGCTTGGGGCCAACCCGGAGCATGCGCCCTTTTCAGGGCGGGCATCTCTGGATGTCAAACTGGATGGCATCACCCTGCTGCGGACTTCTGCTGACTCAAACGCAAGAGGAAGAAGAAGTCATCCGGAGACGTTGTCTGACCATCTAACATATTCCGATACATTGTATCTTTTTTTGGTAATATCGCATCTGCAATTCCTCGTATCTGCAACTTTTATGTGTACTTGATGGGCTCAAAGGCTCGTGTTAGTGTTGCATCCCAATTATATTTGACTCAGTGTGCCACCCCACCATTTAATATGTTATATTATAGCCGATCCCCCAACTAACCCACAGCAGAGAGGTATTAAGAAAAGTAGAAAAAAAACAGCAGGGGAAGGAACAGTTAAAGGATTTTAGTTCAACAAAGAACATATTATGGGCGCGCCACTCTGAATATTGCACATCGACTGAGTACAGCAAGCAGGATCCCATTAATATAGTCCATCAATCAAAGCATACAACACTTGAACTCAGCTGGAGATAACAAGTAATTGTGAACAATATTCTGAGGGTGGAAGATAATGTTGCCCAATGTCATATCAGCAACATAATCATGGTAATCCTAGCCCAGAAATATGGATAGCCATAAATTGTTGCGAGGGCTTTCAGAGCTTCGCCGAAACGGGATTTGAAAGAGTGGGACTCACTCAGCATCTCCAAAGCCACACCACCATCTGTAAGAAAAGATGTTCTCCACTTGGTTGGACGAGTACCTCTCCATAAACATTCGCATATCGGATGCTTTCTACTCACCACTAGGCTTTTGAACGACCGGACCACTCTGAATAAATGAGGAGCAATCGTATTTAAATTGTCACGTGGAATCCTATGTATGAGCAAGACTAGAGGCAACATCTGCCGATCGTTTTTCTGAACACCCCGTCTCCGCTTATCCGATCTCCCTGTTGCCAAACATTTAACTTCCCCTCCCCGCTCCCCTATTGACCTTTCTTACACTAGATTCCTCCTCTGTCAAAGTTACGCTAAAATGGCAATGTTTACGACGTTCTCAAAGTCCAACTTCGATAGCCATTACTCCTCGGAGGATGGTTAGGAGGTATATTTTACACACTCACGACACACTCACGACACACATAAGGCACACTTAAGATAGCAAAAACGTATCTTCCAAACGTTGTTCCTTGATTACTTGGTATTTTGTTGAAGTAGTACATAGCAAAGAAATAATCCTTCACTTTTCGTTCTTAACCGCTATTCCATTAATGTCATATTAATCATCTAAACGTTTTTTTCTTATAAAATATGTCATCTCATTAACATGTGTGAATGAATGGTAAAAAACTGTATTCCCACCATCCTTCCAAGACCCAACTGACCCAATCTATGAGTCTGCGCAAGTCTACTCTAGAAATAGACACACCCCTTCTACATATCAAATCCCACCTACAGAAATACAGACAGATAAAGACTAAAATATTTAAAATGTTAGACATGGCTATAATATACCGATAGGCTTAATGGCTCCTACAGAAGCTATATGCAACTTTAAGGAACAGAACCACATATTTCGCTTGTGTAGCTTACAACCAAGAGGTATTAATGTTAATCTCTCTAATATTCAGTAAATCCTGCATTCCCTCTCTCTTCCCCTCCCTTACCCGAGTAGTCCGACTGGTTCCTATGTTCGCAACCTGTATCCATTCGTTATCACATCTTTATTCCTTGAATCTTCATCGTCTCACTATAGCGCACACCGTCGAATCCTAGCTACCACCTCATAAATCTTCTCTGCACCCATTCCCGCTTGACAGCACCATGGTTCCCAAAACTGAACACACTACTCTAAATGCGGCCTCACCAACTCCAGGAGAACTGCCCGCGTCTATATTCAATATTCTGAATAACGAAGGCCAATTTGCTGCACTCGTTTTGACCACCCTATCTACCTGTAACACCGCTTTCAAGGAACTATCAATATTCAAGATTCAAGATTCAGGATTCAATTTAATTGACACGTACCAATTAAGATACCGTGAAATTTGAGTTAATAAACAGCCATACTAAGTGAAAAAACAACAATACACACAGCCACATAAATTAAAATTTAACATAAATATCCACCACAGTGAATTCCACATTCCTCACTGTGATGGAAGTTAATAAAGTTCAATCATATTCCTCCGTTGTTCACCCGTGGTCGGGCGTTTGAAACCTCCGCAGTCGCCGCTGCCGACGGTCCGATGTCCGAGCCTTCGCGTCGGGATGATCGAATCTCCGGGCCGGTCTTCAGGAAAGGCCGCACCACCACGTTGTTTGCCACAGGGGGGACGGAGATTCGATGCGGCGAAAAATCGAATCTTCATCGAGGTAAGTGAGTTAAAAAAAGTTTCCCCCAATCCCCCCCCCTCCCCCCAACCCCCACATAAAACAGACCAAGAAACATTAAAACATACTTTTAAAACATACTTAAAATAACAAAAACAGAGAGGGGACAAACAGACTGTTGGCGAGGCAGCCACTGCAGCGGCGCCACCCGATGGTTAACTGTGAACCTTCACTGCCAGTTCCGTCGACTCCACAACACTCCCCAGAGCCATATTATTCGAGTTAAACTTCCCAAAATTCAACCTCACATTTATCTGCATTAAATCCCATTAACGATCACTCAGCCCACCTGTCCAACCGATCATGATCCTGCTGATATTTTTGACAATCATCTCCACTAACTACAATAGCCCCACTTTTGTGTCATCTGCAGATTTGATAATCATACCTTGCACGTTCTTATTCGTCATTGCAATGGGCTCAGTACCAATCAGTACCAATCGCTGAGGCACACCACTGGTGACAGGCCTCCAGTCGGCTGAAGAAGGATTTCGGCCCGAAACGTTGCCTATTTCCTTCGCTCCATATAAACGATACAAAGGATACAACGGACATTTATTATCACATACACCAATTGGTGTAGTGAAATATGACTTGCCATTTCAGCACACGAATAAAGATAAGACACAACCTTAAACAATTTAACAATAAACATAAAAACATCCCCCACAATGGTTCCCACAGTGGGGGAAGGCAGCAAATCCAGTCCCGTCCCCTGTTCACCCATAGTCGGGCCTATTGTGACCTCCGTGGTCGCCGCTTCGGCAGCCTGATGCGTCAGGCCCTCTTGCCGGGAAGATGGAACTCCGGCGTCGGGTGAGCACTCCTCAGCGGCTTGGAATCTCTGGAGCGGCCGCTTCCTCCCCGGAGACCGCGGCTCCCGAAGTCCTCAGGCCGCGCTGGTTGGAGCTCCGAAACTGGCGATCTCGGATCCCAGGCTCCGCGGTGTTTTAAATCCAGCGCCGCCCGCGGCTGGACGCTCGCAGCCACAGCTCCTCGATGTTGCAGTCGGCGGTCACAGCACTCCGGATCCCAACGCACGGCGACCCGGTAAAGCATCGCACGCTCCGTGACGGTGTTTGATCGCTGTGCCGCCGCCCATAGATGGTGCCGCACCCGCTGAGTTTCTCCAGCACTTTTGTCTACCATCCACCATCATCCTTTGCTTCCTTCGGAAGTGATCGAAGTCAACGGTGATGTTGATCAGGACTTCTGTATTGGAAGTATGAAAATAATTGAACAGCGTGTATAATACTCCCAATGCCATGTTGGCGGTGGGTTGTGCTGGTTCATAAATTGTGGACAAGATATTCGAAGTGAATTACGTTGGTATATACGACGAAACATTGAACAAAACACAGGCATCGTAGCCTTTCTCCTTGCCCGAAGATTCCACCCTGCTGCTGCAATAAATGGAGACACCCCAGGTTGTGTGACAGGGTTCGTTGAATTCGGATGAGCCATTTATTTGTGCAAGAAAAACACAGCGGCACTAATTTTCATTTGAAGCATCGGTCTTCCTCTCAGTTCTTCAATCCTATCTTGGATGATTAAACATTAGCTAGGGATATGCGGGATAACGGGAGCAGGTGCCTACATTTGCGTCGTTTGGGCTACCTATAACTTCTATTTGAGACTCAATGGAAAAACATGGCATTGTCAAGGCGTTTCAGGTTTGTATGTTAAAAGACTAACACGCTTAGTCGCTGAATCCAACCCGTCTTGCGACCTATTGATTCAACCCAACTGACATTTATTGACAGACTGCCAGCCTTTCTGCATCTTGTCCAACAATATATATTTTATTTATTTTGATATAAAATGGTCAACTCCAATTTGATTCACATGCTCAAAAGTGTAATTGGTATAAATCATTGTGTGCGTTTTGCTTCGCTATTCCATGCGTCATATGGAACACTTTTAGCAATTGTATTTTATTTTCTCCATGTGTGAAATGATTTCATTTGATTTGCTTTGTTTTGTTAATGTCATCTTTACCAGTGTGAAGTGTTATTTGTGTGCCATCCACTCAAATAATACCTTACATGATACAATTAAGCAGTATCAACGTACAGCAGAAGATCATAGAAGTGCAAAGACAGAAATAGCAGACAAGAAAATATAGTTTGACAGCATTCTAGCTTTGCAGTTTCAGAGACCACGTCCAATGGCCTCAATGCCTTTTGATAGTAGATCATGAAACAACCCAACACAGGCTCTCAATGTTAGTGCCGAAGATAATGTCAAAATTAACAAATCACATCTGCCAACTATTTCTCCATTCACGGCATGTAACCACACGCACATCGAAATGAGTGCAATCAGCGAATTCGGTATTTCGAAAAACGTAAAGAATCATGGGAATTCTCAAAGATGAATGGCAAAAAAGGAAAAAGGGATAACTGAATGTAAATTCTTATCTTTATACATGATTTATGTGTAAACATATATTTAATCTGAGGAACAGCGGGTGCCAAGTAGCGGGAGAGCGGGTGTAACAGCGAGAGAGAGGGGGGCAGATGCCATTGGGAGACAGGGGAGGGCGCGCACAGACCCGCGCCTCATCCGCGGCCAGGGTCGAGCCCGTGTCCCCGGCGCCATGGGCGCTGCGGAGCCGCCGCTGGACCACCGAGCCACCCCCCCCCTTCACCCCCACCGCCGGCAGCGAGCCCCGGCCGAACACCTCCGGCTGCACCGGACGGGGACGGGACACCGGGGGGGGGGGGGTTGGAGGGGGGGGACGGCCCAGCGGCGGCTCGGCGGTGTCCGCGGCGCAGAAGTCCCGCGACGGCGACCAACCCCGACCATGGACCTCGACCCAAGACCCGACGCCAAGAAGCAGCAGAAGCATAAAGCACTCACTGAAAGGAAATTCTGATAACCAAAGATAACACACAGCCGATCCACACCTTCCAGTGTTCGTCTCCAGTCACCTATGACCTGGGCATGCGCAGTCGGAATACAGAACTCGCTTATACTCCCATTAATAATATAGTAAAGCCTCGCATTATTTTTATTGAGCATGCGTACGAAAATATTAATGACATACTGTATCACACGTGTGATCATCATTGGCAATAATTTGCATGGCTCATAGTTCCGGAAGTGGCGGCGCTGTCGTACAGCAGCGGCTCGCCTGCAGTCCGTCTGTTTTTACTTTTTTTGTTGTTTTCTTTTGTCCTGTTTCAGTTAAATTTTAGTTTATTGGGTTGTGTATGTGTGGGGGGGGGTGGGGGGGTGAAACATGACTTTTGTCTCTTCCTTCGGGGGAATGCGACTTTTTCTTGTCGTGTCCCCCTTCTCTGCCTCCGTCTGCGCTGACGCCAAAATGGCGGAGCTGCCGGCCTCCAACTCCAACTGCGAGCGACCGACCGACCGACCTCGAGGCTCCGGAGGCAGAGCCAGGACTTACCAGCGCGAGGCTGGCCAACTTCGGGGCTGCGGTGGCGTTCCGGCGGTGGCGACCGAGGACATTGGTGGCGACCTGAATCCGGAGGCTCGGCCGCAGCTGGCCCAGTGGACGACATCTTCGGGAGCGCGAGGCTGGCCGGCTTCGGGGCTGCGGTGGCGTTCTGGCGGTGGCGACCTGAATCCGGAGGCTCGGCCGCGGGCCCAGTGGACGACATCGTCGGGAGCTCGCAGGTCACAGGTTGGTGACCTGTTTTTCTGGGGCTCCCGCAACTACAGCTGCGTCCGCTGGACTGGAGGGCGGCAGCTTCGGCAGCTTCGACCACCCCGGGCCGCGGAATTTGAACCGGCCCGTCGCGGAGCACGGATCGGCCGCTGGACTGGCTTACCGTCGCCCGGCGGGGTCACAGCATCAGAAGCCTGGATCGCCTCAGCGCAGAGGGAGAAGAAAGCGGGAAGAGACAGAGGACTTTAAGACTTTTGCCTCCATCACAGTGAGGAGGTACCTGGTGAACTCACTGTGGTGGATGTTAATTTGTGTTTATTGTGTGTTTTGTCATTTATTATTATATGTATGACTGGCAGCAACGAACGAAATTTCGTTCAGACCGAAAGGTCTGAATGACAAATAAAGGAATCTCTAATCTCGAATCTCTAATCTCTACCGTCGAGGTTTATCTGAGATATAAATAAGACACTAAACATGAAAGCAGGAAATTCGCAAGCCTTTTCAACCAACCGGAAACATCACATTCAACGATTATGGGACTGCCCGTAAAATAGTAAGATTAAACGAGGAACTTACCAGTTTGAAGTTTGATCTGTATTTTATGAGGAGTTACGATGAGGGATTACGTGAAGAACCCGTCCAGCACGCATGCGCGACATACTTCAAAGCAGCGGTGTGGAATCACAGGAAACACAATAATTGAAATAAACATAGTAAAGAAAAGGAGATCTAAGATACCAGTTGATCTCTATAATTGAGGGTGGGAGCGGATGGCACGTAACCCCTCATCGTAACTCCTCATAAAATACAGATCAAACTCAAACTGGTAAGTTCTCGTTTAACCTTACTATTTTACTTCGGAGTCACGTGAGTGACTACGTGAAGAATTTAAAGCTCTGTGATTTCAAACCGTGTAACAGTTCATACTTCACTCGCTGCCGAAGTCATTCAAGGGAGGAAGTATGTTATCGTAATCAACCATGAATCGGTTTGTAAACAATAATGGTATTTATTAAACAATAACAAAAGAAAAATGCTCCCCCGGGCTTAAATTATATATTTGCAGATTCTAAAACTCTTTCCGCAAATAACACAGGTTCTGCTAGCGGCTTGTTGTAGAACGTTTGGAACGTTTTCTCCATGGACCACCTCGCTGTAGCCAGGATGTGGTCCAGTGGTACGTCCATCCTTTTAGCCGCCGATGTGGATGCTGCCCTGGTGGAGTGAGATGTATATACGTCAGTATCTACTCCAGCAGCTCCCAGTACCTGCTTGATCCATCTTGAGATGGTTTGGCTCGACACCCGACCATGGGGTTTCTTGTGGCTGACCCATAAGGCTTTTTCTCTCCCTCGGGAATCTCTTGTTGTGTTGATGTAAGTGAGCAGGTGAGTCATGACACACAACCGTGGGTCAGGTGGTTATGCCCGGAAATCCATAACTAGGCCTGAAGTTCCTGGCCTGCTCTGCTTTACCAGCTCCTGAATGGTGAATGAGACCCGGTCTGGTGTGATAACCATGTTGTCCAGTCGCAGTAAGTGGAGGGACTGGACTCTTTGTGCTGAGACTAGTGCCATCAGACCTGGCTGGTGACCATCCCCTTAGGTATGTCAGGACCACACTGACATCCCAGATTTGGGTGTACCTAGGTCTAGGGGGGTTGGAGTTGAATAGACCCCTCATGAGTTTGATCACCAGCGGGTGAGACCCTATGGCCTGTTGTCCTGGTACTTGTTTTAAGTAGGCTGACAGAGCACTTCTGGCAGTATTGATGGCGCTGTAGCTCAGTCCTTCATTATGGTGAAGGCCAGCCAGGAACCTCCAGTACATTGGTTATGGGTTGCAGATGAGTATGTTGTCCCAGTAGTCGAGCAGTATCTTTCCCACTTCCTGATGCTCGATAGGTATTGTTTCCCGGTGAACATACGGTGGACGCTGTCATCGTGTTGATGGTCCTGTCAGACAATCCCAGGCCCAGCAGTGGTCTTTTCATAATCTGCAACCCAGTAGGTTAATTTTGTCATGGCATGGATGACTTATGCCTGATACCGGGTGAGTCAATAGGTCTGGGCTACTGGGAAAGGTCATAGGAGTTCCGATGACCATGTCGAGGACCACTGGGAACCATGGCTGTGTAGGCCAGCCGGGTACTATCAAAATACCTGGAGCAGAGTCCATCTGTATTTTGCGTAGTACCCTACTGATGAGGCAGAAGGGGGACAAGCATAAAAGAAATAGTTTCCCCAGTTCAGCGCGAATGCATCTATCGCTGCTGCATCAGAGTCTGGTTCCCAAGCGACATACATTGGTACCTGGTGATTTAGTCTGGATGCAAAGAGATCGATATCTGGTGTGCCATATTGCTTTGTAATTTTAGCAAAAGCTCTAGGATTTAACATCCATTCGGTGTTATCATTGAATTTGCGTGACCTGGTGTCTGCCACTGTATTTAGCTTACCTGGTAAGTAAGTTGCTGATAGCCAAATATGTCTATCGACACACCATTGCCAGATTTTGTTCACCAATTGTCACATGATATCGATTTTATTCCGCCCATATGGTTAATATAGGCCACCACCGTGGTATTATCCATTTGTAAACGAACATGCAAATGGTGCATATTCGTAGAATATGCTTTTAAAACATAAAACGCACCCAACATTTCCAAATAATTATGCCCAGTGTTTGTAGTAAAGATGATTCTAGGTAGTCCATCTACCACCTGTGTTGGATATGGTATTAGTTGCTCCCCAGCCTTGAGCACTGGCATATGTTTGTATAGTTAATGTTGGGTTATTGATGATGATAGGGCTGAATTATGCCAAATGTGCTCTATCCACCACTGTAACTCTGATATTGCTTCAATGGGTAATTTCATGGTTCGGTCAAAGTGACCTGCATGTCGTTTTAACGCCTGTACTTTTGCCCTTTGTAGGTTTTGATAGTGCAGGGTCCAAACTGTGTAGCTGGAAATGCTGCTACCATTTTGCCAATTATTCTTGCCACTTGTCGGATGGTGGTCGATTGCTAACCATTAAATCGTTACACGTCTGTGCCAATTCTGCTGCTTTATCTTTTGGCAACGTTACAGACATGTGGACTGAGTTAACTGTGAATCCCAGATAGTCCATAGTTGTGGATGGCGTCAACTTAGATTTATCTGGATGTAAGACAAATTCCAGGGTTTCAAACAATTGTTTGGTAGCTAATACAGCTGATTTAGCCAACTCCATGGTTTTGCCTACTATTAAAATATCATCAAGTTATGCCATGACAATATGTCTCTGTTTTCTTAATGTTGCCAAGGCTGGTTTTAATATCTTGGTAAATAGTCTTGGGGCTGATGTTAACCCATTAGGCAACGCTTTAAACTGCCATAGTTGCCCCATCCAGGTAAAATTTCAGGTATCTGCGATGACCCTTTTGAATGGGTACTGTATAGTAGGCATCTTTAAATCAATGCTTGCCATAAAGTATACTTTGGAAATCAGTTGTTTGGCAGTTGCAAATGTTTCCATTTTGAAATGTACATACTTAACAAAGGTATTTAGTGAGGTTAAGTCAATGATGATGCGACATCCACCATCTTTTTTGTTTTTGGTAAATATATTTGAGACAAATTCCAAAGGTTCATGTTTGGATTTCTCAATGATACCCTTTCTAAGTAACCTCACCAGTTCTGCTTGACCCTCTTGTTTTTCTTTGACTGAGAGGGTAAAGACCCTTTGGGGGTACATGCTGAACAGGTGGCATATTTTCTTGAATGAACTCTATTTTGTATCCACGAATACTGTTAAGTATATAACTATCATTCGTGACAGACCTCCATGCTTCAATGAACAGGTGTAATCTCCCCCCTGTTAGTACAGTTCCCCCACTTTTTATATGCTGGTAGGAACCAGACCCACCTACCTCCATAGTTATGGGAGTGTTCCTTTCTTCAGTTACTTCATCCGTCGTTGTACTGCTGGATGTACTGCTGGTTGGGGGTGGCGCATTTTCCATGGGGTCCGCTCTGGGCCCTGGCCTAAAAAAAGGCTTTCGGGGATGGTATGCGGACCCCGAGCTTTCACCAGTCCCATAAGTTTGACGTCGACTGGTGGACGCGGTGGGTACTGCCGTCTGGGTTGTGTGGGTCTGCTCGTTCCGGGGCCTGCTTTGGTCTCTACCTCCAGGTCTTTCACTTGTTTTGTCAAGTCTGTTCCAAATAACAGGATCTGTGGCTCTGAGGCCGGTGTTTTACACAGTCCTGCATATTTGGGATTGAGGGCAGGTCTTATTATCTCCTTGCGGAGGTTGTTTATCTCATATTGAGTGTTGCACAGCAGAGCCAGAGTGTCTTGCTGGTTGGTGGTCATATCCACCCCATCCACGGAACGAGCATAGGATGTTATCCCTGTCGTCAGGAGCTTGAGGATACGCTGTAATTTAGCTCCTGGTTCCGGATACTCTGTCCAACATTCCTCATCGGAGTTATCAGATATAACCGGCCGGTCAGTTTTTCGTCTTGATTTACCTCCAGCCCGCTGCTGTTGGTCAGGCTGCGTTAGCGGTACTGGGCTCGGCTCGGTCTCAATGATTGTGGACCGCAGCATGTGCGTTCCAGGTGCCGCCTCTCGCCCCCCCACTGATGGGACACTCCCGTTCTGTTGGAGGCCGAACGGGGGGCGGTCTTTTTCCCTTGCCGTGCTTTGCACATTTTTCCCGCTTCTTCAACCTGGAATTCACAAAGCAGAGCAAAGCTTCCTAAGTACGACCTCAGAGTAAGTACTTACCTGATGGTCCGCTTTTTTCAACTTGTAGCGGGGAGCGCCTGTACTCCCGTTCCTCGCTGATGCACTGCGTGAACGCTAATGTCGCGCATGCGTGCTGGACGGGTTCTTCACGTAGTCACTCACGAGACTCCGAAGTAAAATTACTGGTAGATCGCATCTACTATTCGATCCTTGTAATAATTGAAGATCCTGGTAAGCAACTTCCGTAATCTTTTTCTATGTACGCCTTAACCTGCTTGACAGCCGACATAGATACCTGGATATATAAATACGGTACTGATACAACGAAACAATCAATCGCCGAATCTGACTATTTCTCGGGACTAGTCCAATTGATTCGAATGTGGCATCGTGTCCGCTTTGCCTTTGATTGAACAATCCAGCTACATTTGCTGAATTTAATTCGTGTAGAATGCTCGGAAATTGTGGTTTTGAACTGTATATTGCATGCATGTCCAAACAGCACAGGTAAATGGGCTCTTACCGCGACCAGAAATGGTTTCTTTCCACGACTTTCTAATTATTGGTGGACATCACCCTTGTTCGTTGCCGGAAACTTAATGGGAAAGCAGATGCATTCGTTTAGTTTAGTCAAGTTTAGTTTAGTTTATTGTTGTCAGGTGTACCGCGATGCAATCAAAAGCTTTTGTCTCCGTGCTATCCAGTCCAGATCAATACTAAACATCAATCAATCAATCAAGCCGCCCACAGTGTGCAGATAAAGAATGAGGTGTATAACAGCTAGTGCAAATATATAACGTTGTATATATTACATAAACTCCGATGAAAGGAAGTTCAAAGGTCTGCATTGAGGTAGTGGATGTTCAGCACCGCTGTCTACCTGATGAGACAATCGCTCTGTTGCCTGATAACAGCTGGAAATAAACTGTTACTGAATCTGGACGTGTGCGTTTTCAAACTTCTCTATCTTCTGCTAGATTGCAGAGAAAGAAAGAGATAGAGTGACCTGGGGAGACTGGTCGTTCATTCTGTTGGCTTCCTTGCTGAGGTTGTGTGAAGTGCAGATGTAGTCGATGGGAGGCTGGCTGGTTGTTGACATGGTCTGAGCTACGTCCGCAACGCTCTGCAATTTCTTGCGATGTGAATTGAACTGTTCCCAAACCAGGCTGTGTTGCATCCCGATACGTTGCTTTCCAAGGCGCTTGTGCAGTCGTTGTTGAGAGTTGTTGGAGACCAAACCGACATTGCTCATAGTTCTAAGGAGGTTGGGCGTTGATTTGCTTTCCAAGCCATTGCTTCGATGCGGGAGGGCAAATCGCTGGTGACATTTATTCTTAGGTACTTGAAGGGTTTGACAGCCTATACGTCGGCTACATCAAGTGGACTGGGATGTGTGGACCGCTTTTCTTCCTAAAATCATTCACGATCTACTTTGTCTTCCTGACATTGGGAGAGATGTTGTTGTATTGACACCGAATTACAAGATTCTCAATCTCCTATCTGTATTTCGTCTCGTCACTATTCGATAGCCGACCAACTAGTGTAGTATCATATGCAAACATGCAGATTGATATGGGTTGGTATTTGGCTCCACAGCCGTGAGTATATAAGGAGCATAGAAGAAGGGTGAGAACGAATCCTGGTGGGGCACCAATATTGAGAACTATATTGGATGACGATTTGTCACGTAGTCTCGCTAAATGTGTTCTGTAGGTTAGGAAGTTGAGGATCCATTTGTGGAGGGGATTAGCGACTCCAACTTCCACGAGTTTGGAGGTAAGCTTTGTTGGGGGTAATAGTATTGATAACAGAGCTATAGTCGAGGAATCTGACGTAAGCGTCCTTCCTACCCAGGTGTTTCTTCACATGAGTGCAGTGTCAGGGCGATGGTATCGTACGTGGACTTGGTGTGGTCGTAGGAGAACATCCAAAATGTGCATGTGCTCAAAGGCCAGAGCTAGAACGACAGTCAGCACCCTAATGTGGTGTTGATCCGCTGCGTCGCCACAACCTAAACCGCTGGATTGAAATTAGAAACTCTGCTATTTTAAAGGAATGTATTTTAATTTCATGCACAAGCAAATATAATTTCAGTCTCCTGGCGAAAAATATACCAAGATTATTTTTCCATGTGTTTCCATGGTCCGCTTTTAACATTGGTACCTGGGGCAGAAAATCTTCAGTGGTCTTCCCTTTCATTTTCAATTGCTGGACGAAGCCGCTGCCTTCGGCAACAGCACAATATATTATTCACTGATCTTCTGGACGACGTTTATACTCTAAGGCCGAAGTAAGATTTGCTTAAATACGATATGCTATTGTATCAATACAATACGGTTTTATTCGTCACATTGCACATAAAGTGCAAGTGAAATGAATTTGCCAGCAGCGGTACAATGATAAAGAACACCCAAAACACATTAAAAGTTAACATAAACATCCACCACAGCATTCATCACTGTGGTGGAAGGCACACAATTTGGCCAGTCCTCCTCCATTTCCACCCGTGGTCGGGACCCCAACCCTCCGCAGCCGCCGCTGCAGGCGTCCAGATGTACAGACAGGTAAAATTCCAGGTAAGTCCAGAGTCAGCTCTTCCCCACCGGAGACCGCGGTTTCAGGTTGGTGTAGGCCGCAGGCCGGCGGTCGAAGATTTAAAATCCCCGCCGCGCCGCAGCCAGAATCACAGCAGACCGCAGGGCCGGCGGTCGGAGCTCCCCTCCAGGGGTGATGGTAAGTCCACGCCGGGCCCGCGGTAGATGTAGGCCGCGGGCCGACGGTCAGAGCTTCTTCTCCTCCCGGGTCCCCACGAGGGATCCCAGGCTCCGGACGCCGCCAGCTGGAGCTCCGCAGACCGCGACTTCAGGCTGCCGGCCGCCGCGGGCCAGCGAAATGGAGCGCTCACCTCCGGCGAGCCCCGGCGAGGGCTCGCCCGCTCCACGCCGAGAGTCCGCGCTGCGCCCGCCGCTGAAGCCCCGGGCGCGTCTCCGGGAAAGGCCGCCCAATCCTCGTTGTTAGGCTACGGGGTAGGCGACCTGGAAAAATTCGCCTCTCCGTGGAGGAGGCGACCGAAACGGTTTCGCCCTTACCACCCCCCCCCCCACACCAGCCCCCACACAAGACACACAAAGATACATTAAAAACATACATTAAAACACACTAAAAAAAGAAAGAAAAGTTGAAAAGACTAACACGCCGCTGACAGGGTTGCCGGCTTGCAGCGCCCCCACCGATAACATTTATCATGTCGATAAAGTCAACGAAGGTAGGGAATAGCCCCACATACAGCTATTTGTTTTACATAGATACATAGTTACATAGAAAATAGGTGCAGGAGTAGGCCATTCGGCCCTTCGAGCCTGCACCGCCATTCAATATGATCATGGCTGATCATCCAACTCAGTATCCCGTACCTGCCTTCTCTCCATACCCCCTGATCCCTTTAGCCACAAGGGCCACATCTAACTCCCTCTTAAATATAGCCAATGAACTGGCCTCAACTACCCTCTGTGGCAGAGAGTTCCAGAGATTCACCACTCTCTGTGTGAAAAAGTTTTTCCTCATCTCGGTCTTAAAGGATTTCCCCCTTATCCTTAAGCTGTGAATAAAAGTGTATTTTGCTGCGCTCAAAACGAGATGGACGTTATTCCCTAATGAGCAGTGTCGACGTTAAATGGGGAGATTTACTGGATGCGATTAATTTCGTCAAGCAGTTTATTTCAAATGCTAACCATTCAGCTTAATTGTCCTGAATGCGGAAGCTATATTTCTGGCACTGATTTGTAGTTCCAGTTTGACGAAACATGTTTATATAATATATAATGTAATATTACTGTTTGACACAGCTCTGCAAATATTACTGCCTGAAATGCAAAAGGTTTTTGAATTATTGGGGAATCGAATGCGGGATAAAAAAATACAACAAACTATTTTTGGTGTCAAAATCACAACTGTCATTTTATCACGATCAAATAAAAGGATTGATGAATATTAATCAATATTTTAAATATTTTCAAATCCGTGACTATTTGAACAAAATATACACAAGAATATCAAAATTTGTCTCCAGACCTATTAGACGAAGCAATGAATATAAAGGCGGAATCAACTAATTTAATATCATACTTGTATAATATCATCCTAAATATAGAAATACCATCACCCGATAGAATTAGAAGAGATTGGGAACAAGAACTAGCTATAAAAATCTCGAAAGAGAGTTGGGATAAACATTTGCTATATGTGCACAAATGCTCGATCAATGTAAGACATATTCTAATCGAATTTAAAACTTTACAAAGACTATATTACTCAAAAACTAAAATAAGTAACTTTTTTCCAAATGTCTCCCCCATCTGTGATAAATGTCTATCCCAAGAAGTAACTATAGCACATTCCTTTGTTTCTTGTATAAAAATCCAAACATTTTGGAATGAAATCTTTGAAATATTTACAAAATTATTTAAAATAAAACTGAACCCGAACGCAGAATGTTTTATTTTTGGAACAATGGAAGCCAGCTTTGAGCTGACTTCGTTCCAAAAGAGCTTCCTTAATTACGGCTTAATAATGGCAAAAAGACATACTTAGATTCTGGAAAAACGGTCCCACGCCAACGATAAAAATGTGGATTTCAAATATGTCCGAAATGTTACACCTGGAAGACATGAGATTCCTCCTAGCATGCAAATCAGACCATTTCCAAAAGATTTGGTCTCCATTTTTCGAATTATTACAAGCATAGGGTGCAACATAACTTTGAAAATAAATGGTTTCAGGACCTGGAGAGGAGTGTGTAAAGATACCAAGTAGGTACATCCCTTTTATCTTATTTTACTTTCTTATATCTTCTGTTCTCTATTTCTCTCTTTCTTTGTCTTTGGTTTTCTTTTTAACTCTTTCTCGTGTTTTACGTTTCTACGGGTTTCTCCTGATCACTCTTTCACCCACTTACTATCTTATCTAACTCTCTATTTTTCTTATTTTTAAAGTTTAAAACAAGAAGTGGTACAGGAAATGTATTATGTTATTTTTGGCTTATATCACTGTAATGTACATTCCTTCTAATAAATAAAATATTTAAAAAAAAAGATAATCACATAAATTTCTCCATAGCGAAATTTAAGTTTTATTTTCAAATACGTCCACCGTTATCTGGTAATATCAGCGACGGCGGACATCAATGTTGTGATAACCATGTAACCTTACATTCACTGAGCACATTTCTCACACTTATTTCTCGATTATACTTGCATAATTGTTCAAAGGCCTCCATAACGATTTGTTGTACAGCAATTGTTTGGTTTCTGTTAAGAAAACATACCTGGTTGTTGCTATTGTATTATAACAAAGTGAGAACATACCAGGATAGTTTAAGCATAAAAATAAACTGGTAATAAATATAAACGATAGTATAATATTTTCTGAAACCCGCAGCTTTAACGTCTGAAATTAATCTGCAGCTATATCACAACGTGACCTGTGATAAATATTCTTAATGCGTACCGACCACTGTCCTTATCAATCTAATCATTCTCACAGTTGAATCACGCCAGCACAGTTATTGTTGCTCCAGAGGAAATTTGAAAGATAACCAAAAATCCCTAAAAGCGTTGGTTACTGTAATAGCACCCATTTCGTGCATTTCGTGTATGCCCCATTTCGTGCATAAATTATGGATAATAGGCACGAGTTAGAAACCGTATCCTGATTATTATTAATTCCATAGATTGAATTAAAAAACTGTGGATAAATGAGCAATGGAAATAATGCAACATGTGGAAGAAAGACAATTTACAAGATACGTTTTAATGCAATTCCCTTTATTCTTTGCAGCTAATATATTGACAATCTCCATCCTATCCACCGGAAAGTGTGGGCTCTCCATATGCATCACCCGATATCTAGTATGGATGGCGGCAGCTAACCTATCGCATCTGATATTTGGTCCAAAACTTTTTGAGATTAATGATGCGTTTTTCCACATCCAGTCCTAGATTACACTCCAATCTGCCGTCTCAATATGACCTTGATTTATATTGTTATTGATTGTTCCGTTTGGTTGACTGTGTCGTTTACCTTTGATCGATTTGTTTCTATTTGTTGTCAGTCATTAAAAACTAAGTACTGCACTGAAAAAAATTCAATAACGGTTATAACGATCGTTTGTTTATTATGCATTGTTGAAAATATGCCGGTTTTCTTCTTACTTGAACCACGTGAAGTAATTGACAATGTGCCCTGGTACTGCACTGCAAAATCAAGCTTCTATAATTTACCTATCTGGGCTGCATTCTTATAGTTAGAGACCATCTTAACACCATTTCTACCATTTGTGTTGATCTTCCTGTTCAACGCCTTAATAATAAGTCATATTATACGGGCGAACAGAATCAGAAACAAACTACGGGGAAACGTAAATTGAGAAGTGCCGGATGGATCAAGAAATTGAGAATCGATCATTTTACTACTCGCGATACCTGGCAGTTTCATTCTATTGTGGACGGTAAATTTTGCTTGCTTTGTTGCTCTACATTTTACCGATAATCAACTGATGAAATCTGATTACAGAGATCATTCGCCGTTGCAGAAGAGACTGGATTCCAGTTAAGAGTTTTAAGCACTTGTACAAACACGTTCATTTATGCTGCGTCCCAACGAAACTTCAGAGAAGAAATGAAGAAAATGATTAAACGGCCTCTTATTTTACTTTCTAAATTATTGAAGTAAAAGACACAGCTTGATAAACTCAGGGGACATATGCACATTCAACTGGAATTTTAATTTACGATGCGCAGACCTAAATTTGTAATGGGTAATATATTCGCGTTTTTCCTGTTTACATCGCTGCCATACATATTCGTATCCCGAAAAACATATCCAAATCACAGACAATATTTCGCGTATTGTTTCACTTGAAATAAATATTTCAGAAAGTGTTTGTTTATTTTAACACAAAGTATTTTTCACACCAACTTAAGATGTGTTAGTCCGTTTGTGTGCGCGTGGGAGAGCGGGGGTTTGGGAAGTGGACGTGTTCGTCCAATGTTCAGTGGGAACACTGGTTCTTGAGTGAAAAGGGAAACCACTGAGAATACTCGCATGTCATGCAATATCCGAGGAGAGTGCATCAGAGAAAGAGTTTCAGGTCAATGAAATCTCATTGGAACATCTGCATATTTGCAGTTCCATAGTGGACTGAATGACCAAATCTACTAAGCGGAGAGAAATTATGGTAAAATGAGAAGCAGGGGAGACTCACGGACGGACGTGATATTGGTATCGGATGTCGAGGGTGCTTTAGACTTGCGCGTCACGGCTCATCTGATTGGAGATAGAAGCAGGTGGAAATGAATATGGAAAAGGGAACGAGGAAATTTAATTAATGGTGTATGGCGAGATGTCACCATAATATGCCCGCAGTACGTTCAAATTGAAAGGGAACTACTGACATCTTTGGAAAGCCTGGCAAAACCTGTCGATACTGTAAATGTATAGAGAATGAAAAGGGAGATGGATATTTACACAGCCTGGCTCGTTCCAATATGACTATCCGACATTCAGTAGTTTGCGCAGAGTGGGTGAGCTGAGTAATGGGCGGAAGAGAGCTGCTGCCTCACCGAGCTCTTGACCCAAGTTTGACATTCACCTCGGATGATATCTGTCTGGAATTTGCACATCCTCGATGTGACTGCAGTTTCCACTGGATGCTCCGACTTCTTCCCACATCACAAAGACTTTCAAGTTGGTAGGTTAATTGGCATCTGTAAGTTGCCTCTTGTTTGTGGCATCTGAATGGACAAAGTGGGACAACACAGACCAAGTTTGCCAGGGTGATCGATAGTTGGTGTGGAGGCGGTGGGAGTCGTCATACGGTGAAAAATATGATGCAGATGATCGTCATCAGATCAAATGTGACAGAGCGTAATTAATTGGGGGAATATATAGAAAGCTGTGAAGTACGTTCAAGATTACTGTGGAAATCGGGGTGCAACAATCCTCTTACCCGAGAGAGACGGGGGATGAAAAAAGGGGAAGATCAATTGTCGTGTACGTTGAAAATCATCAGGGAAGGTGGTGCTATATCTGGATTCGTTTAACGCGGGCTAACAACCAATCCAATACGTTCACACATATGAAGACACAAGAAACTGCAGATATTGTAGACACAAGTTGCTGGTGTAATTTACGGCGTCGTACAGTACCTTTGGAGAACATGGTTCGTTAAATCTTCTGGTCAGGGAATTCTTAACACTGATTGTGCTTGTTCCTGTGTAGATAGATGGAAGAGAGTTGGGATTGGGACAAAGTCTGGCATGGTAGGTGGATAGGTGAAGGGGGTTGATCGGCGGATGGTTTCACGTGGATAGAGGGAAGGGAGACACGAGTGCGAAGGCTGTTGGGGCGAATTGCATGGGGGGGGGGGTAGAGGGTGGGGGTCGAACGGGGGAGTAGTAGTTTCGGTTAGTTACCAAATATTGAAGGGTTCAGTGCTCATACCATTAATTTGTAAAATATTGAAGCGGAATATGAGATGGTGTTCCAACACTTACGTGTGGCATTACTCTAACAATGAAGGAGGCCAAATACACGAATGCATGTGGGAATGGGTAATCGAGTTTTAATGTTTAATAACCGGAATATGGCGTACCACGTCCCCGACCGAGAGCAAGTATTCGGTGAGATGGTCGCCTCGTCAACGCTTGGTCTTGCCGAAGTAAAGCGTCCACATCGGGCGCACCAAAAACAGCAGATGACGTCAGTGGAGGTGCCTGCGAATCTCTCTCTCACGTAAAACGACTACTGGTGGCATTGGTCGGATGTAAGGCATGATGGCAGGTGTTACATCTCCTGTGCTGTAGGGGATGGTACCTGGTTAGGCTGCAAACGGATAAGGGAGAGCGGTCTTTATGGAAGCCGAGAGGTAGTGGGGATGGGAAGATGTGTGGGGTAGATATGGAGAATAATGTGTTGGATAAGGAGGCAGGTGGCTGAAATTTAAGGACCTGGGGAACCATTTTGTAGTTCCGTGCGGAGGCAAGGGGAGCGAGAGCAGAACTGCAAGACGCAGAGGAGATGTGGGTGAGGATGCACCCATCATAGCAGCGGGGAAACTACGTTTACTCAAGAAAGGGGACGTCCATCATAAGCACAACTTTTCCTTTCTCCTTGCTGCAAACATTATGTTACAGATTTCAGAACGTATGCTAACATTTTTTACAATGATCCTTCCCTTGGAAATATATTTAATTTTGAACAATCATTTCGATTTTTAATACCTTTATACGAAATAACAATTATCGTCTGCAAGAAACGCATGTGGCATTTCTCTTAAAATACCTTCTTGCATTGCCCCAGAGTAATCTTCATATTTTTGCATAATAATACATGCAGCGAATGGTGTGTGTTATTGAAATAGAGATTATTTTTTAAATTTGTACAGTTTCGTTTTAGAGAAACAGCGCGGAAACAGGCCCTTCGGCCCGTCGGGTCCGTGCCAACTAGCGATCCCCGCACATGAACACGATCCTACACCGACAAGGGACAATTAAAAAAAACATTTTCAAAGCCAATTAACCTACAAACCTGTACGTCTTTGGAGTGTGGGAGGAAACCCGAATAAATCGGAGAAAACCCACGCAGGTCACGGAGAGAACGTACAAACTCCGTACAAACAGCGCCCTTAGTCGGGATCGAACCCGTGTCCCCGGCGCTGCATTCGCTGTAAGGCAGCAACTCTGTCGCAGACCAACCGTGACCGTCCGAACCTTTCATCCAACCTTTCAATCAAGATTGATTCATGTCGATACTTGTAAACTTTTGTGAGATAAAATATCTACCGCCATAACCACATGAAACGGACCTTTGCAGTTATTATAATGAAAATATATATCATTGTATATTAGAGCGAACAGAAACTTGTTAATGAATAAGATGTTCACGGATAATAAAAAACAGATGATAGCATATACGACAATGCGTCATTTGAATACACTTTTCTTTCTATTGTTCTGTTTGTTCCCTGTAATATTCCGACAACCAGACACCTTCCGGTCAACAGTAGAATCATCAGAGGCAGTAACTTAAAACTCGCAGTGAAAGAAAATATAGCCCGCAACAATAGACACTGGGCACACGCCATCTTCCGCCCACGTCACCCCCCAGCCCCGTCACGGATCGTCGCCTCTCCACCGCCGCGGACCCTCGCCTCTCAACCCTCCCCCCGCCGCGGACACTCACCTCTCAGCCCCCCCCCCCCCCCGCGGACACTCGCCTCTCCCCCTCACGCGGACCCTCGCCTCTCCTTCCGCCCCCGCCGCAGAGCCTCGCCTCTCCCCCCCCTCGCTGCGGACCCTCGCCTCTCCACCCCTCCGTCGCGGACACTCGCCTCTCCCCCCCCTCCGCCGCCGCGGGCCTTCCAACGTTGCGTGGGAGGGAGAAAGGAGAAACCAAATATGCGTCAAGGCGATAGCCTAATCGTTAAAGTTAAAAGATAGCCTAATCGATAAAGAGCTGAGAAGAGGAATCAGAGCTGCCAAGAAAATGTACTCTGAGAAGTTGAGGTGCAAGTTCTCAGCCAGTGACTCTTCTTCAGTTTGGAAGGGCATGCAAGAAATCACCAGCTATTAGAGCAAAGCCGCCCGCTCTTTGGATAATCGTCAGCTGACCAACGAACTGAATGAATTTTACTGCAGGTTTGAAAATCAGAAACGTATCCCTGGTACCCCCTCCCCAACAAACACAGCCAGACCCCAGTCTGCAAAGAATGGACCCTGCACCCTCTCCTTCCCATTCACCACTTCACACCTACATAAGGCAAGACTCCAGTATGAAAAGACTGGACCCTTTCCCACCCCAACCAACACTTCACATCCACTCACAGCCTGACCTCAGTCTGCAAAGACTGGACCCTTCTACACCCACGCCACTCCAATCACGACTTCACACCCAATTACCCACTCCCTCCTTGCTGAACAACATCACTTCATCAACAATTAAAATAGAGGAGGTGGAGAGGCTTTTCAGAAGACAGAAAAGCCGGAAATCTCACAGACAATTTTTACCAGTCCCTGCAAACATGTATTGTCCCTGCCTGTTTCAAAGTCCCCACTATTGTCCCTGTATCCAAAAAGGCAAGGATTACTTGTCTTAATGACTACAGGCCTGTCGCACTGACATCTGTAGTCATGAAGACACTCGAAAGGCTTGTGCTGGCGAAGCTGAAAAAATCACAATCCCCCTGCAGTTTGCATATTGGCCCAATAGATCTGTGGGTGACGCAGTCAATCTGGGCCTGCACTTCATCCTCCAGCACCTAGAACGCCAGGGGACCTTTGCGAGGATTTTAGTTGTTGATATTAGCTCTGCATTGTGCCAGAGCTACCACACTCCAAACTTTCCGAGTTCACTGTGCCTGAACCCCTCTGTCGGTGGATCACCAACTTTCTGACAGACAGGAAGCAGCGTGTGAGGCTGGGAAAGCACATATCGGACCCGCAAACGCTCAGCATAGGAGCACCGCAAGGCTGCGTACTCCCCCCTCTCCTCTACTCTCTCTACACCAATGACTGCATCACCACAGACACATCTGTCAAGCTTATCAGGTTTGCGGACGACACAACCCTGATTGGACTGATCCAGGATGGGGAGGAATCTGCCTGCAGACAGGAAGTGTCACTGCTGGCGTCCTAGTGCCGTAGCAACAACCTGGAGCTCAATGCTCTTAAGACAGTGGAATTGATTGCAGACTTTAGGAGAGCATCCCCTCCCCTCGCCCCACTCACCCTCAACAACACCACAGTCACATCTGTGGAGTCTTTTAAATTCCTGGGAACCATCATCTCCAATGACCTTAAGTGGGGGGCTACCTTTGACTCCACAGTCAAAAAGGCACAACAGAGGATGTTCTTCCTACGGCAGCTGAGGAAGCACAATCTGCCGCAATGGGTCAGGCAGCATCTCTGGAGAACATGGATAGTCATAGAGTGACACAGTGTGGAAACAGGCCCTTTGGCCCAACTTGCCCACACCGGCTAACAATGTCCCAACTACACTAATTCCACTTGCCTGCGGTTGGTCATATCCCTCCAAACCTGTCCTATCCATGTACCTGCGTAACTGTTTCTTAAACGATGGGATAGTCCCAACCTCAACTACCTCCTCTGGCAGCTCGTTCCACACACCCACCACCCTTTGTGTGAAAAAGTTACCGTTCGGATTCCTATTAAATCTTTACCGCTTTACCTTGAACCTATGTTATCTGGTCCTCGATTCCCCTACTCTGGGCAAAAGACTGTGCATCTACCCGAACTATTCCTCTAATGATTTTGTACACCTCTATAAGATTCCCCCTCATCCTCCTGCGCTCCATGGAATAGAGTCCCAACTTACTCAAACTCTCCCGATAGCTCACACCCTCTAGTCCTGGCAACATCCTCATAAATCTTCCCTGTACTCCTTCCAGTTTGACATCTTCCCTCTAACATGATGCCCAGAACTGAACACAATATTCTAAATGCGGTCTCACGAACGTCTTATACAACTGCAACATGACCTCCCAACCTCTTTACTCAATACTCTGACTGATGAAGGCCAAAATGCCAAAATACGTTTTGACCACCTGATATACCTGCGACTCGACCTTCAAGGAACCATGCAACCATCAACCATTCCTCTGCCCACCTGGCTAATTGATCCAGATCCTGCTGCAATCTTTCACAACCACATCCACTATCTGCAAAACCACTCACTTCTGTATCATCAGCAAACTTGTTAATCTTGCCCTGTTCTGTGATGTTTCGCAGAGTGCTGGAGTAACTCAGCGGGTCAGGCTGAGTATAGAAGTTGGAGGTCATGTTGCATTTGGATAAGAAGTTGGTGAGGCCGCATTCAGAGTATTGTGTTCAGTTCTGGGCACCATGTTATAGGAAATATGTCATCAAACTGGAAAGGGTACAGTGAAGATTTACGAGGATGTTGCAAGGACTAGAGGGCCAGAGCTATAGGGAGAGGATGAGTAGGCTGGGACTCTATTTCATGGAGCGCAGGAGGATGAGGGATGATCTAATAGAGGTGTATAAAATCATGATTTGAATAGATCAGGTTGACTCCATACATCTATTTAATGGAGCACAGGAGGATGAGGGATGATCTAATAGAGGTGTATAAAATCATTATTTAAATCGATCAGGTCCGGGCCATACACTCACCTCCCCACTACCTTCAGGTAGAAGGTACAGGAGCCTGAAAACTGCAACGACCAGGTTCAGGAACAGCTACTTCCCCACAGCCATCAGGCTATTAATCTCGGCTCGGACAAAACTCTGAACATTAATAGCCAATAATCTGTTTATTTGCACTTTATCAGTTTAATTATTCATGTGTGTATATATTTATGCAATTGTATATGGACACACTGATCTGTTCAGTATTCGTGCCTACTATGTTCTGGTGTGCTAAAGCAAAGCAAGCATTTCATTGTCCTATCAGGGACACATGACAATAAAACTCTCTTGAACTCTCTTGAGTCTTTTGCCCAGAGTAGGTGAATCGAGGAGCAGAGGATATAAGTTTAAGATGAAGGGGAAAAGATTTAATAGGATTCTGAGGGGTATATTTTTCACACAAGGGGTGGTAGGTGTATGGAACAAGCTGCCAGATGAGGTAATTGAGGCAGGGACAACCGCAACATTTAAGAAACAGTTAGGCAGGTGCATGGATAGGACAGGTTTGGAGGGAAATGGATCAAACGTGGGCAGGTGGGACTAGTGTAGATGGGACATGCTGGGCCGAAGGGCCTGTTTCCACACTGTATCACTCTATGACTATATATCTTTCCCTCTCAAACCCATTCTCCTGCCCTCCCCATTACCTCTGACACCCGTATCAATCACGAATCTATCAATCTCCTTCTGAAAAATGTCCACTTGCCTCCACAGCTGTCTGTGGCAATGAATTCCACAGTTCACCACCCTCTGCTCATATCCTTCCTAAAGGGACGTCTTTTAATTCTGAGGCTGTGGCCACTGGTCCTAGACTCTCCCACTCGTGGAAACATCCTCTCCACATCCACTCCATCCAGGCTTTTACCAGGCTGGGACATACTGCAACAGCTTCACACCATGTCCCAAAGTTCGTGTCCTGTCCTGCATCACCCAAGGCAGCAGAGACGTTGTAGGGAAGGGCAAGCATCGTCACAAAGTAGTTCACGATGGTTTGGGTGACATGCAGGAATGTCTATGCATGTCACATCATGCATATTACTGAAAAGGGGGCTTGACTCGAAATATAATCTATACCTTTTCTCCAGAGATGCTACCTGACCCACTGAGTTACACCAGCACTCCGTGAAACGTCACCGATCCACGTTCTCCACAGATGCTGCCTGACCCACTGAGTTACTCCAGCACTTTGTGTCTATTTTCCGTTCATCCATCTGCCCAAGCCCACCCTCCCCCTCCTTTCCTATGTTCCTTTCCACCCATAAACCTCTCTCCGCCTTTACATTTCACTCCTCTTTCAAATCTGCTCTACTTATCTACATGCATTTTTCTTCTTAACTTTTTAGTCATAGAGTGGTGCAGTGTGGAAACAGGCCCTTCAGCCTAACTTGCCCACACCGACCAACATTCCCAGCTACACTAGACCCACTCACGCGCGTTTGGCCCATATCCATCTAAACCTCTCCTATCCATGTACGTGTGAAAATGTCTCTTAAATATTAGGATAGTCCGAGCCTTATCTACCTCCTCTGGCACCTCGTTCCATACACCCACCACCCGTTGTGTGAAAAAGCTACCTCTCAGATTCCTGTAAATTTCTGAAATATTGGTCATAGATTTGCTGCAAAAACGCTCCAAAATAAGGCTCAGGATGCATCAGAGAGCATCTAAAACCCCTGGACTTCCTGGGCCCTTAAGCGGGCCCTGGACCCTGGCATCGAGGGACTCCACGCACATTATTTTACATTAATTCTTTTGTAATCCTGTCATGCCACCCCCCATTTGGTAAACCTTCGTACGGGCCTGTTTACACAACCTATTCTTTGCTTCATACTAGTTTAGGAGTCGCAGGTTGTTAAACTATGCAATTGCCACCTTCATTCAGATAGTAAGGTGAAGATCAAGTAACAAATGTGCTGATCTGAACTGGAAAAAGTAAATGCTGGAGAACCATTATCTGTGCGACGAGCAACAGTCAACATTCCGGTGGAGAAATATAAAAGGTTTTAGCTTCCACGTTTTTCTTTTATTCCATTACAGTAATTTTCACTTTCCTTTCCGGCAACTGTGCAAACATTTAATGATGTTGTAGCAGGGTAACAAAAGTTTATTTACCTATTATGGATCATATCAAGGTATGGAGTGCACTTAGAATTCATTGAATGAATAAGGATTACAGTGGTCAAAAGAGGAGATTGTTTAGCCATAACGCGGTGCATATTTGAAAGTCTTTGCCACAAATGTCTGTAGAGGTCAGAACATATGGTACTTTATAAACCGATAATCGATACATATGCCCTTGATCAGTAAGGACGTCCAAAGCTACCGAGAGAATGAAGGAGAATGCGGTTGAGAAGGAAAGAAAATTCGCCATGATCGACTGGCAGAGTCGACGGGTCGAATAACTTAATTGTGCTCCAATGTCTGAAAGTCTTATGGTCCAAGGAGAGTTAAATCTGAAGCAATGTCTCATCAGGTATAGTCAGCGTGTAATTGTGCGTGGGAACACTTCACAAATATTGCGGCATTTAATAATATGGATGAAGGCAGTGAACAATGCCTAAATGGATTTTATTCAGGCACTTGTCAAGATCTCACAATGTAGAGCAGGCCAGTAGTCTAATTCACAGGGAGATCAATGCAATGTTGTCATTTTTGTGATAAGGCCCCGGGGTGGTGGTGGAAGATTTATTATCTCATTAGAAAATATGCGGCCACCGGTGGACTTTAGATCGGTGATGGATCTTTGCTTTTTTTCATATAATTGCTAATTCAGTGCGAATGTTGGAGATATGATTAGTGAGTTTGAGGATGACAGGAAAAACATGGATGTTGTGTACCGTGAGGAAAATTAACTGAACCTGCAGCTGAATATCGAACAGATAGAAACCTTGTAATAGTAATAGTAATAGTAACTTTATTGTCAATTCAAATAATGCAACAAGTAGTTACACAGAGGATTGAAATTGCGTTTCCCCATACTCCAATGTGCACGTAATATTTATAACACAGACAGACAATATACCAATAAAAATAGACAATGGACATATACATTATATAAAATATTCATTAATAAAAGGTGCAATATAGAAAAGTGCAAATAGCATACTGCAGACATTGGGTTAAAGTTAATTTGACAGTCAGTTGGTCTTTGTTTGTGTAATGTTCATGGAATTTTCTTGAGTGTGTTGAGTAGTCTGATGGCCTGAGGGAAAAAGCTGTTTTTGAATCTTGTGGTTTTGCTCCGCATGCTGCGGTAGCGCTTGCCGGATGGTAGGAGGGTGAACAGTTTGTGTGCTGGGTGGGTGGTGTCTTTGATGATATTGGTTGCTCTCTTGCGACAGCGAGATGGGTATAAGTCCTGGATTGCTGGTTGGGGTGATCTAGTGATCTTCTCCGCTCTCCTCAATACTCTCTGTAGGGCCTTCTGGTCAGCAGCAGAGCAACTGCCATACCAGACTGAGAGACTGCTGGTAAGAATGCTCTCAATGGCACCCCTGTAAAAAGTTGTGAGGGCAGAAGGGGGGAGGTCGGCTCTCCTCATCCGTCGAAGGAAGTGGAGGCGTTGCTGTGCTTTCTTAACTAGGCAGATGGTGTTGGTGGACCATGTCTCATCATCTGTGGTGTGTACTCCCAGGAACTTGGTGCTTTTCACAGACTCCACTGCACTGCCATTTATGGTGAGTGGGGTGTGTGCTGTCTGTTTCTTCCTGAAGTCCACAGTTATTTATTTTGTTTTATTGACATTGAGTTGAATGTTATTGATGTCACACCAGTTGATGAGTTGTCGTACCTCCTCTCTGTAGGCTGAGTCGTCATCGTGGCTGATGAGGCCCACCACTGTTGTGTCATCTGCGAACTTGATGACGTGGTTCGAGTTATGTTTGGCACAACAGTCATGTGTCATCAGCGTGGACAACAGAGGGCTCATCACACATCCCTGTGGGACCCCGGTGTTCATGATGGTGGTCTCTGATGAGTTTTTGCCAACTCTTACTGTCTGTGGTCTGTCGGTGAGGAAGTCCAGTAACCAGTTGCATAGTGGGGTGCTGATGCCTATTTCGCCGAGTTTATTCACCAGGTGTTGGGGGATGACTGTGTTGAAGGCGGAGCTGAAATCGATGAACAGCAACCGCACGTAACTGTTATTGTTTTCCAGATGAGCCAGGCTTAGGTGGAGTACTGTTGCTATGGCATCATCAGTGGAACGGTTGGGACGGTATGCAAACTGGAATGGGTCAAGTGTAGAGGGGAGACTGGATGTTATGTGGGCCTTAACCAACCTTTCAAAGCACTTCATCATGATGGACGTGAGTGCTATGGGCCGGTAGTCATTCAGTGTTGACGCTGGTGATTTCTTGGGTAGCGGTATGATTGTGGTGGCTTTGAAGCATGCTGGTATGATGGCTTGGCTCAGAGAGGTGTTGTAGATGTCCGTGAGAACATCTGTGAGTTGGTCAGCACAGTCTCTGAGCATACGCCCCGGTATCTTGTCAGGACCTGCAGCTTTACTGGGGTTCACCTTGATGGAACATTGCACGTGAATTTTATCCCGAGATGTCAGAAGTGAGGAATTTTGCGAAAGCAAATACTTGTGGGTAAAGAAGGCAGATGTATTGCGGCAAGGGATGCCGAGAAATGGGAAAACCGGGACGAATTGATACAGTTATATGAAATTATAAGAGGCACGTGCAGAATTGAAAGGCAAAAAGGAGAGGAACTGTGTTGGATGATATCGTTGTTAAAAGTTTACATCAGCTCAGTGGGAAGGAACATCATTTAAATTTTCAGTTACCCTTGGCGTCCGTCTGGCCACAAAACGTTATTTTTAAATTCCGTCTGTCTTTAATTCCGCCCGGTTTATAATAAACCATATTATACTGACTTGAACGATTTTCTGCTTCTGATGGTAGACAATGGACTTCAAACTAAGTTGTCGTCATAAATGGGATGAGTAAATGGAAACAAATATACTATTTCAATGACCGTACATTATATTTCAAAAATATCTCTTTGGTTTATTATTGGTTCATGGTAACTAAGTAGGAACAAAATCCCAAGAAATTGTGGAAAGGGATACCACGACAAATCCTATTACATGTTACAGATATATATGTGTGCCTCGCAAATTCTCACTTCATTACATATTTGGATACAGTTATTTTTGTGTTCAAACGTTTGAATATATTAGCAATGGCAAGAAAGGGACGTGAAATTACATTCTTCAGTTCCTCTCTGAAGTGTCTCTGAAAAACTGCATAAATGAAAGTGTTTGTGCAAGTGCTCAAATGCCTCAGCATATAGCCACTTTTTGCCGCAATGGTGAACGAGTCGTTGTAATCTGTTTCCAACAATTGAGCATCTGTAAACTGTATACAGATGAAGCACACAAGGTTTACCATCCATAAGAAAATAAAGTTGCCAGATATTGCAACGAGTAAAATAATCGATTTCCTTCTGTTCTCAGTCTCTTGATCAGTCTGACATGCCTCTCTATTACTCCCTCGGAGCTTTCTCCTGACTCTGTTGGCCATGATAATATGCTTTATGGTCAAGGTATTAAGCAGAAGAATCAACACAAATGGCGCAAATGGGGTTAAGAGTGTTTTAAACCATAAATACGCGACCCAGGTGGGTAATGTGTAGAAACTTGATATTACATAACAGGACCATGGGACATCGTTAATTATTTCGCGTGGTTCAAATATAAAGTAGATTGGAATATTTTCTAAAATACTCAACATAAACACCGCTGTTATTACTTTCAATGCCGTCTTCATGGTACAATATTTTGAACGCAACGACTGGCAACATATAGCAACAAATCGATCGAATGTAAAAGTGACAGTCAGCCAGACGGAACAATCGAGCGAAATATACATCAGTGTAATAACAAAACGGCAAATGGGGGTGTAATTGAGGAATGAATGCGGAAAATATGCCTCTTTAATCTCATGGAGAATTACACCGGAAACCAGTACAATTAGATCAGCTACCGCCATTGATTTCAGATACTGGATGACACATCTAGTGAGGCCGCACTTTCCAGACGACAGGATAAGGATTGCCACCAAATTTGCTGCAACCAAAAGATGAAAATTGAATTACGAACGAGAAATAACCCGCGAAATATATATTCATTTGCTTCAATTTGTCATGCGTGTACGAGTTTTTCTTGCCTATAACACTTTGGAATAACAATCTATATTACACAGGTTTACGGTTGGACCCCTTTTAATTCTCAGATTTCTCATAAAGTGAACAGACTGTTGCGCTTTGTTGTTATCGCTACTCCGTGAAGGGACCAGCTATTGTTTTGGTGATATTAATGCCACATAACACGAAATGTTGATCACATCTAGAGATGAGATGGGGCGGTGTTTGTCCTCTCCGCTTCCTTTAGTTCACACCAACTGTGTCGCCGAGATGTTAACGGCTAGATAGTGTCCTGACTTAATGACACTATGTACCGGATTTCCTTCCTCTACTTAGTCTCATCATTCTTGTCGAAGTGCCCGTCAGCAGTGGCATCATCGGCATACTTAAACACCGAGTTATTGTTGTACGTGGTCAAACACACATGGGTGCATTTGGAGTAGAGCATGGACTGAGCACACAGCTCCGAGCAGTAGCAGTATTGTGGGCTATCCTTGTGGAGATGGTAAAACCAATTCCACGTGATAGGAGCCTGCCTGGCCTGAAGTCCAAATCCCATTTGCAGCTGGATACCCGTCGACCAAGGATGTTTAGAGATAATTATTAATTTCAGATTTTATTTGTCACGTGTTTGGCACTCATGTTACCTTAGTTTATCTCGTGGAAACCGCGCCTCCCCACTGATAATCACACAGATTTAATTTTCACAGCTTATCTGCAAATGTGATATTTAGAGCTCACAGCAGCATGTACATTGTTGCCCCCCTCTGCATACACACTTCTCACATTCCTCATTCTGTTCCTCTACTGTAATAAATTAGCAGGGACAATCGTTAACATTTTCATGGCAACCTGCTGTCCATTTCTCTCCCCTTAGAGTACACGTACACACATTCATTTCCGATATGGCTGACCAAGCAGGCTGACGTCTGATATCCGCTACATAGGCTGTGCGGCGGATGCGATTCACACATGAATTCGGCACACATTTCATGGACCGAGGTCCAGACTTTCGAAAAGCCAGACAACCTTTGATACTTAACATTTATCGCCAGTTTTATTTCGGTGGTATCTTGACGCTTTGAAATTCAGTCAATCACAGATGGCAGACCGTTGCTCCAGAGCCAACAAAAACCGGGCAACACAACTCAACGGCAGAGGCACAACCTGTCGATAAGTTCACAGCTTCAACCGTCATGATCGGCTTTCAACACAAGTACATCCCGACCCGCTCTACTGACTGACAGGTTAGCATTCTCCTGCTAAAAATTTGCAGTTTGCAAACCACTAAATGCGTGAGATCGTTGTCTATCCTGCAAGACGAATTCATTGGGAAACATAAATGTAAGACCCATCCGCTAGAGGTCTGCGTGCGCATCCCCGGAATAACCCTGTTGGCCGTGTGACAATACGTGTTGGAGGGCTCTAGGAAGAGGTTTAATTCCGGTTTGATAATCTCGAACACTTGCAAATATGTAACCATTTAAAGAAGCAACACGATGCAATTTCTCGAGCTGTGACTGCTGTAGGTCTGATGGGTTAAATGCGCACATACGACATCTCAGCTCAATAATGTCGAGGTACCGCATCTAATACACGTTTGGTGATCAGCAACATCATGAGTAAAGAGAGAGCGTGCTCTTGGAAGTGATTAGGCGTAGTCTCGACCCAAACTACTAAACTTGGAGCATGCCATAATCTCCGCTACACAACCCATCGCAGTTTGCAGATGGATCCTCAACACTTCAAAACCCTCTCGGCGATAAGAACAAAAATGTTAGCGCTTAAATCTGGCAAAACAGTCTGAAAGCAACAAGTGACCCAAAACATCACCCATTCCTTCTCTCCAGAGATGCTGCCTGTCCCGCTGAGTTACTCCAGCATTTTGTGTCTAAAAGCAACAAGTGTTTTACCTTTCTTCTGAATGTCTGCTGAATGTAAAAATTAAATCTTCCTGAAATGCAACGGCGAATTTTGTTTTTCCTGCTGTCAAATCTAGGTCAAATCAGGACCATTAGACAGTTTCACTTTGTGCAACTTGTATTTAACTGTTACAATGCTTTAAAAGAAACCACGTTGCTCAGCTTCAGTAAACCGTGAGCTAATTTAGCTGAGCATTCACAATGGAAATAAAAAGACGTGTGTTATATGGAAACTCACCGACAGCATCCCTCGACTTGCATGTTTTATTTCGCGGTAAGTTATCAGGCAGATGGAGGCACATGCGATCATAGCATGCGCACGGACTCGCACACATGACTGACATTCTTTAGCGAGAGTTACAGAATACAGAGAACAGCGTCCATCAAACCGTTGTTTTTTTTATTTCGGCCGTGAAGTCTAAAGTTAAAATCAGTTATGATCGATAATGCTCAGCCGCAAGCTGCCGTACGTTTACTTGTTCTTCGTATAATGAAGCTATGAAAAATCAACTGCATGGAATGAAAATAGAAAGAGCTTTAAACATCGCGTTTATATGCAGACCCCTCTTTGGAAGCGTTGAATCGGCCATTGTTCAGGTGGACTGTGTATGATGTGGAGAAGGAGGGCTTGTTCTGTCCAGTGGGCTTGACTAATATTAAATATATAGAATATTATATTACTTATAAAACGTTTATATATAATTTTCCCGTCAGAGAAATTCAATCATTTTTCCACATGATTTTTAGATCCAGTACACAAGTGAGATCAGCACGATACTTTGTTTTTGACAGCACTTTGTTTGCAATAATAATTTCATAGAAATCTGTAATGTTTTCAGATATGTTTGCCATGATGTTCAATATCGTCTGTCAAGCACATCAACGTACATCTGTAAAACCATTCTCTGGCTCACCTACCTGGGACTCCAATGATTGCAAGAATAGGATTGTAAATACTCTCGGTCTTCAGGAGTGCAGGCTTGTTCATATTTAGTTGGAAGATGCCTTTCTAGTCAGTTCAATAGGCTCACGGATCTCCCGTTTTCAAAGTTAGCTCGTACTTATACTTTACAGAAACCTCAAGGGTGGAATCAACACGCTATGAGATTGGTATTATTCAATCACGATCACGTTAATTAGGTTGTTTGTTTCATGCCCTTCGTCACTGTTAAAATGGTAGTCTGTAGAGACATGTTTCTGCAGTTGAAATCGTCAATAGATCAAACATCGGTTATCAGCTTAAATATTTTTGTAAACGCTTTAATGCGGTTTCTTTTGAATTTTCTCCATTAGCTGCACCAATAAATTGCAATATGCACCCTCTCTTATGTTTTACAAGTATCATGTGCAATTAAAATCTGAGGAGATATCTATGATTATGCGAACAATAGGTGCATGTGTAGTCCATTCGACCCTTCGAGCCAGCAACGCCATTTAATGTGATCATGGCTGATCATCCACAATCAGTACCCCGTTCCTGCCTTCTCCCCATATCCCCTAACTCCGCTATCTTTAAGAACCCTATCTAGCTCTCTGTTGAAAGTATCCAGAAAACCGGCTTCCACAGACTCACAACTCTCTGTGTGAAATAATTGTTTCCTTATCTCCGTTCTAAACTGCTTACCCCTTATTCTTAAACAGTGCCCCCTGGTTCTGGAGTCCCCCAACATCGGGAATATGTTTCCTGCCTCTAGCGTGTCCAAACCCTTAATAATCTTTTATATGTTTCAATAAGATCCCCTCTCACCCTTCTAAATTCCAGAATATACAAGCCCAGCCGTTCCATTCTCTTAGCATATGACAGCCCCACCACCCCGGGAATTAATCCTGTGAACCTACGCTAAACTCCCTCAATAGCAAGAATGTCGTTCCTCAAATTTGGAGATCAAAACTTCACACAATACTCAGGTGTGATCTAACTAGGGGCCTGTACAACTGCAGAAGGACCTATCTGCTCCTATACTCGACTCCTCTTGTATGAAGGCCAACATGCCATTCGCATTCTTCACTGCCTGCTGCACCTGCGTGCTTACTTTCATTGACTGATGAACAAGGACCCCCGGATCCCGTTGTACTTCCAGTTTTCACAATTTGACACCATTTAGAGAATAATCTGCCTTCCTATTTTGCTACCAAAGAAGGATAATTTATTTATCCAAATTAAACTGCATCTGCCATGCCATCTGCCCACTCAACCAACCTGTCCAAGTCACCCTGCATTCTCATAGCATCCTCCTCACAGTTCACACTGACACCCAGCTTTGTGTCATGTGCAAATTTGCTAATGTTACCTGTAATCCATTCATCTGAATGAATAATATCTGTCATTATACTAAAAGTCTCATCTTGACCATTTCCTCTCTAAGTAGTTAATTGATTTTTAGAAAAAACGGTACCCTATATCGCTATGATTTTTGCCATCTTACTCACAGTCCTCCTCCGCTGCAGCAGCCCCAAGGACTTTTCCGATCGCTGAAAAATAAAAAAATATGAATGTTTAAAAAATCGTGAGATTAGCTGATTGGTCCTCTCACCATGGTGAAGGCAACGCCCCTTCCGGGGGGGGCGGGAGTATTTAGCCCCGGATGCCGGGCGTGAGTCACTCACTCTGGAAAATTGTGAGGGAGAGTCCCTAACTGTGATTCTAAGCTGTGATTCAACTGAACTGAGAGTCTGCAATGTATTGGCAATAAATAATTTTTTAGCCCAAAGTGAAAATGCAATGAGTTGTTTGGCCTGCCCTGTGCTTGAAACTGCAATGGAAATGGAAATTAAATGAAAATGCAATGAGTAGTTTAGCCAGCCCTGTGCTTGAAACTTCAATGGAAATGGAAATGAAATGAAAATGCAATGACTTGTTTGACCTGCCGTGTGCTTTTGCTTTTGCTTTGCTTGGCCTGAAATGAAAGCAAATTGATTGCATTGTTGGCTGGCCCCTCCTGCCCTGTGCTTTTGATTTGCTTTGCCTTTGTTTTGCTTGACCTTAAATGAAAGCAAAATGATTGTATTGTTGACTGGCCCCGCCTGCCCTGTGCTTTTTCTTTTGCTTTGCCTTTGCTTTGCTTGACCTTAAATGAAAGCAAATGGACTGTATTGTTGGCCCCGCCTGCCCCGTGCTTGGCTTGGCTTTACTTGACTTGGCTTGGCTTGACTTGGATTGACTTGGATTGACTTGGATTTACTTGGATTGACTTGACTTGACTTGACTTGAAATAGATTGACCTGACTTGACTTGACTTGACTTGAAATCGATTTACTTGACTTGACTTGACTTGACTTGAAATGGATTGACCTGACTTGACTTGACTTTAAATCGATTGACTTGACTTGACTTGAAATGGATTGACTTAACTTGACTTGACTTGATTTGCTTTGCTTGACCTGAAATGATAGCAAATGGATTGTATTCTTGGCTGGCCCCGCCTGCCATGTGCTTTTGCTTTTGCTTTGTCTTTGCTTTGCTTGACCTGAAATGAAAGCAAATGGATTGCATTGTTGGCCGGCCCCGCCTGTGCTGTGCTTTTGCTTTTGCTTTGCCTTTGATTTGCTTGTCCTGAAATGAGAGCAAATGAATTGCATTGCTGGCTGGCCCCGCCTGCCCTGTGCTTTTGCTTTTGCTTTGCCTTTACATAGATACATAGATACATAGAAAATAGGTGCAGGAGTAGGCCATTCGGCCCTTCGAGCCTGCACCGCCATTCAATATGATCATGGCTGATCATCCAACTCAGTACCCCGTACCTGCCTTCTCTCCATACCCCCTGATCCCCTTAGCCACAAGGGCCACATCTAACTCCCTCTTAAATATAGCCAATGAACTGGCCTCAACTACCCTCTGTGGCAGAGAGTTCCACAGATTCACCACTCTCTGTGTGAAAAGGTTTTTCCTCATCTCGGTCTTAAAGGATTTCCCCCTTATCCTTAAGCTGTGACCCCTTGTCATGGACTTCCCCAACATCGGGAACAATCTTCCTGCATCTAGCCTGTCCAACCCCATAAGAATTTTGTACGTTTCTATAAGATCCCCTCTCAATCTCCTAAATTCTAGCGAGTATAAGCCAAGACTATCCAGTCTTTCTTCATATGAAAGTCCTGACATCCCAGGAATCAGTCTGGTGAACCTTCTCTGCACTCCCTCTATGGCTATAATGTCCTTCCTCAGATTTGGAGACCAAAACTGTACGCAATACTCCAGGTGTGGTCTCACCAAGACCCTGTACAACTGCAGTAGAACCTCCCTGCTCCTATACTCAAATCCTCTTGCTATGAAGGCCAACATACCATTCGCTTTCTTCACTGCCTACTGCACCTGCATGCCTACTTTCAATGACTGGTGTATGAGGACCGCCGATGACCGTTCCAAGTTCCACTTCAAAAACAAGTGGGTTTGTGGAAGCCGCTGATTGGTGGACGCAGACAAGAGGGAGCAGCTGATTGGGAGTCAGATCCCTGCTGATTGTACTGTATTGTAGCAGTTTGTTTTGTATTGTAGCAGTTTGTTTTGTATTGTAGCAGTTTGTTTTGTATTATATCCAGGGTAAGGGGAGTATGAAGGCCAGGGCAGTTTACTGTTCTGGATGTCAGATGTGGGAAGTCATGGAGTCTGATAGCCCTCCAGACGTCCACATCTGCGTCAGGTGTATCGAGATGGGGCTCCTATTGGACCGTATTAGGAACCTGGAGCAGCAGCTCGATGACCTCCGTCTGGACAGGGAGAGCGAGGAAGTCATCGAGAGGAGTTACAGGGATGTGGTCACTCCAACACCACAGGAGGCAGGCAAGTGGATCACGGTTGGGAGAGGCAAGGGGCACAGGCAGGGACTAGAGAGTACCCCGGTGGCTGTACACCTTGTCAATAAGTACTCCTGTTTGAGCACTGTTGGGGTGGACAGCCTACCTGGGGGTAGCGACAGCGGCCGGGCCTCCGGTATAGAGACCGGTCCTGTTGCTCAGAAGGGTAAGAAGAGGAGGGCAATATTAATAGGGGACTCTATAGTTAGGGGGTCAGACAGGCGATTCTGTGGACGCAGTCGGGAGACCCGGATGGTAGTTTGCCTCGCTGGTGCCAGGGTCTGTGATGTGTCTCAACGTGTCCAAGACATCCTGAAAGGGCAGGGAGAGGAGCCCGAAGTCGTGATACATATAGGTACCAATGACATAGGTAAAAAAAGAGAAGAGGTCCTGAAAGGAGAATTTAGGGAGTTAGGAGGGGAGTTAAAGAGAAGGACAGCGAAGGTAACAATCTCGGGATTACTGCCTGTGCCACGCGACAGTGAGAGTAGGAATGGAGCGAGGTGGAAGATAAATGCGTGGCTGAAGGACTGGTGCAGAAGGCAGGGATTCAAATTTCTGGATCATTGGGACCTCTTTTGTGGAAGGTACGACCTGTACAAAAAGGATGGGTTGCACTTGAACCTGAGGGGGACCGATATCCTGGCGGGGAGATCTGCAAAGGCTACTGGGGAGACTTTAAACTAGAATGGTTGGGGGGAGGGACTCAAATAGAGAATGCTATTAGACAGTGTGTGAGGCAGGAGGCAGAGAAGGAAAGCACTCAGGCCCAACATGTAGGGGGGAAAGAAGAAAACAATAATAAACAGAGAATAAGAGGTGGTGGGGTTCTTAAATGGGTGAGCAGAGAAACAGAGGGGTGCAAAATGCAGGCGGAAGCAATAGGTAGCAAGGTGAAAAGTAAAAGTGGCAGTCAGACAAATCCAGGGCAAAAATCAAAAAGAGCCACTTTCCAACATAATTGTATAAGAGGTAAGAGCGTTGTAAAAACAAGCCTGAAGGCTTTGTGTCTCAATGCAAGGAGCATTCGTAATAAGGTCGATGAGTTGAACGTGCAGATAGCAATTAATGATTATGATATAGTTGGGATCACGGAGACATGGCTCCAGGGTGACCAAGGCTGGGAGCTGAACATCCAGGGATATTCAATATTCAGGAGGGATAGAGAGAAAGGAAAAGGAGGTGGGGTAGCGTTGCTGGTTAGAGAGGAGATTAACGCAGTGGAAAGGAAGGACATTAGCTTGGAGGATGTGGAATCGGTATGGGTAGAGCTACGAAATACTAAGGGGCAGAAAACGCTGGTGGGTGTTGTGTACAGGCCACCTAGCAGTAGTAGTGAAGTTGGGGATGGCATCAAACAGGAAATTAGAAATGCGTGCAACAAAGGCAAAACAGTTATAATGGGTGACTTCAATCTACATATAGATTGGGTGAATCAAATTGGCAGGGGTGCTGAGGAAGAGGATTTCTTGGAATGTATGAGGGATAGTTATCTAAACCAACATGTAGAGGAACCAACGAGAGAGCAGGCTATTCTAGACTGGGTATTGAGTAATGAGGAAGGGTTAGTTAGCAGACTTGTTGTGCGTGCCCCCTTGGGCAAGAGTGACCATAATATGGTTGAGTTCTTCATTAGGATGGAGAGTGACATTGTTAATTCAGAAACAACGGTTCTGAACTTAAAGAAAGGTAACTTTGAGGGTATGAGACGTGAATTGGCCAAGATTGACTGGCAATTAGTTCTAAAAGGGTTGACGGTGGATATGCAATGGAAGGCATTTAAAGACTGCATGGATGAACTACAAAAATTGTTCATCCCAGTTTGGCAAAAGAATAAATCAAGGAAGGTAGTGCATCCGTGGATAACAAGGGAAATCAGGGATAGTATCAAAGCAAAAGATGATGCGTACAAATTAGCCAGAAAAAGCAGCATACCAGAGGACTGGGAGAAATTCAGAGACCAGCAGAGGAGGACAAAAGGCTTAATTAGGAAAGGGAAAATAGATTATGAAAGGAAACTGGCAGGGAACATAAAAACTGACTGCAAAAGTTTTTATAGATACGTGAAGAGAAAGAGATTAGTTAAATCAAATGTAGGTCCCTTGCAGTCAGAAACAGGTGAATTGATCATGGGGAACAAGGATATGGCAGACCAATTGAATAACTACTTTGGTTCCGTCTTCACTAAGGAAGACATAAATAATCTGCCGGAAATAGCAGGGGGCCGCGGGTCAAAGGAGATGGAGGAACTGAGTGAAATCCAGGTTAGTCGGGAAGTGGTGTTGGGTAAATTGAATGGATTAAAGGCCGATAAATCACCAGGGCCAGATAGGCTGCATCCCAGAGTACTTAAGGAAGTAGCTCCAGAAATAGTGGATGCATTAGTGATAATTTTTCAAAACTCTTTAGATTCTGGAGTAGTTCCTGAGGATTGGAGGGTAGCAAACGTAACCCCACTTTTTAAGAAGGGAGGGAGAGAGAAAACGGGGAATTACAGACCAGTTAGTCTAACATCGGTAGTGGGGAAACTGCTAGAGTCAGTTATTAAAGATGGGATAGCCGCACATTTGGAAAGTGGTGAAATCATTGGACAAAGTCAGCATGGATTTACGAAAGGTAAATCGTGTCTGACGAATCTTATAGAATTTTTCGAGGATGTAACTAGTAGAGTGGATATGGGAGAACCAGTGGATGTGTTGTATCTGGACTTTCAGAAGGCTTTCGACAAGGTACCACATAAGAGATTAGGATACAAACTTAAATCACACGGTATTGGGGGTTCAGTATTGATGTGGATAGAGAACTGGCTGGCAAACAGGAAGCAAAGAGTAGGAGTAAACGGGTCCTTTTCACAATGGCAGACAGTGACTAGTGGGGTACCACAAGGCTCAGTGCTGGGACCCCAGCTATTTACAATTTATATTAATGATCTGGACGAGGGAATTGAAAGCAACATCTCCAAGTTTGCGGATGACACTAAGCTGGGGGGCAGTGTTAGCTGCTCAGCCGCGTGAGTAGATTCAAGAGATTTTACTGTCGTATATATGTTGTGTCTGTTTGAGTGAGTGTGTGTGAGTCAGTGTGTGTGAGATGGAGGGTGGCTGAGTGTGCCTGTGAGTGTGTGATGCATATTGTGTGTGTGTGAGTGTGGCTGTGTGTGTATGTATGAATGTGTGTGTGTGTGTGTGTGATGGGGGGTGCCTGTGTGTGTGTGATGGATTGTGTGTGTGTGATGGAGGGTGTGTGTGTGAGCCCGCCAGCCGTGAGTCAACTGCCAGCCCACCAGCCGCGAGTGAGTGGCTCACATGACTGCCCACCTTTGGCCAACCTAAAACCACTCATTTCGGTCCACAAGGCCCATATTTGCCCAGAAACTAGTCCCTTTTGCCGAAAATGACCGTATTAGCCCAGGAGGAGTATTTTGGCCCAAATGGCATGTGCCAGGCCGGAAAAATTCAAGAAAAAATGCCTTTAACTGAGATTTCACTCTGATTTATTTAAAGAGTACATTCGGCACACCATGCCTGTACTAGCGCACAAGGAGTTCCTTCGGCCCATCAGTAAGTATTCCCCCTGTAAGTATTAAACCTCATCCCAGTATGTTTCTCCCTCGCATCATTGGCTCACAGTGAGATCCACTCCAGGTCAGACTTCCCTCCTTCATTGCTGTGATCTGATGAAAAATGTCTAAAGTTGATTCTCCACCCTCTCCCTCTTCTCTCTCACAGAGTCTCTCACCTGTTTTGAGCAGAATTTCTGGCAGTTTCTGAGCTGCCAGCCCTCCAGCCCTGAGCTGCCAGCCCACCAGCTCTGTGTGAATGAGCTGCCAGCCCACCAGGCCGGAGCTGCCAGCCCGCCAGGCCTGAGTGACTGAACTGCCAGGCCTGAGTGACTGAACTGCCAGACCTGAGTGACTGAGTGACTGAACTGCCAGCCCAGGAATCCATTCGGCCCACAATGTCCATACTAGCCCTCTGGAAACAAGTCCCTTCGGCCCACAACACTCATGCTAGCGCTCCAGAAAGACCCCCTTCCCCAAATGGCCACCAATATTGGAATTGGTGGAGTGGTGGAATATTGCGTTTGGGGACCAGTGTATCTGGGACCCAAAGGATCCCACTTAGTCTAGTTTATTGTAAATAGCTGCGGTCCCAGCACAGACCCTTGCGGTACCCCACTAGTCACTGCCTGTCATTCTCAGAGGGACCCGTTAATCCCTACTCTTTGTTTCCTGTCTGCCAACCAATTTTCTATCCATGTCAGTTCTTTACCCCAATACGATGTGCCCTAATTTTGTCCTCTAATCTCCTATGAGGGACCTTATCAAATGCTTTCTGAAAGTCCAAGTACACTACATCCACTGGCTTTCTCTTGTCCATTTTCCAAGTTACATCCTCAAAAAATTCCATAAATTTAGTCAACTATGATTTCCCCTTCATAAATCCATGCTGACTCGGACCGATCCTGCTACTACTATCCAAGGGTGCCGCTATTTGATCTTTTGCAATTGACTCCAGTATCTTCCGCACCACCGATGTCAGGCTAACTGGTCTCTAATTTCATGTATTCTCTTTCCCGCTTTTTTTTTTAAAGTGGGATAACATTAGCTACCATCTAATCCACGTGAACTGATCCTGAATCTATAGAATATTGGAAAATTATTACCAATATATCCGCGATTTCCAGCCCCACCTGCTTGAGTACCCTGGGATGCAGACCATCACGCCCTGGGGATTTATCAGTCTTCAGTCTCATCTATCTACCCAATACCATGTCCTGCCTAATGTGCATTTCTTCAGATCCTCCATCACCCTAGATCCTATGGCCACTAGTACACCAGGGAGATTGTTTGTGTCCTCCTTAGTGAAGACGGTTCCATAGTACCTGTTTACCTCGTCTGCCATTTCCTTGTTCCCCATAATAAGTTCACCATTTTCAGTCTTCAATTCCCCAAATTTGGTCTTAACTATTTTTTTCCTCTTCACATACCTAAGGACGTTTTTACTATCCTCCTTTATATTCGTAGCTAGCTTATCCGCGTACCTCATACTTTCTTCCCGTATTGCCTTTTAGTTATATTGTGTTGCTCTTTAAAAGTTACCCAATTCTCTGGCTTCCCGCTCATCTATGCTATGTTATAATTTTTCTCTTTTATTTCTATACTGTCCCTGACTTCACTTGTCAGCCACGGCCGCCCTTTACTCCCCTTAGAATATGTCTTCCTCTTTGGAATGAACCTTCTGTACACCTTCTGTATTATTCCCAGAAATACCTGTCATTTTTGGTCCACTCCCATCCCTACTAGGGTATCTTTCCAGTCAACTTTGGCCAGCTCCTCCCTCATGGCACCATAGTCCCCTTTGTTCAACTATAATACTGACACCTCCGATTTACCCTTCTCCCTCTCAAATTGTAGATCAAAACTTATTTTATTTTGCTCACTTCCTCGTAATGTCTCCATTACCTCGAGTTCCCTTATCAAACCCGATTCATTACACAACACTAAATCGAAGATTGCCTTCTCCCTGGTAGGCTCCAATAAATATATTGAAGCCAGAAAGAGAAACATCACGGAGGCACTCCTCAAACTACCTTTCTTGGGGTCCAGTACCAACCTGATTTTCCGAGTCTACCTGCATGTTGAAATCTCAAATAAGAACCGTAGCATTATCTTTATGACATGCCAATTGTAACTCTTGATTCAACTTGCACCCTATATCCAGGCTACTGTTTGGGAGCCTGTTGATAACTCCCATTAGGGTCGTTTTACCCTTACAATTACTCAGATCTATCCATACTGACACATCTCCTGAATCTATGTCACCCCTCGCAAGGAACTGAATTACATTTCTCACCAACAGAGCTACCACACCCACTCTGTGCACCGTCTGTCTTCGATAAGACGTCTAGCCTTGAATGTTCAGTTGAATTTATAATTACAATTTATAAATACTGGAATGTTCCGTTTATAATTAGTGCGATCCAATGCACTCGCACACATGTGAATTGTTAATGTTGTACCATCGTTAACAAATCGTCATTGTTGTAGTATTTCTGCATCGGATTGAATGATGGTTTTTCAAGTGATACCTTGTGAGATAGTGGACCGAATGATGACTTTTGCAATTTCATGTAATTCTCATTCCCGTGCTCTCTTCTCACACATCTGCCTGTCTACCTAGTTTCTAACTCAGCACTATTGATGCAGATTGATTCATGCACTCCACCTGTTCTTAAGTCCAATTCCTAGCTCTGCTCTAAATGTAGTTGGAGCAAGAACTGGTCACACAGCAGGAAGTGTACAGGGAGAGAGTATGATGCGGATGACGCGGCTTTTCTGTGCGCCGATGAAGAAAATGATCGCGGACGATGATTTGTCGCTTACCCTTTCTGATTTTGTGTGCGAGTTAGGGAGTCAGTGGCAGAGGGCGTGATGTCTGCAAGTTACAGGAATATGGAGATGGGTTTGGTTGGGATTGTGATACTGATTGTGGATCTGTAGACAAACAATAGGAGGCCTTCTTCTCCAGATGTTCTGGAGATGACTGTACCGTGGCGCCATAGAGATGGCGTCCGATGAATTGTCCGAGAACGGTAGGCAAAATGTAACGTGTCAAGGGTGATTCTGAGGCTGGACTAATGTGCACCATGATCACGGGCTATGATTGTGCACCATGATCACCAGTTATGATTGTGGATGCCAGAGACACTGCACTCCAGCCACATGATTGACATCTGTGTTATTTCCTCTTTTTCCAATATATTGAAGCCAGAAAGAGAAACGTGGGCTTACATTCTCTCAAATAATGCTTCTTTTTCAGAAACGCGGAGATCAGTATGTTTGAAGAAGAGTCTCCACCCGAAACGTCACCCTTTCCTTCTCTCCAGAGATGCTGCCTGTCCCGCTGAGTTACTCCAGCATTTTGTGTCTGTCTTCTGTATGTTTTAAGCAACTTGCGAATTTCAAACAGCTGTACGTTTACGTTTACAAGCTTTTATCATACGGACCAAAAGCGAATGTTATGATGTTGCTTCTCAGTAAATGCTGCCGGCGCAGCCCTCCAGTTTGTGCAGCGGGATTAGACGAAACAAACGTCCACCCGATATTCATAACAGAATTGATTCTTAAATGTTCAGTTTGTTATCAGTAGACTGCGGAGAGGTGTAACGCCTGGGTTTTCCAGGTGGCTGAATTTGTCATTGAACTTTTCAGGATTATGGTAAAGACATAGCAACATAGAAAATAGGTGCAGGAGGAGTCCATTCGGACGTTCGATACAGCACCGCCATTCATTGTGATCATGGCTGATTATCCACAATCAGATGACTGCCTTCTCCCCATAGCCCTTGATTCCGCCAGCTCCACGAGCTCTATCTTATTATCTTTTAAATTCATCCAGTGAATTGGCCTCCACTGCCTTCCGTGGCAGAGAATTTCACAACTTTCTGGAGGCAAAACTTTTTTCACATCTCAGTTTAAAATGGCCTCACCTTTATTCTTAGACTGTGGCCCCTGGTTCTGGACTTCCCCAACATTGGGAACATTTTTCCTGCATCTAGCTCGTCCAGTTCTTTTATAATTTTATATGTTTCTACAAGATTCCCCCTCATCCTTCTAAATTCCAGTCAATACAAGCCCAGTCTTTCCAATCTTTCCTCTTATGACAGTCCCGCCACCCCCGGGAATAACCTTGTGAACCTACGCTGCACTCCCTCAATAGCAAGGATGTCCTTCCTCAAATTAGGAGACCAAATCTGCACACAATACTCCAGATGTGGTTTCAGTAGGGCCCTGTAAAACTGCAGAAGGACGTATACTCAAATCCTCTCATTATGACACCTACATGCCATTCGCTTTCTTCGCAGCCTGCGGTAAATGCACGTTTACTTTCAATGACTGGTGTACAAGGAAACCCAGGTCTCGTTGCACTTCCCTTTTTCCTAATCTGACACCATTGATATAATAATCTGCCTCTTTGTTCTTGCCTTCAAAGTGGATTGCATCTGTCAGAATGATAATAATAATAATAATGGATTGGATTTATATAGCGCCTTTCTAATACCCAAGGCGCTTTACATCGCATTATTCATTCACTCCTCAGTCACACTCGGTGGTGGTGAGCTACTTCTGTAGCCACAGCTGCCCTGGGGCAGACTGACGGAAGCGTGGCTGCTAATCTGCGCCTACGGCCCCTCCGACCACCACCAATCACTCACACACATTCACACACATGCACACGCAGGCAAAGGTGGGTGCTTGCCCAAGGACACAACGACAGTATGCACTCCAAGCGGGATTCGAACCGGCTACCTTCCGGTTGCCAGCCGAACACTTAGCCCATTGCGCCATCTGTCATGCATCTGCCCTCTCACTCAACCTGTCCAGGTCACCCTGCAACTTCCTAGCATCCTCTTCGCAGTTCACACTGCCACCCAGCTTTGTGTCATCTGCAAATTTGCTGATTTTACTTTTAATTCCATAATCCAATTCATTAATGTACATTGTAAATAGCTGTGGCACCAGCAACGAGCCTTGCGGCACTCCTCTCGCACTGTCTGCCATTCTGACAGGGACCCGTTAATTCCTACTCTTTGTTTCCTGCCTGCCAACCAATTCTCAATCCATGGCTTACCCTACCCTCAATACCTTGTGCTCCAATTTTGCCCACTGTTCTCCTGTGTAGGACCTTATCAAAGGCTTTCTGAAAGTCCAGATACACTGTATCCACTGGCTCTCCATCATCCATTTTACTTGTCACATCTTCAAAAAATTCCGAAAGATTAGTCAAGCAGGTTTTCCCCTTCATATATCCATGCTGACTTCGACCAATCCTATTACTATCATCCTAATGCGCCGTTATTACTTCTTTAATAATTGACTCCAGCATCACCCCCAACCACCGATGTCAGACTAACTGGTCTATAATTCCCCGTTTTCTGTCTCGCTCCTTTCTTGAAAATGGTGATAATTTTAGCAAACCTCCATCAACAGGAACAGTTCCTGAATCAAAAGGAAATGAGGAATTGATCACCAATGCGTCAACGATTTCTGGAGCCACCTACTTTAGTACCCTGGGATGCCCAGACCATCAGGCCCTGGGCATTTTACAGCCTTCAGTCTCACCAGTCTTCCCAATATTATTTCTCGTCCAATGCAAATTTATTTATGTTCCTCTGTCTTCCTAGATCCTCTGTCATCTAGTACATCTGGGAGATTGTTGGTGTTTTCCTTATTGAAGACAGAACCAAAGTCCCTGTTCAACTCTTCTGCCATTTCCTTGTTCCCCATAATAATTTCACCTGTTTCTGTCTTCAAGGGACCCACATTTGTCTGTACTAATCTTTTTCGCTTAACACACCTAAATAAGCTTTTTACTATCCTTCTTTATATTATTGGCAAACTTAACTTCGTACTTCATCTTTTCACCCCATATTGCCCTTTTAGTTACCTTCTGATATCCTTTGAAAGTTTCCAAATCCTCTGGCTTCCCTCTACTCTTTGCGATATTATACATCTTTTCTTTGAGTTTTCTACCGTCGCTAACTTCCCTTGTCTGCCACGGTTGCCTCTTACTCACCATTAGAATCTTTCTTCTTCTTTGGAATGAAATGAACCTGCATCTTTTGGATTATGCCCAGAAATACATGCCATTGCTGTTCCACCGTCATTCCTGCTAGGATCCTTTTCAAGCCGACCTTGGTCAGCTCCTCTCTCATGCCTTCATAGTCCCACTTGTTCAAATACAACACTAACAATTCTGATTTAACCTTTTCCCTCTCAAATTGCAGATACAACTTATCATATTAGGATCACTATCTGCGAGCGATTCCTTTACCTTGAGTTCCCTTATTAAATCTGGTTCATTAGACAACACTTAATCCAGAATTGCCTTCTCTCAGATAGGCTCCAATACAAGCTGCTCTATGAACCCATCTCGGAGGCACTCTTCAAACTCCCTTTCTTGGGGGTCCAGATTCAACCTGATATTCCCAGTCTGCCTGCATATTGAAATCTCCCATAACCAAAGTGGCATTACCTTTGTTACATGACATTTCTAACTCCTGCTGCAACTTGCACCCTATATCCCGGCTATTGCGTGGGGGCCTGTAGATATCTCCCATTAGTGTATTCTTACCTTTACAATTGCTCATTTCCAGTCCCTATGTCATCCCTCCCAAGGGTCTACATTTCATCCCTCACCATCAGAGCTACCCCACCTCCTCTGCCCACCTGCCTGTCCTTTCTGAAGGACGTATAACCCTGAATATTCAGTTCACAACACCAATCCTCCTGCAGCCATGTATCTGTAATCCCCACAATGTCATATATACCAATCTCTAACTGAGCCTCGTTCATCCACTTTATTTCCTATACATCGCGAATCGCGTATTCATATATAATGCTTTTAAACCAGAAAACTGTTAATCAGTCTGCAGACTTATAGGGATTGAATAGTCAAGTTTCTCGTCTATATTTCGGGTGACATTACTGATGAGGAATACCGTGATACACACTTCCCTAGAAACATCTATAAGATTATCATGCTTCGTCAGCTAATGATATCTCTCGGCATTCATGGCCTTAATGTCGATTCATTAATTTTGTATCACAACAATCACCTGCATTGTTGCCAAAAAATGACCACACAATATCACGTGTCCATGATGACTGTGAAGGATAATCAAATAAAAGTCCTGGCAGGAATCCTCTTTCCACCTTTATATGGAACGTGATTATTTTGGTTTCTGAAGGGCAGCCTAACTGCAATTCCCAGCAACGGCACAGTAAGATTTAATTTTCATGTTATTTGAATGATTTATTTTGCTTGCAACAATTGTCATTGCCGATAGTACTCCGCACGCACGCAATACGATAAATTTGAAAGTAACAGCGCAGTAGGCGGATTATGGTTTACTGTTTTTGTTGTTCAATAACGAGGACAAATGTTTCAGAAAACACAGACACAGGAGATTGAGATTGAGATTGGAGATTGACGGATCGAGATCCTTCATCCGGACTGAGATTGCACGAGTGCAGATCAAGTGAAATCAGTCTAAGCATAGAAACGTAGACAATATATACAGGAGTAAGCCATTGAACCCTTTGAGCCAACACCGCCATTCAATACGAATATGGCTGATCATCCAGAATCAGTACCCCGTTCCTGCTTCCCCCCCCATATCCCTTGATTCATTTAGCCCTTAGAGCTATATCTAAATGGTGAGACGGGATATGAGATTGCGAAATTCCGATTTATCTATTTCTTAAAACTATTCAATTATTTTCAAAATGTGTGTTGTCCCTACAGATAATGTTGTTCTTTTTGCAGTAATAATGTTATATCTAACTAATTACTGATATCCGACCAATTTCGGGTCAACCAGCATCTGGAGATGGAATTGAATTTCGGGTAGAGACTCTTCTTCAGATAGTTTCAAGAATGATCCCGACCCGAAATGTCAATATGTCTGCGTCCTTTAGCGTTTTTCTAATTATCCATTAGTTGCCCGGTCAAATTACTTTTACTTTTTAATTACTTTTTAAGAAGATTATCTCCGTCGTACGTGTTCTACCCGCGTAAGAGGCGTTTTCTGAATTACAATCCGTATTTTAATAAACCAAACAAACTGTATCGCCGACTCTGTGCGAATATCGTTGCACTTCACATTTCGGGAGTGATGTAAACAATTATATCCAAATTCCAAATATATCCATAATGTCTTTTAATAGACAGGGTAACAGCAAAGTCAAGGATTTGAATCTAGAACGGCAAATGTTTTTTTTTTAAGCGGGATCCTGTGTGAGTCCTTCAGTCGGACAGAATCTATTTTCTGGTTAAATTTAGCAGACACCCCAGTCACCTAATGAAGTGTATTAATATCTCAGGGAAACCTTAATGCGAAGACATGGCGAAGACATTCACTAATTACTTGTAAACTGTTATTCCCTTGTTTAGTTGAACAACTGTTGCTCTTCATTCGTTATTGCTAATTGAGATACGTAGGTTTAAACATACACCTGAAATCTATAATGATTCAGATATGTTGAAATTGTGCTACATTGGTAAATAACAGACTTATTGAGATGCTTGGAATATTGTACCAGTATTATTGTAGTTGTGAGTATGTGCAGTGTATTCGTATTGGAATCCTAAATTCTGCATATGTTGAGATGTACATTGGTGAGTTCGGCTCAGGAAACTATTAGGACCAGGGCAAACCTACACGCCTCCAGATGCAGAGCAACACAATCTAAACAATAACAACGTGTTAGTTGGAAATCTGAAATAGTGACAGAAATGGTGTAATAGAAGTAGCTAATATTTCGTGTCCGATACCCTTGGCCCAGTTCCCCAGAACTGCGGAAAAAGAGAAGGGACATTTGTCTCCGTAGTAGAGTTGAAACGTGATGGCAATGAGTGTAATAAAATAACCTTCTCTGTTAATGTGAAGTAATGCAACCATCAGGATCAGTTATGGCAGAGATCAAACTGGATTAAGTGAACAAGTACAAGTACCTGGTCCTTCACAGAAGCAACAATGGTGCGTTGCCTTTACGCATAATCTACTAATTTTACATAAATAACTTGGAACTCTGTCTATGATGAGAAGCAACTGGGCATCGCGTTCTTCGCAGTGTTGCCATCACCGATGGTCGGTGCGCTCAGGATGGGTCGACTGACGTGCTTCTCTGTTGTATGTGCCCATGGTCCCCATGACACATAATAATTCCAATCTCTCAAATACCTGTACGGGAAATCCTGTTCCCGACATCAATTGCCTCCCGAACACAGTTAAAATTCAACGATCTTCCTCTGCCAATATCTATTGAAGTCGTGAAAATAGAAAACCCTCTAAATATACATGTCCCGAAACCATCTTGATGCTCAGGGAACGTGACTTAGCAAAACAAATGGGATACTTCGCTCCATCTTCCTCACACAGCGACATTTCAGAAGCGCATAATAAACAAACAACACTCGGATGATGGTAACGCGAAAAGTTAAACCTTGCATCAAACAGATCCCTATCAATCCCAGCCATCCCTTTCGACATCCCCGCAGAGACAACGTACTCCTCCTATTATCATCTTGTTTCATGCATCTTGGCTGCCTCTTGACGAATTCGGTCAGCCAGATTGATAATGTTCACTTTTAAAGCGAGGACGCATTCGTCGCGGAGCGGGCGAGCTCTCGCCGGGGGTCGCCGGAGAGGAGCGCTCCGATCGCTGGCCCACGGCAGCCTGAAGCCGCGGTCTGCAGTGCACCAGCTGGCGCGGCGTCCTGGGCCTGGGATCCCCCGTTGGGGATCCGGGAGGAGAGGAGCACCGACCGCCGGCCCGCGGCCAACATCTACCGCGGGCGCGGCGTGGACTTACCATCAGGAGCGGGGTCCCTCGCCGGGGACCCCTGGAGCGGAGCTCGGACCGCCGACCCTGCGGTCTGCGGTGCTTCCGGCTGCTGCGCGGCGGGGACTTTTGATCTTCGACCACCGGCCTGCGGCCTACACCAACCTGAAGCCGCGGTCTCTGGTAGGGAAGTACCGATTTAGGACTTACCTGGACTTTACCTTATCAACACATCTGGACGCACGCAGCGGCGACTGCGGAGGGTTGAGTTCCCGACCACGGGGGAAATGGAGGAGGACTGGCCAAATTTTGTGCCTTTCACCACAGTGATGAATGCTGTGGTGGATGTTTATGTTAAGATTTTATTGTGTTTTTGTGTGTTCTTTTTTCATCGTACCGCTGCTGGCAAATTCATTTCACTTGCACTTTATGTTTGCACTTTATGTGCAAGTGACGAATAAAACTGATTGTATTGTATTGTATTGTTACATCTATATTACTAAAACTATGATCTTGATCGCTTTCGCCATTCTGTTTCGTGGTTTCCGAGAGAACGCCGCCACTTACGGCCATCATTTTTTGGCCACCTCGCTCAGAGTCCCCCTCCGCCGGATTGTACTGGAGGATTTTTCCCATCGATGAAAAATCAGAGATTTATTAATGTTTTTCAAAATGTCGCCATTTTTCTCTGCTGCCCCCGCTGGCGGCAGGGCGAGGGACTATAAAACCCGGAAGTGTCGTGCCACACTCAGTCTCTGCGAGACGGAGGAAGCGAGAGGGTCACGGCTCTCTGAGCTGCGAATAACTGAACGCACGTCTACTCCACGGCGAGTCCCCTAGATGTGGTTGTAAAGTGCATGCCAAATTGTCTTGACTTTTAAAGACTTTTCAGAAAATGTGTTGGTTGTTTGCAAAGTGTTTGCCAAATTGGCTTGGCTTTTAAAGACTCTTCAGAAAATGTGTTGGTTGTTTGCAAAGTGTTTGCCAAATTGGCTTGGCTTTTAAAGACTTCAGAAAATGTGTTGGTTGTTTGCAAAGTGTTTGCCAAATTGGCTTTATAAGACTCTTCAGAAAATGTGTTGGTTGTTTGCAAAGTGTTTGCCAAATTGGTTTGGCTTTTAAAGATTCTTCAGATAATGTGTTGGTTGTTTGCAAAGTGTTTGCCAAATTGGCTTGGCTTTTAAAGACTTCAGAAAATGTGTTGGTTGTTTGCAAAGTGTTTGCCAAATTGGCTTGGCTTTTAAAGACTCTTCAGAAAATGTGTTGGTTGTTTGCAAAGTGTTTGCCAAATTGTCTTGGCTTTTAAAGACTTCAGAAAATGTGTTGGTTGTTTGCAAAGTGTTTGCCAAATTGGCTTGGCTTTTAAAGACTCTTCAGAAAATGTGTTGGTTGTTTGCAAAGTGTTTGCCAAATTAGCTTGGCTTTTAAAGACTGTTCAGAAAATGTGTTGGTTGTTTGCAAAGTGTTTGCCAAGTTGGCTTGGCTTTTAAAGACTTCAGAAAATGTGTTGGTTGTTTGCAAAGTGTTTGCCAAATTGGCTTGGCTTTTAAAGACTCTTCAGAAAATGTGTTGGTTGTTTGCAAAGTATTTGCCAAATTGCGTTGGCTTTTACAGACTCTTCAGAAAATGTGTTGGTTGTTTGCAAAATGTTTGCCAAATTGGCTTGGCTTTTAAAGACTCTTCAGAAAATGTGTTGGTTGTTTGCAAAGTGTTTGCCAAATTGGCTTGGCTTTTAAAGACTTCAGAACATGTGTTGGTTGTTTGCAAAGTGTTTGCCAAATTGGCATGGCTTTGAAAGACTCTTCAGAAAATGTGTTGGTTGTTTGCAAAGTGTTTGCCAAATTGGCTTGGCTTTTAAAGACTCTTTAGAACATGTGTGGGTTGTTTGCAAAGTGTTTGCCAAATTGGTTTGGGGCCTTGGGGCCTAGTCCTCGCTCCCTAGTGATGATCCCTTTTCCCGTCTCGAACGAACCCCCTCCTAGTGGACCACCCCCCCCCCTCATGGCCTTCCCGCTTTAGACCTTTTTATCCAAAACTGCCGGGGGACATCAACCGCCTCAATTTCTGCACTCCCCTGTCTCACTCCAATCTCTCCCCCCCTGAACGTACAGCCATCGACTCACTCCACAACAACCCAGACTGGGTTATACAACTCGCCAACAAGGGAGGTGCCGTGGTGGTCTGGCGCGTCGATCTCTACAAAGCTGAGGCCACGCTCCAACTCTCGGACACCTCCTCCTACTTACCCCTGGACCATGACCCCCACAGACGAGCACCAGGCCACTATCTCTAGCACCATCACTGACTTTATCAACTCCCGCTCCCTGCCCCCCCGAGCCTCCAACCTTATCGTTCCCCAGCCCCGCACGGCCCGATTTTACCTTCTCCCCAAAATCCACAAACCTGTCTGTCCTGGTAGACCCATTGTCTCTGCCTGTTCGTGCCCCACCGAACTTACTTCCACATACCTTGACTCCATCCTATCCTCCCTGGTTAAATCCCTCCCTACCTATGTTCAAGACACCTCAGACACTCTTCGTCGTCTCCGGGCATTCCATTCTCTAGGCCCCCATCCCGTCATCTTCACCATGGACGTCCAGTCACTCTACACCTCCATCCCCCACCAGGATGGTCTCAAAGTCCTCCGGTTCTTCCTCGACCGGAGAAGCAACCTATACCCGGCCACTGACACCCTCCTCCGCCTAGCGGAGCTGGTCCTTACACTCAATAACTTCTCGTTTGACTCCTCCCATTTCCTGCAAATACAAGGCGTAGCTATGGGCACGCGCATGGGCCCCAGCTTTGTCTGCCTCTTTGTCGGGTACGTCGAACAATCATTTTTCGAGGCGTACCAGGCCCCATCCCCGACCTCTACCTCCGCTACATCGCCGATTGCTTTGGTGCTACCTCCTGCACCCACACACAACTGACTGAATTCATCCGCTTCACCACTAACTTCCATCCGGCACTCAAATACACCTGGACCATTTCCGACACTTCCCTACCATTTCTTAACCTCTCTATCTCCATCACAGATGATAGACATCCACTATAAACCCACTGACTCCCATGGCTATCTAGACTACTCTTCTTCCCATCCTGCTTCCTGTAAGGACTCCATCACCTACTCCCAATTCCTCCGTCTACGCCACATCTGTTCCCAGGATGAGGTGTTCCACACCAGGGCATCGGAAATGTCCTCATTCTTCAGGGAACGAGGGTTCCCCTCCCCTACTATAGATGAGGCTCTCACCAGGCTCTCTTCCATACCCCGCAACACTGCTCTCTCTCCCCATCCACCCACTCGTAACAAGGACAGAGTCCCCCTAGTCCTCACCTTTCACCCCACGAGCCGTCACATACAACAAATAGTCCTGTCATTTTCGCCACCTCCAACGTGACCCCACCACTCGCCACATCTTCCCATCTCCCCCCTGTCTGCTTTCCGCAAAGACCGCTCTCTCCGTAACTCCCTGGTCAATTCTTCCCTTCCCTCCTGAATCACCCCTCCCCGTGCACTTTCCCTTGCAACCGCAAGAGATGCTACACTTGTCGCTTTACCTCCCCCCTCGACTCCATTCAAGGACCCAAGCAGTCATTCCAGGTGCGACAGAGGTTCACCTGCATCTCCTCCAACCTCATATATTGCATCCGCTGCTCTAGATGTCAGCTGATCTACATCGGTGAGACCAAGCGTAGGCTTGGCGATCGTTTCGCCGAACACCTCCGCTCGGTCCGCATTAACCAACCTGATCTCCCGGTGGCTCAGCACTTCAACTCCCTCTCCCATTCCGATTCCAACCTCTCTGTCCTGGGCCTCCTGCATGGCCAGAGTGAGCACCACCGGAAATTGGAGGAGCAGCACCTCATATTCCGCTTGGACAATCTGCTCCCTAGCGGCATAAATATTGAATTATCCAATTTCCGGTAGCCCTTGCTGTCTCCTCCCCTTCTCAGCTCTCCTTCAGCCCTCGGGCTCCTCCTATTCCTTTTTCTTTCTTCTCCGCGTCCCCCCCCCCCCCACCGTACATCAGTCTGAAGAAGGGTTTCGGCCCGAAACGTTGCCTATTTCCTTCGCTCCATAGATGCTGCTGCACCCGCTGATTTTTCTCCAGCAGTTTTGTCTACCTTCGATTTTCCAGCATCTGCAGTTCCTTCTTAAACACTGAAGGTATGTGTGCGTCTGTGTGAGTCTGTGTGAGACTGTGTGAGTCTGTGTGAGTCTGTGTGAGTCTGTGTGAGTCTGTGTGTGTGTGTCTGTTCGTGTCAAGTCTGTTCGTGGCAAGATGGCGCTGACTGCAGAAGGCATAGTGAAGACGTCGTTGAATAATTCAAGAGATCTGACTGCTCTGTCTATGTTGAGTGTGTTTGTTGGACGTTATTTAAAGCACGTTTTTGCTTCAGCAGCAGCAGCAGCAGCCTCTACAGGAGGCTTTAAATATTTGAATCATTCGGTTTACACACTGTATGTTCACCACGTTCTGAAGTTACTTGGAATTTTAGTATTGGTTGTGTGTGTGTGTGTGTGTGTGTGTGAGTGTGTGAGTGAGTATTTGTGTGTGTGCAGGCTGTGTGTGTGTGTGAGGCTGTGTGTGTGTGTGTGTGTGTGTGTGTGTGTGTGTGTGTGTGTGAGAGAGGCTGTGTGTGTCAGGCTGTGTGTATGTGAGTGTGTGTGTGTGTGTGTGTGTGTGTGTGTGTGTGTGTGTGTGTGTGTGTGTGTGTGTGTGTGTGTGTGTGTGTGTGTGTGAGTCTGTGTGTGTTTGTGTGTGAGTCTGTGTGTGTGAGTGTGTGTAAGTATGTGTGAGTCTGTGTGTGTCTTAGTCTAGTCTGGGATATAATTACACCATTCAAATCCTATCACGTATTCAATTCTCCGACTCTGTGTCTGTGTGTGTCTGTGTGAGTCTGTATGTGTCTACACACATAACGACGCAGTGAGCAGCAACAAGAGACACTACAAGAAATAACTTAATAATTCTCATCTTTAACATTTAAATTGTTCTTATATTTTAAAAGTCATTCACATATTAAACTTTAATAAATCCTTTTTCCACTTTTCATGCCTGCGTGTTGTTCATCACAATCGGAACCTAATGGGCAGGAATTGATGCTCTGTGGGAGTGCATGGGGGGAGGTTGTGGGGAGATGGACTGAATGCGTGGGGGGAGGGGAATGGCAAGGAGCAGAGTGGGAGGGTGAAGGGAGCAGGGGAGACTGAGTGAACTGCCAGCGTACCAGCCGTGAGTGACTGCACTGCCAGCCCAACGGCCGTGAGTGAGTGCACTGCCAGCCCATCAGCCGTGAGTAAGTGAACTGCCAGACCACCAGCCGTAAGTGACTGAAATGCCAGCCCAATATTACATTCAGTCCTCCCTGTCCCCCTTCTCTCTCACAGTCTGTCACCTGTATTGGGCAGAATTTCTGGCTGTTTCTCAGCTGCCAGCCTGCCAGGTCTGAGTGACTGTACTGCCAGGCCTCAGTGACTGAGCTGCCTGGCCTCAGCGACTGAGCTGCCAGCCCATGAGTCCATTCGGCGCACAATGTCCATACTAGCCCTCTGGACACCAGTACCTTCGGCCCACAACACCCATACTAGCGTAACAGAAAGCCCCCCTCCCCCCCACCGGCCAGCAATATTGGAATTGGTGGAGAAGTGGAATATTGCGTTGGGTGACCAGCCCTCCCGTGTGATGCTGGGACCCAACGGGTCCCACTTAGTCTAGTCTGGGATATAATTACAGCATTCAGATTCTATCACGTATTCAGTTCTCACGTTTTCTGCTGGGAGGATATACAAATCCATTCTGTTTCGCTGAGCAATTGTCCGGATGACCACCTCCTCCGCCGTAATTTCTTCCAAGGCAGGGAAATTAGCAACCTTTACTCACGCAGAGGCTATATTGATGCTCTCTCTCTCTCACCCTTTACCATGCCCTGGCAAGGAAATGCAAGAGCAAAGAACCTTTCCATATTGACTGAGAGTACATTTGGGATAAGGACATATAGTGCCGAATAATATAAACAAAATGAGGGAAATAATATGAGCCTCAACTATCCTGGGGCAAACAGGGAACGTAGACAAAATAGGTACTATTGCAAGCACTAAAGGATTCTACCAAAAGGGGAAAACAGTTGTCCAGAAAAGGGTATCCAGTTGAACGGTTTCGAGCCGTAATGTGACTGAAGCCCACACGTGTACTGTCAAAGACATTGAGATTTCGACTGCACAAAGCGTTCCGTACTTTCGGGCCCCGCTATATTGCCTGACATGGCAAATTCCCCTTCTTGCCTTCTTTCACTGAAGGGCCCAGAATGGCCCAGAAAGAGGAACAGTAGGAACGGTTGTATTTGGGCTTGTATGTGCAAGGGTCCTTATGGTAGACATACAAGCAGACCGGACGGTGGTAATGGTTCTGGGGCATGTACCAATCGGCCATTTCCGAAACGTTCAAAGCGGTAATCTTAAGGGAAATATCTCCTCTTAATTGCATGGGCACACGTGTACACATCCAACATCTGGAAAGTGTATCTCTTTTTTCATCCGTGCCGGACATATATAACAATACTAGACTAAGTGGGACCCGTTGGGTCCCATGTTCACACGCGAGGGCAGCTCACTCACGGTTGGTGGGCGAGCAGTTGACTCACGGCTATTCCTTGAAATTCCATTTCAAGCAGGGTGCAAGCCCACCAAATTCAAATGCAGTTTCCTACCATTTCAAGCAGGGTGCAAGGCCACCAAATTCAATTGCAGTTTCATACCACATCAAGCAGGGTGCAAGGCCACCAAATTCAGGTGCAGTTTCCTACCACTTCAAGCAGGATGCAAGGCCACCGAATTCAAGTGCAGTTTCCTACCACTTCAAGCAAGATGCGAGGCCACCGAATTCAAGTGCAGTTTCCAACCGCTTCAAGCAGGGTGCAAGGCCACCGAATTCAAGTGCAGTTTCATACCACTTCAAGCAGGGTGCACGGCCACCAAACTCAAGTACAGTTTCCTACCACATCAAGCAGGGTGCAGGGCCACCAAACTCAAGTGCAGTTTCATGCCACTTCAAGCAGGGTGCAAGGCCACCAAATGCTAGTGCCGTTTAATGCCATTTCAAGCAGGGTGCAAGGCCACCAAATTCAAGTCCAGTTTCACACCATTTCATGCATGGTGCAAGACAACCAAATTCAAATGCAGTTTCGTACCATTTCATGCAAGGTGCAAGGCCACCACATTCAAATGCAGTTTCATACCATTTCAAGCAGGGTGAAACACCATAAAACCACCATAAAACCACACAAAACACCACATAAACACCACACTCACAGTTCAGTAGACATTCAATGTGTTCAGTTGATTAACAGCTCAGATAGAGTCGTGACCTCTCCTCCCCATCTTGCAGAGACTGAGCCACACCCACACTTCCGGGTTTTATAATCCCTCCCCCTCCCACCGGAAGGGGCGTGGCTTTCATGGCGTGATTGACAGGAGAGAGATTCTCAACAATTTTTTAAACACTTATAACACTTTTATTTTTCATTGATGGAAAGAATCCTCTGCACGTGATGAGCGGAGGGGGACTGAGTAAGGTCGCCAAAAATCACAGCCGTAAGTGGTAGCGTTTTATCCAAAATCAATATACAGTGCAAACAGGAAGTTAACCGGTTACCACAACCAATAACCGTTTGCAGTGCAGCATTTCAAAGCAGTTACCACCACCAACAACCGTTTGCAGTGCAGCATTTCAAAGCAGTTACCACCACCAACAACCGTTTGCAGTGCAGCATTTCAAAGCAGTTACCACCAACAACAACCGGGACGGAGCTGCCAGCCCACCAGGCCTGAGTGACTGCGCTGCCAACACACCAGGCCTGAGTGATTGAGCTGCCAGCCTAATAATTTATTCGGCAGACAATGTCAATACTAGCCCTGGAAACCAGTTCATTCGGACCACAACACCCATACTAGCGCTCCAGAAACCCACCCCACAGGCCCAACGGGTCCCATTTAGTCTTGTACCTAAACAAAATTTACTATCCTCCTTTATATTCTTGGCTAGCTTACCTTCGTACCTCATGTTTTCTCCCCGTATTGCCTTTTTTATTTTTCTTCTGTTGCTCTTGAAAAGTTACCCAATCCTCTGCCTTCCCGCTCATCTTTGCTATGCTGTACTTCTTCGCTTTCATTTTTATACTGTCCCTGACTTCCCTTCTCAGCCACGGTCGCCCCATGCTGCACCTGAAATCTTTCTTCCTCTTTGGAATGAACTGATCCTGCACCTTCTGTATTATTCCCAGAAATACCTGCCATTGTTGTCCCACTGTCATCCCAGCTAGGGTATCTATCCAGTCAACTTTTGCCAGCTCCTCCCTCATGGCTCCATGGTCCCCTTTGTTCAACTGACATACTGACACCTTCGATTTACCCTTCTCCCTCTCAAATTGTAGATTAAAATTTATCATATTATGGTCATTTCCTCCTAATGGCTCCTTAACCTCAAGTTCCTTTATCAAATCCGGTTCATTACACAACACTAAATCCAGAATTGCCTTCTCCCTGATAGGCTCCAGTACAAGCTGCTCTAAGAATCCATCACGGAGGCACTCCACAAACTCCCTTTCTTGGGGTCCAGTACCAATCTCATTTATCCAGTCTACCTGCATGTTGAATTCTCATAACAACCGTAGTATTATCTTTACGAAATGCTAATTTTAACGCTTGATTCAATTTGCACCCTATATCCAGGCTATTGTTTGGGGGTCAGTAGATATTTCCCATTAGGGTATTTTTACACTTCCAATTCCTCAGTTCTATCCATACTGACTCTGTATCTTCTGATTTCATGTCACCCCTCTCAAGGGACTGAATGTCATTCCTCACCAAGAGAGTTACCACCCCCTCTGCCCACCTGTCTGTCTATTCGATAGGACGTCTATCCTTGAATATTCAGTTCCCAGCCCTGGTCCTCTTGCAACCATTCCCACAATATCATACTTGCTAATTTCTAACTGAGCCTCAAGCTCATCCACTTTATTTCAAATACTTCGCGCACTCATAAACAACACTTTGACTTCAGTATTTACCTCCCCTTTCACACCGGTCAATATTGGCCCTGACCTTAATCCGTCTCGAACTTTCCTTCCCATTACTTCTGGAGTCTTTTGTAACTTTTCCTGTGCTCGCTTTCCCTTGAACTCCATCTTTATACTCCCAATTTGTCAGTCCCCCCCACTATTTAGTTTAAACCCACACGTGTAGCACTAGCAAACCTGCCTGTCACAACGTTGGTCCCCCTCCAGTTAAGGTGTAACCCGTCCCTATTCTAATGGTCACCACTACCACAGAAGAGATCCCAGTGGTCTACAAAGCATTATCGTTGCTCCCTGCACCAATCTACCAGCCACTCATTCAGGTCCCCTATCTCCCTGTTCCTGCCCTCACTAGCACGAGGTACTGGAAGCAATCCAGAGATAACCACCCCAGAAGTCCTCCTTTTCAATCTTCTTCCTAACTATCTAAACTTGCGTTGCAGAAACTCCTGCCTCTTCCTCACGATGTCGTTTGTGCCCACGTGCACAACTGCTGCCAGTTGTTCACCTTCCCTCTCGAGGATGTTCTGAAGTCGGTCTGTGATCCTTCTAACCCTGTCAGCATGGAGGCAACAGCCCATCCTCCAGCCTGGGCTGCCGCAACAGAATCTCTAGTCCGTACCTCGGACAATGGAGTCACCCACCACTACAGGTCTGCCCGACGTCGGTCTCGCCGGTCGAATCTCATCGCCTGGGTTAGAGCCACCGACCTGTCTACCTGTCGGACTGGAAGCGACGTCCGCCCCGACAGTTCCCAAGAGGGTGTGCCTGTTTCCATTAGGTTATCATTCACACAGCCACCGGGGTCTCCTGCACTCTACGCTTACTCTTCGTTCTCACAGTCACCCACCTTCGCTCTTCCTGTAGCCTAGGCTTCTCAATCTCACTGTTGATCTTATCGGGAGTGGCGGCGCTGTCGTACAGCAGCGGCTCGCCTGCAGTCCGTCTGTTTTTACTTTTTTTGTTGTTTTCTTTTGTCCTGTTTCAGTTAAATTTTAGTTTATTGGGTTGTGTATGTGTGGGGTGGGGGGGTGAAACATGACTTTTGTCTCTTCCTTCGGGGGAATGCGACTTTTTCTTGTCGTATCCCCCTTCTCTGCCTCCGTCTGCGCTGAGGCCAAACTGGCGGAGCTGCCGGCCTCCAACTCCAACTGCGAGCGACCGACCGACCTCGAGGCTCCGGAGGCAGAGCCAGGACTTACCAGCGCGAGGCTGGCCAACTTCGGGGCTGCGGTGGCGTTCCGGCGGTGGCGACCGAGGACACTGGTGGCGACCTGAATCCGGAGGCTCGGCCGCGGGCCCGGTGGACGACATCGTCGGGAGCGCGCAGGTCACAGGTTGGTGACCTGTTTTTCTGGGGCTCCCGCAACTACAGCTGCGTCCGCTGGACTGGAGGGCGGCAGCTTCGGCAGCTTCGACCACCCCGGGCCGCGGAGTTTGAGCCGGCCCGTCGCGGAGCACGGATTCGGCCGCTGGACTGGCTTACCGTCGCCCGGCGGGGCCACAGCTTACCGTCGCCCGGCGGGGCCACAGCATCAGAAGCCTGGATCGCCTCAGCGCAGAGGGAGAAGAAAGCGGGAAGAGACAGAGACTTTAAGACTTTTGCCTCCATCACAGTGAGGAGGTGCCTGGTGAACTCACTGTGGTGGATGTTAATTTGTGTTTATTGTGTGTTTTGTCATTTATTATTATATGTATGACTGCAGGCAACGAAATTTCGTTCAGACCGAAAGGTCTGAATGACAAATAAAGGAATCTCTAATCTCTAATCTCTAATCCACGAAACTCCTGTTACCTCGGATGGCCCTGAGGTCATCCAGCTGCTTCCCCAGTGCCCCAACGCGGGCCTTCAGGAGCTGAACCTGGACACACTTACTACAGTTGTAGCAGACAGAGGCTCCATCAGTGTCTCTGACCTCCCACATCCTGCAAGCCTCACACTGAATCAGCTTACCCGTCATGTGTTCACCGCATCCCGTCCTCTCCAACTTTTGGCGTAATCTCCTCAATCTCCCAGCCGAAGACTCTCGAGCCAAAGTCAGGCACTTTTCTCACGAGGCACGTTTCTCACGAGGGACTTTTCTCACGAGGCACGTTTCTCACAAGACACTTTTCTCACAATATGGAGGAAGCGTGAAGGTCACGTCTTTCTGAGCTGTGAATAACACTGAACACGTGTCTACTCAACTGTGAGTGCCCTTAATGTGGTTTGAAAATGAAAATGTGGTTGATTTGAAATGCTGCACTGCAAATGGTTGTTGGTGGTGCAACTGCTTTGAAATGCTGCACTGCAAATGGTTGTTGGTGGTGGTAAGTGCTTTGAAATGCTGCATTGCACCCGGTTGTTGTTGGTGGTAAGTGCCTTGAAATGCTGCACTGCAAACGGTTGTTGGTGGTCGTAAGTGCTTTGAAATGCTGCACGGCAAACGGTTGTTGGTGGAGGTAACTGCTTTGAAATGCTGTACTGCAAACGGTCGTTGGTGGTGGTAACTGCTTTGAAATGCTGCACACTCACAGTTCCGTTTATTCGCAGCTGAGAATCACAGTTGTGGCCTCTCCCTCGCGACCTTCCAGAGTGACTGACTCGCGTCCAGGGTTTTATAGTCCTGCCCTCCCCCGCCGGAAGGGACGTTACCTTCATCATGGTGATTGACAGGCGAGAGGACCAATCAGCTGATCTCAAGATTTTTTATATTTCATCGATCGGAAAAATCCTCGAGGCTGTCTCAGCGGAGGAGGACTGTAAGTAAGATGACCAAAAATCATAGCGATATATGGTAACGGTTTTTCTAAAATCACTATACAGCGCAGACAGGAAGTGGTCAAGATGAGACTTTTAGTTATATAGATGTGAAGAGGAAAAAAATAGTTAGGACCAAATTTGGACCCTTGAAGACTCAAAAGGGTGAATGTATTATGGGGAACAAGGAAATGGCAGATGAGTTGAACAGATGCTTTGGATCCGTCTTCACTAATGAGAACACAAACAATCTTCCTGATGTACTAGTGGCCAGGGCATCTGAGGTGACGGCGGAACTGAAGGAAATCCACATTAGGCGGGAAATGGTGTTGGGTAGACTGATGGGACTGATGGGACTGAAGGCTGATAAATCCCAAGGGCCTGGTGGTCTGCATCCCAGGGTACTTAAGGGAATGCTCTAGAAACCGTGGACGCATTGGTGATCATTTTCCAATGTTCTATAGATTCAGGATCAGGGAAGCTAATGTCATCCCACTTTTTAAGAAAGGCGGGAGAGAGAAAACAGGGAATTATAGACCCGTTAGCCTGACATCGGTGGTATGGAAGATGCTGGAGTCAATCATAAAATATTAAATAGCGGCACATTTGGATAGCAGTAACAGGATAGGTCCGAGTCAGCGCGGATTTACAAAGGGGAAATCATGCTTGACTATTCTTCTGGAGTTTTTTGAGGATGTAGCTAGGAAATGGACAAGGAAGAGCCAGTGGATGTAGTGTACCTGGACTTTCAGAATGTATTTGATACAGTCCCACATAGGAAATTAGTGGGCAAAATTAGGGCACAAGGTATTGGGTGTAGAGTGCTGACATGGATAGAAAATTGGTTGACAGACAGGAAACAGAGAGTAGGGATTAATGGGTCTCTTTCAGAATGGCAGGCAGTGACTATTGGGGGTACCGCAAGGCTTGGTGCTGGGAAACAACCATTTACAAAATGCATTAATGATTTAGATGAAGGGGTTACAAGTAACATTAGCAAATTTGCAGATGACACAAAGCAGGGTGGCAGTGTGAACTGTGAGGATGATGCAGGGTGACTTGGACAGGTTGGGTGAGTGGGCAGATGCATGGCAGATGAAGTTTAATGTGGATAAATGTGAGATTATCCACTTTGGTAGCAAAAACAGGAAGGCAGAAATCTTGAATCTTGAATCTTGAATTTTGAATCTAAATTGTGTCAAGTTGGAAAAGGGGAACTGTAAGGAGGATGCTATGAGAATGTAACGTCGTCAAGTCTATTTTTGTCACATACGCATACGAGATGTGCAGTGAAATGAAAAGTGACAATGTGCTTGCAGAATGCAGGCTGACTTGGACAGGTTGGATGAGTGGGTAATGTGGATAAATGTGAGGTTATCCACTTTGGTAAGCAACAACAGGTAGGCAGATTATTATCTAAATTCCCTCAAGTTGGGAAAATGGGTAGTACAACGGGTTCTGGGGGTCCTTGTTCATAATTCAATAAAAGTAAGCATGCAGGTACAGCAGGCAATGGGGAAAGCGAATGGCATATTGGCCTTCATAACAAGAGGAGTTGCGTGTAGGAGCAAAGAGGTCCTTCTGCAGTTGTACAGGGCCCTAGTGAGACCACACCTGGAGTATTGTGTGCAGTTTTGGTCTCCAAATTGGAGGAATGACATTCTTGCTAGTGAGGGAGTGCAGCGTAGGTTCACAAAGTTAATTCCCGAGATAGCGGGACTGTCATATGCTGAGAGAATGGTGCTGCTGGGCTTGTATACTATGGAATTTAGAAGGATTTAAGGGGGTCTTATTGAATCTTATCTGATTATTAAGGGTTTGGACCCGCTAGAGGCAGGAAAAATGTTCCCGATGTTGGGGGGTGGGGGGGGGGGGCGGGCGGTCCATTACCAAGGGCCACAGTTTAAGAATAAGTAGTAAGCTATTTAGAACGGAGATGAGGAAACACTTTTTCACACAGAGAGTTGAGTCTGTGGAATTCTCTGCCACAGAATGCGGTGGAGGCCGGTTCTCCGGATACTTTCTAGAGAGAATTAGATAGATCTCTTAAAGATAGCAGAGTCAGGGGATATGGAGAGGAAGCAGGAACGGGGTACTAGAAACATAGAAACATAGAAAATAGGTGCAGGAGGAGACCATTCGGCTCTTCGAGCCAGCAGCGCCATTCATTGCGATCATGGCTGATCGTCCCCAATCAATAACCCGTGCATGCCTTCTCCCCATATCCCTTGATTCCACTAGCCCCTAGAGCTCTATCTAACTCTCTCTTAAATCCATCCAGTGATTTGGCCTCCACTGCCATCTGTGGCAGGGAATTCCACAAATTCACAACTCTGGGTGAAAACGTTTTTTCTCACCTCAATCTTAAATGGCCTCCCCTTTGATCTAAGACTGTGGCCCCTGGTTCTGGATTCGCCCAACATTGGGAACATTTTTCCTGCATCTAGCTTGCTCAGTCCTTTTATAATTGTATATATTTCTATAAGATCCCCACTCATCCTCCTAAACGCAAGTGAATAAAAGCCTAGTCTTTTCAATCTTTCCTCATATGACAGTCCCGCTATCCCAGGGATCAATCCCATGAACCTACGCTGCACTGCCTCAATCACAAGGATGTCCTTCCTCAAATTAGGCGACCAAAACTGTACGCAATACTCCAGATGTGAGCTTACCAGAGCCCTATACAACAGCAGAAGAACCTCTCTACTCCTATACTGAACATCCTCTTCACAACTCACACTGCCACCCAGCTTTGTGTCATCCGCAAACTTGCTAGTTTTGCTCCTAATTCCCTCTTCGAAATCATTACTATATATGGTAAACTGTTGCGGCCCCAACACCGAGCCTTGTGGCACTCCACTCGCCACTACCTGCCATTCTGAAAAGGACCCGTTCACTCCTACTCTTCGCTTCCTGTCTGCCAACCAATTTTTTATCCACGTCAACAACCCACCCCCAATACCATGTGCTCTAATTTTAGTCACCAGTCTCCCGTGCGGGACCTTATCAAAGGCTTTCTGAAAGTCTAGATACACTACCTCCACTGATTGTGGATGATCAGCCATGATCATATTGAATGGCGGTGCTGACTCGAAGGGCCGAATGGCCTTCTGCTGTACCTATTGTCTATTGTCTATTGCCTCGGTAGTCTTCTATGGGGATGGATCCACACGTTCTGGCCGGGCTGGAGTTTCAGAGTTCTGGATGCAGGCGGCAGATTCGTCCCGTTGATTGCAAAATTGCGTTTTCAGCACGGGGCTTCGGCGGGTAGCTCGGCGGATGCAGCACGATGTTCGGAGACACAGGAAGACTCGTCTGCCCCTCGAGCGTGCGGCGATTCCTCCACCGGTGATCAGTCGCGTGATTACCGCTGCTGGGAAATCTGCCGAAATAGCGGTAAATCCGGGGGTACCCGGCCACCCGGATCTCCAACGCGGACTCCCGCGATGACTCGATGAGCACCGAAACGGCGAGCCCAAGCCGCCGTGCGGCTGCGATACAGGCACGTAAATTCGGCCTTGGAAGTCGGCTATGGGGATGGATGCAGCCGGACTGGCCGGGCCGGAGATCTAGAACCCTGGCTGCAGGCGGCAGATTCGACCCGCCGGTTCCAACATTCTGTTTTCAGCACGGGGTTTCGGCGGGGAGCTCGGTGGGCGCTGTACGGGGTTTGGAAACAGCAGAAGAGTCGGTGGTGCCCGATCGGGCCGAGAATCATCAACTGGTGACATGACCGAGTGTATGTACCGCTGCCGGGAACCTCCTGAAATCGCGGTCGGCTGTGAGATGCCCGGCGACCTCGATCTCCACAGCGGACTGCTGCGACGATTTGATGCGTTCCGGAACGTCCAGCCGATGCCGCCGCGGAGCCGCGATACAAGCCCACAGATTCGGCCTCCGATGTCTTCTATGGGGATGGATCCACACGGTCAGGCCGGGCCGGAGTTCCTGAGACCCGACTGTATGAGGCAGATTCGACCCGCCGATTACAACATCGCGTTTTCCGCACGGGGCGTCGGTGAAGTACTCGGCGGGTGCAGCATGGTGTTCGGAGACACCCGAAGAGTAGGCGGCGCTCTGTTCGGTTCGCGACACGTCAACTGGCGACCGAACGCGTGTGTGTACAGCTTCCGGGAATCTGCCTAAATCGCGATAGGCTGCGAGCGCACGGCGACCCCGCTGTCCGACGCGGATTACCACGCCGATCGAATGGCGATCCTTATGCGCCGCGGAGCCGAGACACAGGCCCGAAAATTAGGCCTCGGAAGTCAGCTATGGGGATGCATCCACGTGAACTGTGTGGACCGGAGTTCCAGATTCCCGGCAGCAGGCGGCAAATTCGACCCGCCGATTGCGACATTGCGTTTTCACCACCTCACTTCGGAGAGGATCTCCGTGGAACCGAGATTGGTGGAGTGCCTCCGAGATGGATTCTTAGAGCAGCTTGCTCTAAACCTACCTGGGAGAAAACAATTCTGGATTTTGTGTTGTGTAATGAACCAAATTTGATAAAGAAACCCAGGGTAAAGAAACCATTAGGAGGTAGCGACCACAATATGATAAGTTGTAATCTGCAATTTGAGAAGGATAAGGTGATATCGGATGTGTCGGTATTGCATCTGGGCAAAGGGGACTACAGAGGCATGAGGAAGGAGCGAGCCAAAGTTGACTGACAGGGACCCTACCAGGGAGGACGGTGGAACAGCAATGGCAGGAATTTCTGGGAATAATCCGGTGATGCAGGATCTTTTTATTCCGACGAAGAAGAAAGATTCTCGGGGGAGAAAGAGACGACAGTGGCAGACAAGGGAAGTTAAGGGCAGTAGAAAACTAAAAGAGAAGGTGTATAACATAGCAATGATTAACCGGAAGCCCGAGGATTGGATAGCTTTTCAAGAACAATAGAAGGTAACTCTAAAGGCAATACAGGGAGAAAAGATGAAATACGAGGGCAAGCTAGCCAATAATATAAAATAGGATAGCAAGTGTTTCTTCAGTTATATAAAGTGTAAGAAAGAGTCAAGAGTGCACGTTGAACCGCTGGGAAATTATGCAGGAAAAGTGATAACGGGGAATAAAGAAATGGCAGAGGAGTTGAATAACATTTTCGCAGTCTTCACAGTTCAAAACACCTGAAACGTGCCTGAAATTCATGGGAGTCAGGGGGGGAAGTCGGTGGACTGGCTATTACTGGGGAGGGGCTGCTTGTGAAGCTGAAATGGCTGAAGGTGGATGTAAACTGGACCAGATGGACTGCACCCTAAGGTTCTGAAAGAGGTGGCTTTAACGATTGTGGGGGCATTGATAGTGATATTTCAAGAATCGCTGGAGCCAGGACTGGTTCCAGATGATTGGAAAATTGTCGATATTACCCCGCTGCACAAGAAGGGAGCAAAGCAGAATAGTGGGAACTATCGGCCGGTTAGTGTGACTTCAGTGGTTGGTAAGAATTTAGAATCCATATAAAGGATGAGGTCACAGAGTACCTAGAAGATCATGATCAAATAGCCCGATGTCAGCATGGCTTTGTGACAAATTTGCTGGAATTCTTTGAAGAAGGAAATAGCAGGATAAAAGACAGTCAGTAAATGTTTTTTACCTAGACTTTCAGAAAGTATTTGATAAGTTGCTACACCTTAGACTGCTGTGGAAGATGAGAGCCAATGGTATCAAAGGGCAGATATTAGCATGGATAGCAGGTTGGCTGGATGACAGAAGGCAGAGAGTGGCAATAAATGGGGCTTTATCTGGTTGGCTGCAGTGACTAGTGGAGTTCCGCAAGGGTCGGTACTAGGGCCGCTACTTCACGTTGTATTACAATGATTTGGACGAGGAAAATGAAGGCGTAGTGGCCAAGTTTGCGGATAATGCGAAAATAGGTGGAGGGGGCAGGTAGTATAGAGAAAGCAGGAACTCTGCAGAAGGACTTACACTGGTTGGGAGAGTGGGCAGAGAAGTGGCAGATGGAATATAGTGTAGCAAAGTGTGGAGTCATTCATTTTGGGGGTAGGATTAAAGGCGGAGATTATTTTCCAAATGGGGAGATGTTACAAGGGAACACGTTCCAGGATCTGACTAGAAGAACAAAAAAAAGGCACACTCGCCCGCTAAGTTACAAATCAGGTTTATTGGCAGGAGATAGACCATAAACAATACATATCTCGGTATGCGCCGGGTCCGTCTTACAGCAGCACACCTCCCCCTCTCTCTGCCTCCGTCCGCGGCGCTGATCGCAACCCAGCCCCTCAGTGAACCCCTCTCGTCAATAACGACCTTATGGCTTCCCGGCGACTGCCTTTATACAGGCAGAAACCAGTCGTCAATAGCGCTGCTCCCAAATTCAAATTACAACCAAATGGCATGTAAAACGGGCTATTACGGAGACCGAGTGTTTCTGGGCCATTGCATTTCCCTCCTATGGTACTGCGAAGCTGGCACGGGAAATGATTAACATGGCTTCAGCCATGGAAGAAATAGCCAATGGGACGGCAGACAACCTGAGTGGGGTAAAAGAGATCATCACAGAACTATCAGCTGAAGTATTCGCACCGTAGGCCTACAGAACCGCAACCCCCCCCCCTCACCGCCCCCCCGAAACAAAGTGCTATCAGGTGCAGACTTGACGCGTAAAGCAATGCACACAGCGCTGCAGACTTGTCGCGAAAGGGTTAAACAGAGCGCTGTCAGAATGGGTGGGGGTTTAAACGAAGCGCTTTAACCACAGGGCTATGGGGTTTAACCATGGCCAAGCTGGCCATCCGCGACTCACGGCGCCAGACGGGATGGGGTTTCGCCCGAGCCAGATGCTTGCCCCTTTACCGGGGTTGTGTAATAGTTAATAGAATATTTGTTAAATAGTTGTTTGATGATTTTGTAACATGATGGTGAGTATGTCACCACGGTTTTGTTTTTTGGGGGGGTTTTGTCTCGTGTTGAAATTAAATAAATTGTTTATTGCGACAAAAAAATGGGCTTTAAACATAGCGTTATGGCCACAGCGCTATTGGATCACAGACTGTTCGGGCAAAATTCTCGCATAACGCCCCCCCCCCCCGCCCTCGGAACAGGCTGCTTACCGCCACATCCGGCCCACAGGTTGTAGTAAAGGCCACGCGGTCGTCATGCCAATCCGCACACACAACGCAGTCATATTATGGCCAACAAGATTGCCCCAATGGTCAATTTTCAATGTACCACTGTTGTCCACTAGCCTCCAAACATCCCGAAAGGCCACTGTCCTCCCGGGAGGTTGTAGTCGTGGTACTGTTCTCCGACCCTTCCAATCGTATCCACGGCTTCCTGGCTGTGGTCAGCGAGGTTGGTGATGTTCCCGGATTCACCTGGAAAATGAGTACAGCGTTCTGTGATGGCCTCTTTTACCCCACTCAGGGTGTCTGCCGTCTCATTGGCTATTTCTGCCATGGCTGAAGCCATGTTATTTATTTCCCGTGCCAGCTTCGCAGTACCATAGGAGGGAAACGCAATAGCACAGAACCACTCTTCCTCCGTAATAGCCCGTTTTACATGTCCTTGCCGGGGGTATGAGGGTAAGGATGGCAAGTTTCTCAGGTGGGGTACCGCATATGCCAGGTAACAGCAGCCCGTCCAGGACATTAGTCTCTCCCATGTCCCGAAGTGCACCCCGCGCATTGCCCCGAGACAGCAGTAGGCCCAGAGGCCACACACCCAGTAGGTTCCATTAACCGGGTGTGGGGGAGCCGCCAGGTGTATGTCGTACAGGTACTATTACCCAGGGAAGGGCGCGACCCCTCAAAGTTACAATGGCAGGGACTATTGCTGGACTCGTCGGCCCCAGGTAGGCGGAAGTGGAGCTTCCTCCCCACCCGAATGTCGTTGAGTGGCGGAATGTACAACCCGTCAAAGCAGTGACACTGGCAATCAAGTGTGGTTTGGTGGCAGTTCTTAGCCGCACCACTCCTGGTCTCGCTACAAAAAGACCATGCGGACAATTGTTCGCTATGATTTAAGGGGGCTGCCCACAATGGGATGTCCCCACTGTGGTACAGGATGCGTGTACACACCAAGCACGCTGAGACATTGAGCCGTTGGCGAGTTGATAGCTGAGTGTGAGCAACGAGTTTGGAACAGGAGATTCATGAATGTAGGCCGAGGTGTCCACATTCCCTCGGAACACCACAAGCAGGCAAGCAACAGTAAACCAACAATAATTTACCCATGTCCTTCCCGACAATCACACCGCCCAATACAATAGTGATGGGCCCGATGTCCTTGGGTCCAAGGTACTTGGGTCGTGGGGGTTCCACTGGTACCTGGTGCCGGACCGTTCAGTCCTGGTGATACTCCTCCACGAGCACGTGGGCCTGCAGCGTATCGGTCAGTTGTTGCCTTGTAATGGGGGGGAAGCACACTCTCTCTCTCTTTTAGTTAGCCTCTGGGTGTTTAAACATACCATCCGCTGTTCCCCCGGCAACGCTACCCATCGCCTATTACCCGGTCCGCGCGCCACAATCTCCCCCTTTTTCCGGCGGCATTTTTGAATATTGTACCCAGCCCTTTCCTGATTCTTCCTCCACCAATTCCACTTCCTGAGTCTTTGGAGGGTCCGACACTGCCAAGTGCCGCGACATAGGTGATCCTCATTGGCTCAACAGCCGTGAGTTCAGTTTGCTCACGGCTAGTTGCAGGACTCCCAGCCACCACTGGAGGGCGCGCAGCGCTGTCAGCAACTTGATTTGCTGCTTCAGTCGTCCATTCATGCGTTAAATAAGTCCGGCAGCCTGTGGGTAGTACGGGATGTGGAAACCCCATACAATGCCAGATTCCACAGCCCATTCCTGGACACGGGATCCGCAAAGTGGGAGCCGTTGACCGACTGTATTTCCCATGGGATGCTATACACAGAGGACAGTAGCTGCAATCCCTTTTACTGTGATGTCCTGATCGGCGTGGCTGCAGGGGTGCACCATCAATACTCCTCAATAGGATCCACCATGGTCAAGACATATCTATTCTTATTTTATAGTGGTTGTGGCCCGGTATAATCAATCTGCCAAATTTGGCCACGCCTAATTTGACCTCATGGACCTATTAGGCATCCTCGGGGCTTAATGCGTTGGCAAACCTTGCAGTTAGTAACCACCGTTTTCGCTTCTCGTGCTTCAGCCCATTTCCTAGCCCCATCCACCCCTAGATGCCCGCTCTTCTGGTGCGCCCAGACAGCGAAGTGCTCTCTTTCATCGACGGGCTGCGCCGTGATGTACATAATATGTGCCGGTGGACCAACACTTCAACTCGCGCCCACATTCCCTATCTGACCTTTCTGTCCTGGGACTCCTCCATTGTCAGAGTGAGGCCCAGCACAAATTGGAGGAACAGCACATCATATATCGCTTGGGTAATTCACACCCGACTACGTTCTGTCTCCGACTACATTCTATCTTCGTCCCGCCCCCCTTCCCCTGACATCAGTATGAAGAAGTGTCTCGACCCGAAACGTCGCCCATGCCTTCCCTCCATAGATGCTGCCTCACCCGCTGAGTTACTCCAGCATGTTGTGTCGACCTTCATTTTGCCAGCATCTGCAGTTCTTTCGTACGCATTTGGACTGCCCTATCGACAGCAGCATTATGTATTGCCTCCTCAGTATCCCGTGCAGTGTGGGCATCAACGAGCTAGACCGTAATCAGGCGGTGGCGGGTCTGTTCCCGCATATGCACCCAGTAGGGGCGACCCCATAGGGAGGCGGCCGTGTATTTCCCAATTCTGGCTTTGCCAGCGGGGCATCCAGACAGCCATCCAATTCACCACTGCCCATGAATCTGTATAAATCCATACCGGTCCCGCCGCGTGATTAAGGGGCAGGGTAACGGCCACCAACTCAGCCAGCTGACTAGATCCCCCCTCTACAACTAACCCCCGAGAATCCCGCGCACCGACGCGAGTCCCCTTCTTTTTATTCCTTTTCTCTATAACCAAAAATAATGTAATCCATTATTAAAATAATATTTACAGTACAATATAAAACGAATCAAAACCCACCACCATAATGAACGTCAAACAAATATCCGAAATAAACTCCTTTACAACTATATTACAAACCCCATCGAGGATGACTTCCACCC
>JAXLNO010000292.1:50000-63803 GCA_038087875.1 Malacoraja senta | reverse complement strand
AGAGAGGTGGGGAGGGAGAGGGGAAGAGTGGGGAGTGCAGACCAAGTGCAGACCCGTTGGGTCTGGACACCGAACGTGCGTTTGGGGCGGGGGGCTGTGACGTCACACTAACCACCCGTTGGGTCTGTACCTCCAAAGCAGGGTTGCGGGGTGTGAATCTGGCACCCACAAACACACACACTCATCACACCCCTTGATATTATATTAATATTTTAAAGACAGAGAGACTGTTGGCGGGCTGTTTTCCCAACGCGCGTTTGCGGGAGGGGGGGGTGGGCTGCGGCATCACACTCACACTAACCACCCCCCAAACACAGGCGGGGGAGGGTGGAGAGGAAGACGTGGTGGGGAGAGAAGAGGGGAGAGGGAGATGGGGTGGGGAGAGAAGAGGAGAGGGGGAGGGAGGGGAGAGGGGGAAGAGGAAAGGGGAGAGATTGGGGAGGGAGAGGAGATCAGGGTGGGTGAGAGGGAGGGGGAGGAGAGTGGGGAGTGGGAGGAGAGCAGGGAGGGCAGGGAGGGGGGGAGGGGATGAGGGAAGGGGAGAGGAGTAGGGGGAAGAGAGGGAGAGAGGGAGGGGGAGGGAGAGGGGTACAGTGGGGAGTGAGGGGCAGAGGGGTAACGGGGAGTGGTGCAAGAGAGAGGGGAAGGGGGTAGGGGGGAGATGGGGGTGAAGAGGGGTGGTGGAGGGGGAAGAGAGGGTGTGGGAGGGGAGGGAGGGGTAGAGCAGAGAGGGGGAAGAGTGGGGAGGGAGAGTTGAAGTAGGAGGGGTAGGGACAGTCCATCTGTTTCCCATTCCCTATCACCCCAATCCTCTTTCTCTATTGCCACACACGTGACGACGCCCTTCAACACAGGCTGTGGGGGTGGGGGGGAGGGGCTGGGGCTGGGGCTGCAGGCATATGTAAACGGATTCATTCTGATTGGACATCTTTGAGCATTGGGCATTGTGACATCACAAAACGGAACCTTCATTAACATTCTATTGCTGAGAGCTGTTTTTTTAAAACATCTTGAAATGTCCCCATTCCCTATCCCCCCCACACACGTGGCGACGCCCTGCGACACAGGCTTTGGGGTTGGGGGGGAGGGGCTTGGGCTGTGGGTGCTGCCAAGGCATATGTAAACGGATTCATTTCGATTTGTCACACGTGTCGCAGGGCGTCGCCACGTGTGTGGGGGGGATAGGGAATGGGGACATTTCAAAATGTTAAACAAACAGCTCTCAGCAATAGAATGTTAATGAAGGTTCCGTTTTGTGATGTCACAATGCCCAATGCTGCGGGGGTTGGGGGGGAGGGGCCGGGGCTTGGGTCGCCGCAAAGGCATATGTAAATGGATCCATTCCGATTGGACATCTGTGACCATTGTGCATTGTGACATCACACACGGAATCTTTAGTAACATTCTATGGCTGAGCTGTTTTTTTTAAACATTTTGAAGTATTTGGTTTGGGGGGGGGGGAGAGGTATTTTATTTAAAAAACGTGTACATAAACAGGTCAGAATTTAATCAGGAGTGGGTTTATGTAAAGATAAACGTAACCTCTTTAGAAACGGTAAAAAATATCGGCCTTTCCGCGCGCCGCGTGGGCGTCGGGCCGTATCAAAGGCCGCGCGGGACAAGTCAAGCAGGCCGTCGGACGTACAGACGGACGACACACACAGAGTTTTATATAATAACTAGACCAAGTGCAGACCCGTTGGGTCTGGACACCGAACGTGCGTTTGCGGGTGGGGGGGGGTGGGTGCTGTGGCGTCACACTAACCACCCCCTTTCCACCAAAGCACGGTTGCGGGGTGGGAATCTGGCACCCACAAACACACACACTCATCACAACCCTTGATATTATCTTAATTTTTTAATTTGCTTCTTTTATCCCATCTCCACCCTATCCACTGACGCATAGCCCTCACCTCTCAGGTGTGTCTAGAGGGGGGGGGGGCAGAGAGAGAAAATTTAATGTTATATTTTTTTTTAAATTGAAGAGGGGGAGGAGGAGGGGGAGAGGAAGGGTTGGAGAGGAGGGGGGGAGAGGATGGGGAGAGAGGAGGGGCTGGAGAGAGGAAGGAGAGGATTGGGGAGAGAGGTGAAGAGGGAGGGTTTGGAGCATGCATGCATGAATCGAGCAGCGGGCTGTGAAGAGAGAAGGGCAGAGAGAGAGAGAGAGGACAGACAGAGAGACTGGTACAAAAAAAAAAGCTGGAGAAACTCAGCGGTGCAGCAGCATCTATGAAGCGAATGAAATAGTCAACGCTATGGGCCGAAGCCCATCTTCAGACGTGTTTTGTCCCGAAACGTTGCCTATTTCCTTAGATCCATAGATTTTGATGCACCCGCTGAGTTTATCCATTTTTTTTTTGTGTACCTTCGATTTTTCAGCATCTGCAGTTCCTTCTTAAATACAGAGAGACTGTTTGCGGGCTGTTTCCCCAACGCGTGTTTGCGGGGTGGGGGGGGGGTGGGGGGGGTGCGGGATCACACACACTAACCACCCCCCAAACAAATTTGAAGAGGGGGAGGAGGAGGGTGGAGAGGAAGGGGGGAGAGGAAGGGTGGGGGAGGAGGGGGAGAGAGGAGGGGGTGGAGAGAGGAAGGAGAGGATGTGGGAGATAGGTGAAGGGGGGGGGTTGAGTGGGTGTTCATGAGTTGAGCTGCGGGCTGTGAAGAGAGAAGGGCAGAGAGAGAGAGAGAGGGGAGAGACAGAGAGACTGGTACACAAAAAAAAGCTGGTGAAACTCAGCGGGTGCAGCAGCATCTATGGAGCGAAGGAAATAGTCAATGTTTGTGGCCGAAACCCATCTTCAGACGTGTTTTTTTATGAAACATTGCCTATTTCCTTCGATCCAAAGATGCTGCTGCACCCGCTGAGTTTATACTTCATTTTTTTGTTTACCTTGCGTTTGGTGTGGGGGTGGGCTGCGGCTGCGGCATCACACTCACACTAACCATCCCCCAAACACACAGGCGGGGGAGTGGGGGAGAGGGAGACGGGGTGGGGAGAGGAGGGGAGGGGGAGAGTGAGGGGCAGAGGGGTAGCAGGGAGTGGTGCAAGAGAGAGGTGAAGGGGGTGGCTGGGAGATGGGGGTGAAGAGGGGTGGTGGAGGGGGAAGAGAGGGTATGGGAGGGGAAGGATGGGGAGAGGAGAGAGGGGGAAGAGTGTGGAGGGAGAGTTGAAGTAGGAGGGGTAGGGACAGTCCATCTGTTACCCCATTCCCTATCACCCCCAATCCTCTTTCTCTATTGCCACACACGTGACGACGCCCTTCGACACAGGCTGTGGGGTTGGGGGGGAGGGGCTGGTGCTGTTGCTGCTGCACAGGCATATGTAAACGGATTCATTTCGATTTGTCACACGTGTCGCAGGGCGTCGCCACGTGTGTGGGGGGGATAGGGAATGGGGACATTTCAAAATGTTAAACAAACAGCTCTCAGCAATAGAATGTAAATGAAGGTTCCGTTTTGTGATGCCACAATGCCCAATGCTGCGGGGGTTGGGGGGGAGGGGCTGGGGCTGCTGCCAAGGCATATGTAAATGGATCCATTCCGATTGGACATCTGTGACCATTGTGCATTGTGACATCACACAACGGAATCTTTACAAACATTCTATGGCTGAGCTGTTTTTTTAAACATTTTGAAATGTTTGATTTGGGGGGGGGGAGAGGTATTTTATTTTAAAAAGCGTACGTAAACACGAACAAATTTAATCAGGATCGTCTATTCGTAAAGATAAACGTAACCTCTTTAGAAACGGTATAAAATATCGGCGTTTCGCGCGCCGCGCGGGCGCGGGGCGGTATCAAAGGCGGGAAAGTCAAGCAGAACGTTGGACGTACAGACGTACAGCCGTACAGACGTACGACAGCCAGAGAGTTTTATATAATAACTAGACCAAGTGCAGACCCGTTGGGTCTGGACACCGAACGTGCGTTTGGGGCGGGGGGCTGTGACGTCACACTAACCACCCGTTGGGTCTGTACCTCCAAAGCAGGGTTGCGGGGTGTGAATCTGGCACCCACAAACACACACACTCATCACACCCCTTGATATATTAATATTTTAATTTTCTTCTTTTATTCCATCTCCACCCTATCCACTGACGAATAGCCCTCACCTCTCAGGTACGTCTCGAGGGGGGGTGGTGCAGAGAGAGAAAATTTAATGTTAGAAAAAAAAATTGTGAGGTGGGGGAGGAGGAGGGTTGAGAGGAAGGGGGGTGAGGAAGGTGGGGAGAGAGGAGGGTGAGAGAGGAGAGGGTGGAGAGAGGAAGAAGAGGATGGGGAGAGAGGTGAAGGGGGTGGGTTGGAGCAGGCGTGCATGAGTTGAGTCGCGGGCTGTGAAGAGAGAAGGGCAGAGAGAGAGAGAGAGGGGAGAGACAGATAGACTGGTACACACAATAAAACTCGAGAAACACTGCGGGTGCAGCAGCATCTATGGAGTGAAGGAAATAGGCAATGCTTTTGGCGGAAACCCATCCTCAGACGGGTTTTCACGAAACGTTGTCTATTTATTTTGATACATAGATGCTGCTGCACCCGCTGAGGTTATGAAGCATTTTTTTGTGTACCTTTGATTTTCAAGCATCTGCAGTTCTGTCTTAAAGACAGAGAGACTGTTGGCGGGCTGTTTTCCCAACGCACGTTTGCGGGAGGGGGGGGTTGCGGCATCACACTCACACTAACCACCCCCCAAACACAGGCGGGGGAAGGGTGGAGAGGAAGACGGGGTGGGGAGAGAAGAGGGGAGAGGGAGACGGGGTGGGGAGAGAAGCGGAGAGGGGGAGGGAGGGGAGAGGGGGAGGAGGAAAGGGGAGAAATTGGTGAGGGAGAAGATAGCAGGATGGGGGAGAGGGAGGGGGAGGAGAGTGGTAGGAGAGCGGGGAGGGCAGGAAGGGGGGAGAGGGGGGAGGCGATGTTAGAGGTGGAGAGAGGGGATGAGGGGAAGGGGAGAGGAGTAGGGGGAAGAGAGGGAGAGAAGGAGGGGGGAGGGATAGAGGTGGGGGAGGGAGAGTGGAAGAGTGGGGAGTGAGAGAAGGGAGGGGGGAGAGGGGTGGGGGAGGGGGTTGTGGAGGGAGATGGGGATGGGTTTGGGAGTTAAGTGGAAGAATGGGGAGGGAGATGGAGAGGTGTAGGGGGAGTGGTGGAAGTGGGAGAGAGGGAGGGGGAGAGGTGTAGGGGGAGTGGTTGAAGAGGGATAGCGGGGTAGGGGGAAGGGGACGGGGTGAGAGAGGGAAGGATGATGTGGGAGAGAGTAATGGGGGTGGGAGGAGGAGGGGATGAGAAGGAGAGGGGTGAGGAGAAGGGGATGGAGAGGGGGAGGAGAGGGGTGGGTAAGGCGAGGAGAAGGGTAGAGAGGTGTGGGGGAGGGTGGAGGGTGGCGACGGGGTTGGGAGAGAAGAGGGGAGGGGGGAGGGGGGAGAGGGAGACGGGGTGGGGAGAGAAGATGGGAGGGAGGGGAGGGAGGCGAGAGGGGGAGGAGGAAAGGGGAGAGATTGGTGAGGGAGAAGAGAGCAGGGTGGGGGGAGAGGGACGGGGAGGAGAGTGGGGAGTGGGAGGAGAGCGGGGAGGGCAGGAAGGGGGGAGGGGGGGAGGGGATGTTAGAGGTGGAGAGAGGGGATGAGGGGTAGGGACAGTCCATCCGTTACCCATTCCCTATCACCCCCAATCCTCTTTCTCTATTGCCACACACGTGACAACGCCCTTCGACACAGGCTGTGGGGGTGGGGGGGAGGGGCTGGGGCTGGTGCTGCAGGCATATGTAAACGGATTCATTCCGATTGGATATCTTTGAGCATTGGGCATTGTGACATCACAAAACGGAACCTTCATTAACATTCTATTGCTGAGAGCTGTTTTTTTAAACATTTTGAAATGTCCCCATTCCCTATCCCCCCCACACACGTGGCGACGCCTTTCGACACAGGCTGTGGGGTTGGGGGGGAGGGGCTGGGGCTGGGGCTGCTGCCAAGGCATATGTAAACGGATTCATTTCGATTTGTCACACGTGTCGCAGGGCGTCGCCACGTGTGTGGGGGCGATAGGGAATGGGGAAATTTCAAAATGTTAAACAAACAGCTCTCAGCAATAGAATGTTAATGAAGGTTCCATTTTGTGATGCCACAATGCCCAATGCTGCGGGGGTTGGGGGGGAGGGGCCGGGGCTGCTGCCAAGGCATATGTAAATGGATCCATTCCGATTGGACATCTGTGACCATTGTGCATTGTGACATCACACAACGGAATCTTTACAAACATTCTATGGCTGAGCTGTTTTTTTAAACATTTTGAAATGTTTGGTTTGGGGTGGGGGGAGAGGTATTTTATTTTAAAAAGCGTACGTAAACACGAACAAATTTAATCAGGATCGTCTATTCGTAAAGATAAACGTAACCTCTTTAGAAACGGTAAAAAATATCGGCGTTTCCGTGCGCCGCGCGGGCGTGGGGCGGTATCAAAGGCGGGAAAGTCAAGCAGAACGTTGGACGTACAGACGTACAGCCGTACAGACGTACGACAGCCAGAGAGTTTTATATAATAATAGATAGATAGATAGATATAGATAGATAGATAGATAGATAGATAGAAGATAGCTAGATAGATAGATGTCCCGAAACGGAACGATGAAAATGTTACTTACAGTAGCACAACTGATATGTGAACATGGTTCTCTGTAAACACCATAACAGACACCAAAAATACCTTTGTAGTTTAGTAGAGTTTAGAGATATAGCGCGGAAACAGGCCCTTCGGCCCACCGGTTACGTGCCGACCAGCGATCCCCGCACACTAACACCCACTAGGGACAATGTTTACATTTACCAAACCAATTAACCTACAAACCTGTACGTCTTTGGAGTGTGGGAGGAAACCGAAGATCTCGGAGAAAACGCAGGCGGGTCACGGGGAGAATGTACAAACTCCGTACAGACAGCACCCGTAGTCGGGATCAAACACGGGTCTCCGGCGCTGTGAGGCAGCAACTCTACCACTGCGCCACCGTGATTAATAGCCTGATGGTTGTAGGGAAGAAGCTGTACCTGAACCTGGACGTTACAGTCTTCAAGCTCCTATATCTTCCTCTTGATGGCAGGGGTGAAATGAGTGTGTGGCCAGGGTGGTGTGGGTCTCTGATGATGCTGGCGGTCTCAATAGACAATAGACAATAGGTGCAGGAGCAGGCCATTCGGCCCTTCGAGCCAACACCGCCATTCAATGTGATCATGGCTGATCATCCACAATCAGTACCCCGTTCCTGCCTTCTCCCCATATCCCCTGACTCCGCTAGTTTTAAGAGCCCTATCTAGCTCTCTCTTGAAAGCATCCAGAGAACCTGCCTCCACCGCTCTCTGAGGCAGAGAATTCCACAGACTCACCACTCTCTGTGAAAAAAAGTGTTTCCTCGTCTCCGTTCTAAATGGCTTACTCCTTATTCTTAAACTGTGGCCCCTGGTTCTGGACTCCCCCAACATCGGGAACATGTTTCCTGCCTCTAGTGTGTCCAAGCCCTTAACAATCTTATATGTTTCAATGAGATATCCTCTCATCCTTCTAAACTCCAGAGTGTACAAGCCCAGCTGCTCCATTCTCTCAGCATATGACAGTCCCGCCATCCCGGGAATTAACCTTGTAAACCTACGCTGCACTCCCTCAATAGCAAGAATGTCCTTCCTTAAATTAGGGGACCAAAACTGCACACAATACTCCAGGTGTGGTCTCACTAGGGCTCTGTACAACTGCAGAAGGACCTCTTTGCTCCTATATTCGATTCCTCTTATTATAAAGGCCAACATGCCATTCACTTTCTTCACTGCCTGCTGTACCTGCATGCTTACTTTCATAGACTGATGTACAAGGACCCCCAGATCCCGTTGTACTTCCCCTTTTCCCAACTTGACGCCATTTAGATAGTAATCTGCCTTCCTGTTTTTGCTACCAAAGTGGATAACCTCACATTTATCCGCATTAAACTTCATCTGCCATGCATCTGCCCACTCCCCCAACCTGTCCAAGTCACCCTGCATTCTCATAGCATTCTCCTCACAGTTCACACTGCCACCCAGCTTTGTGTCATCTGCAAATTTGATGAGGCAGCAAATTTGATGATGAGGCAGCAACTCTTGTACATCTCTTGGATGATAGGGGGGTCAATACCCGTGATGGACGGGGCCGTGTTCACCACTTTTTGCAAAACAAAACATGAGTTAGTTAGTTCAGTGGTGGTGTTTGCATGTACACGTTGTCTATGTACCATCTGATGATTGCGATTGTAGATGTTGGAGGTGGTGCTGATGTGAGTAACTTCAGTGCATCATACAACCAGATAGAAACATAGAAAATAGGTGCAGGAGGAGGCCATTTGGCCCTTCGAGCCAGCACCGCCATTCATTGTGATCATGGCTGATCGTCCCCAATCAATAACCCGTTCCTGCCTTCTCCCCATATCCCTTGACTCCGCTAGCCCCTAGAGCTCTATCTAACTCTCATCCAGTGACTTGGCTTCCACTGCCCTCTGTGGCAGGGAATTCCACAAATTCACAACTCTCTAGGTGAAAATGTTTTTTCTCACCTCAGTCTTAAATGGCCTCCCCTTTATTCTAAGACTGTGGCCCCTGGTTCTGGACTTGCCCAACATTGGGAACATTTTTCCTGCATCTAGCTTGTCCAGTCATTTTATAGTTTTATATGTTTCTATAAGATCCCCCCTCATCCATCTAAACTCCAGTGAATACAAGCCTAGTCTTTTCAATCTTTCCTCATATGACAGTCCTGCCATCCCAGGGATCAATCTCGTGAACCTACGCTGCACTGCCTCAATCACAAGGATGTCCTTCCTCAAATTAGGAGACCAAAACTGTACGCAATACTCCAGATGTGGTCTCACCAGAGCCCTATACAACTGCAGAAGAACCTCGTTACTCCTATACTGAAATTGTATAGGGCTCTGGTAAGACCACATCGGCAGTATTGTGTACAGTTTTGGTCTCCTAATTTGTTGTTTCTGATGCATACCTGTTGTGTTTTTTTGGTCAGGAGCTTTCTTTGAGGAAGATACTATGCAGTCGTTGTGGATGCCAAATGGCACCTGAGCCAGAATTTGGCAAGTAGAAACAAGGAACTGCCCGTACTGGCTGTCAAAACAAAGACACAAAGTGCTGGAGTAACTCAGCGGGTCAGGCAGCATCTCTGGAGAACATGGATAGGTGACGTTTCACAGAGTGCTGGAGTAACTCAGCGGGTCAGGCAGCATCTCTAGAGAACATGGATAGGTGACGTTTCGGATCAGGTTCCCTTCTTCAGAATTTGGCAATGCTATGGTTTCCTTAAGACTTAGAAAATCTGTCATTTCATGTTGAGCCCTTTCTTCAGACTGAGTCTCGACCCAAAACGTCACCTATCCATGTTCTCCAGAGATGCTGCCTGACTCACCGAGTTACTCCAGCACTCTGTGAATCGTCACCTATCCATGTTCTCCAGAGATGCTGCCTGACCCGCTGAGTTACTCCAGCACTCTGTGAAACGTCACCTATCCATGTTCTCCAGAGATGCTGCCTGACCCGCTGAGTTACTCCAGCACAGCTGGTCGTAGGTACTCGTGGCATCAAGTAGGTCGGGGCGTTTTTTCAACATGATGAAAAATGTCCACAAGCTAAAAAAGGTCGTGAATTAGGTCGTGCAAGTGGGACAGGCCCATAAGTATTATGTGAGTCAAGGCCCAATTACCTGTAGTCTCATGAATTTTAATTGAGTGTTGTTGCAAAAAAGACGCTTAATAATGCACCAATACATTTGAAATGATAAAAAGATGATTCTGTATTTGATCTGTATTGTATCTACATAATCTCTGTAGTATGTTAGTTTTTAATTAACCCTTCTTTCACATGTAAATAAAGTAAAAGTCAGACAGCAATGATCAGACAATGTGTGCAGGAAGGAACGGCAGATGCTGGTTTAAACCAATGATGGACAAAAAGCTGGAGTAACTCAATGGGTCTGTAACTTGTTTTCACCTAGCACACAGCTACCAATGGCCTGTGGGTAGACAAAACTGCTGGAGGAACTCAGCGGGTGAGGCAGCATCTATGGAGAGAAGGAATAGGCGATGTTTCGGGTCGAGACCCTCCTCAAGGGCTATCAATGGCCGGATTCCTTTATCATCATTATTTTTTTGCAAATCTTTCATTCATTTCTCCTGACTCTCAGTCTGAAGAAGGGTCTCGACCCAAAACGTCAACCATTCCTTCACGCCTGTGATGCTGCCTGTCCCGCTGAGTTGCTCCAGCATTTTGTGTCTATCTGAGGATCAGACAATAATCTAAAGGTGTTTAGGAAAGAACTGCAGATGCTGGAAAAATCAAAGGTGGACTAAAATGCTGGAGAAACTCAGCGGGATAGAGTCCTTACAGGAAGCAGGGTGGGAAGAAGTGTAGTCCAGATAGCAATGGGCGTCAATGGGTTTGTAGTAGATGGTTGGTGTGAGGTCTAGAAACGGTAGGGAGATGTCAGAAAAGGTGATTGCGTCTTGTTCAGGGCATGCTGTAGCCACTTGATCTCATGGCACTTTGGTGCAAGGATTCTGATATGTTTATTGTGAATGTTTTACACATGAGTCAATGATACAATTGTTTTTTCCCCCTCAAAAATAAACTTTATTCAAAATACCAAAATAGATAACCCCCCAAAACAGTGGCCAATCTCTTCAGGCATTCTCTGCTTTCCATACATTCATTAGAGCTTTTTCGGTAGTTTAGGTTAGTTTAGAGATACCGCGTGGAAACAGGCCCTTCGGCCCACCGAGTCCTCGCCGACCGCAGTCACCCGTACACTAGTTCTATCCCACACCAGGGATAATTTACAGAAGCCAATAAACTTACAGGCCTCTACGTCTTTGGAATGTAGCAGGAAACCCGGAGGAGGCCCGCGCGGTCACGGGGAGAATGTAAAAACTCCATACAGAGAGCACCCATAGTCAGCATGGAGCCTGCGTCCCTGGCGCCGTAAGGCAGTAACTCCACCACTGTGCAACTGTGTCGCTCTCATTCTCTGTGTCGCTAACTATTCTTATACCAACCACCCGTGCCACTCATGTGGCCCCCTGGCGTGGGATACCTTCCCTTATTTTGAGGGGCGTCTCCACCACACCCTGCCCCCCATGTCCAGCAGCGGAAGGACCCTAGACTGTGGCCCTCCCCCACCGAGCCTTGGCGTTGGCTGCACCGAGCTTCAGTGCGTCCTTCAGCACGTACTCATGCAGTCTGCAGCGGGCCAGTCGGCAACATTCCCCGACGGACATCTCGCTCCGCTGGGTGGTCAACAACGCTCGGGCAGACCAAAGAGCGTCTTTCACCGAGTTGATGACCTTCCAGCAGCACTCGATGTCCGTCTCTGAATGCGTCCCTGTGAACAGTCCGTAAATCACAGAGTCCTCTACTATAGGGCTGTTCAGGATGAACCGTGACAAGAACCAGTAAATGAAGCAAGGATATTCCATGGTTAAGCCACAAAGTGATGATAAGGCTCTATGCAAATGCAATACCAGCAAGTCGGTGTGGGCAAGTTGGGCTGAAGGGCCTATTTCCATGCTGTATAACTCTATGAGTGAAGGTTGATAGTGAGTCAAATGTAATGTGTCTGTGGGGTCAAGAGGGTTTAAATGTTGACCATCAACACTCTTTGTCACAGAGCAGGGGTCTATTTAGTGCCCTGCACACCACAGTGGCACAACTGGTAGAGTCACTGCCTCACCACGTCAGAGACCAAGGTTCGATCCTGACCTCAGATGCTGTCTGTGTGGTGTTTGCACATTCTCCCTGTGACTGCGTGGGTTTGCTCCAGTTTCCTTCAACGTCCCAAAAGATGCCTGGGTTTGTAGGTTGATTGGCTTCTGCAAACTGCCCTTCTTTTATAGGGAGTGGATGAGAAAGTGGGATGACGTTGAACTAGTGTCAACGGGTGGGTTGAAGAACCTGTTTCCTTGCTGTATTTCTAAACTAAACGAAATGATTGTACAGAGATCGCAACTTGTTTCAGTTGGCCTTGTTATTTGCCGAAATAAAACAAATTATTCAATAGTTTTATAATCTGCAACTTTGCTATTTACTGCCGTCTGCCAATGAGGTACGAGATACTGGACGAAGTTTCCCTAGCTTATTGTCCATTTGGGATCAATCCCATATTTTGATTACATTTGTGCTGTAACTGACTAGTAAAAATAGTCATTTTTAAAATATCACGGTGGCAAAGTGGCACAGTGGTAGATTTGCTGTCACACAGACCTGGGTTCGATCCTGACCATGGGTGCTGTCTGTACGGAGTTTGTACGCTCTCCTCGTGGCCGCGTAGGTTTTCCCCGAGATCTTCAGGCTCCTACCGCAGTCCAGAGATGTACAGATTTGTCGGTTAAATTGGCTTGGTGTAAGTGTACATTGTACCTAGCGCGTGTAGGATAGTGTTAATGTGCGGGGATCGCTGGTCAGCACGGACTCGGTGGGCCGAAGGGCTGTATCTCTAAACTAAACTAAAGTAAAAGTTACCGTGAGGTCTAACAGTGAACCTGCGACACCTCTCTGTTCATTCAAATAGTACAATTGAAAATAAATCCACTCATGACTTCTAATCTCCAGACCTCTGCCCTGTAACATGTTGAAATGCATGAAGTGCTATTTGTTGTGGTTATACTGATAGTTGATATGGTAATATCTGATAAAGAACTTTGAGTGGTGTGTCATATGAGCATTGATTTAAGTCAGGATTTTCTTCCATGTTTTAATGGTGTGATATTTTTAGAATCTTCTTACAGAACGTAGAATGCTTAATGAAGAATTGAGGCGTCGTGATTTGACAGGCAATTATTTTCATACCTTTCTTTGTTATCTGGAAAGGCAGCCAGCCTTGAGCTGGTTCAACGACAGAACCTTATGTTTTGTTCAACATTTCGTGTCCAAGCATGAGTAAATACATTTTCCAAGTGACGAGCCCTCGATAGGAATTTTTGCAGCCTTTCCCAGTTGCAACTTTAGAGAAACAGCATGGAAATAGCCTATCGGCCCATCGAGCCAATACTGACCATTGATCACCCATTACCTCTAGTTCTATGTAATCACACTTTCTCATCCACCCCTACATAATAGGGAGCATTTAATTGGACAGGTACATGGATAGAAAAGGTTTAGAAGGATATGGGCCAAATGCAGGCAGGTGGGATTAGTGTAGATGGGGAATCTTGGTCAGATGGGCAAGTTGGGCCTGTTTGGATGTTGTATGAGTCTAATTAACCTACAAACTCGCAAGTTTAGTTTGGAGGTGCAATGTGGAAATAGGCCAACCAGCCCACCGAGTCCATGCCAACCAACAATCACCCACGCACTAGTTCCATCCTACACACTGGGGACAATTTACAGAAGGGCAATTAACCTACAAACCTGCACTCCTTTGGAGCGTGGGAGGAAACCGGAGAACCTGGTGAAAACCCACGCGGTCACAGGAAGAATGAGCGAACTCCGTACAGACAGCACCCGTGGTCAGGATCGAACCCAGGTCCCTGGCGCTGTAAGGCAGCAACTCTACCGCTGCGCCACCGTGTCGCCCGGCTTTTGTAAGTCTAATAGAGAAGGCTTATACTGAACCGGGATTAAAACACGGTTACAAAATGGAATATTTATGTGCGAGTTCCTTGAACTGTGTTGAACATTTATTTTTTAATATTCCTTTTAGTATTCACACATCAGACAGTCAGCAAGAGTTCTTCAAGATGCTGGATGAAAAGATTGAAAGGGTAAGTTTGGTGTTTAATTCTTTTCCCAGCTAA
>JAXLNO010000292.1:0-42500 GCA_038087875.1 Malacoraja senta | reverse complement strand
CTCTCTCCCTGCTCGACTGATATATACTCCCCTTAGATATCAGCCACAAAGTTATTCGGTGTGAACCTCTGCACCTAAATCCCTTGCATTATGGCGAGGCCCCATTAATGACTGGCCCCTTACCCAGTGAATCCTGCCCCCTTACCCATCTCTCATCCAACACAAAGTGGCGACTTGCACAAAGATATATTTTATACTTGTAGCCTTTCAAAGAAAGTGTGGGTGTTGGAGGTATTGGGGAGAAGGCAGGAGAATGGGGTTTGGAGGGAGAGATAGATCGACCATGATTGAATGGCAGAGTAGACTTGATGGGCCGAATGGCCTAATTCTGCTCCTATCACGTATGATCTTATGAAAAGCACTCCCTGCTGAGGGTTTGTTCTGAGTCCTTGTCTTTGAGTGGCATTTAATTGCATTTAGGTTTACAAGGTTAATTCCCGGGATGGCGGGACTGTCATATGCTGAGAGAATGGAGCAGCTGGGCTTGTACACTCTGGAGTTTAGAAGGATAAGAGGGGATCTCATTGAAACATATAAGATTGTTAAGGGCTTGGACACGCTAGAGGCAGGAAACATGTTCCCGATGTTGGGGGAATCCAGAACCACGGGCCACAGTTTAAGGATAAGGGGTAAGCTATTTAGAACGGAGACGAGGAAACACTTTTGCTCACAGAGAGTGGTGAGTCTGTGGCATTCTCTGCCTCAGGGCGGTGGAGGCAGGTTCTCTGGATGCTTTCAAGAGAGAGCTAGATAGGGCTCTTAAAAATAGCGGAGTCAGGGGATATGGGGAGAAGGCAGGAACGGGGTACTGATTGTGGATGATCAGCCATGATCACATTGAATGGCGGTGCTGGCTCGAAGGGCCGAATGGCCTACTCCTGCACCTATTGTCTATTGTCTAGTGACATCTTATGTGTGGGAAGGAACTGCAGATGCTGGTTTATGCTGAATATAGCCCCATAGTGCTGGAGTAACTCAGCCAGAGATGCTGCATGTCCCGCTGAGTTACTGTAGATGAGATGTGCATGTACCTTTAACATAGTGACCTCACCACTACTAACCACTCCCCACATCACCAGTATAATTACAACCTTCCCACCCAGTTCTCTCTCTCTAGTTCCAGTGACAAACCACGGACAGCTAGGGCAGAAACGTATGTGTATAATGTGTAGTATGAATAAACGGTAGTAAAGAAACAGTGCGTTATGACACATCTTTACATGGTGTCAGAAGTGGGATTCGAACCCACGCCTCCAATTGGAGAGTGGGGGCACTGGCCAGCCTGGACTTCAGGACGTCAAAAGCTGTCTGGTGATGCTGGAACCAAGCCCAGGCAGTGTCCTTCTTGATCAACTCCCTCAGGGGCGCGCTCAGCTCGCTGAGGTCGGGGATAAACTTCCCCAAGTAATTAACCATGCCCAGGAAAAGTTGTAGGCTGGCCACGTCGGTGAGCGAAGACATATCGGAGACCGCAGCTGTCTTCTGCGGGTCGGGCTTAAAACGTGGCCCACATATGTAACCTCCGGGACGCGGAACCGGCACCTCTTTGGGTTTAGTTTGAGGTTGATTTCGCGGGCCCGGTCCAGGACTCGACGGAGGTGGAGATCGTGCTCACAACGTCTTTACCGTAGACCACGATGTCGTCAACGATGATGGCACATGGCAGACCGATGAACAGCTGCTCCATCGTCCGCTGGAAGACCTCGCTGGCAGTGTTGATCCCGAATGGTATGCGGAGGAAACGGTACCTGCCGAAAGGTGTGCCGAAGGTAGTCAAGTAGGAGGACCGCTCGTCCAGCGGTATCTGCCAGAAGGAGCTCTTGGCATCGAGAACCGAGAAAACAGTGGCCGGGCCAACCTGCGCAGCGACGTCCTCCACTGTTCGCATGGGGTAGTGAGGGCGTCGGATGGCAAGGTTCAGGTCTTTGGGGTTGATGCAAATGCGAATTTCACTCTTGTCTTTTTTTGGTGTCAGCCCCGTACCTTTGCGCCTCCTGTTTATCGGGTTTTCTTTCTTTTGAACCGTTTTCCTATTTTGTTTTTTTATCTCCCGTGCCATGGCCACTTCTTGCCGTAAGCCCGATATGCTCGTCTACCTTGCTCGAGCCGCGGTCCTACCTTGTCGACCATGACGGTACCATTTACCGCCGGTCCCGGCAACATCTGCGGCTTGTTAACGAGCCACCACCGCCGCCTGCGGATCCCTTTCCCCCCCCATTGTCGACAACACTGCCTGCCCCTCCGGCCGGTCCTCCCTCGCCTGCCCGTCTTCCTGCTGCTGCTCCTGCTTCCCCTGCTCCTCCGTTTTCTCGTTCTCCTCCCGGTTCCCCGGTTCTCTCCCCCCCCCCGCCGGCTCCTGCTCATGCTCTGCCTGCAGAAGGGGGAGATGGCGAAATGCGTACCCGGTACGGGTGGGTGGTCAGGCCGCCTATCCGTTATGGTGAATTTGTTTAACTGTTTGCTCACCTGCTCGTAGCGTATGAGACGTGGTCGCCCTGTCACTTCGGTATTGCTTATTATTTCCAAGGGGAAGGATGTAGATGAGATGTGCATGTACCTTTAACATAGTGACCTCGCCACTACTAACCACTCCCCACATCACCAGTATTATTACAACCTTCCCACCCAGTTCTCTCTCTCTGGTTCCAGTGACAGACCACGGACAGCTAGGGCAGAAACGTATGTGTATAATGTGTAGTATGAATAAACGGTAGTAAAGAAACAGTGCGTTATGACAGATCTTTACAGTTACTCCAGCACTTTGCGTCTATCTTCAGCGCACACATCGAGAGTACATGCCTGGTACAATACAGGCCGCAATGTCTGTGCTGAACATGATGCAAGGTTAAACTAATCTCCTCTGCCTGCATGTGATCCATATCCCTCCATTCCCTGCATCTCCATGCATGGGCGGAAATCGCTTGTAATACATGCGGGGGGGGGGGGGGGGGGGGTGGAACACACAATGAGGCTTAACATCTGGTACAGGTGTCGGCAACCTACGGCCCACGGGCTGGATCCGGCCCGTAACCCAAAATCATCCAGCCCGCAGGCGTATTTTCTTTCAGCCAGTCCCGGGGCACGCAGACGACCTGGGTGCTACAGTCAGTCCCAGGGCAGGCGCGCAGGCGACCTGGGAACAGCAGGTCCTTTGGCCCACCTTGTCCGCGCCGACCAGCGATCACCCCGTACACTAGCACCATCCGGCACACCAGGGCAATTTACAATTTACCGAAGCACTTAACCTACTAACCTGCACGTCTTTGGAGTGTGGGGCAGGCGAGCTGACCTGGGCGCTACAGCCAGTCCCGGGGCACGCAGGCGACCTGGGACTGGCTGTAGCGCCCAGGTCACAAAACATGGGGGGGGATTGTTCCCCACCTCTCAAAACATGGAGGGGATAGCCCCCGCCCTTGTCTCCATGTGCCTTTCCAAATGCATCTTGAACGCCACTATCGTATCTGCTTCCACCACCACCCCTGGCAATGCGTTCCAAGTACCCACCACTCTCTGTTTAAAAAAGAAATGTCCCACAATATCCTTTATACATTGATAAATACTATCTATCCTAAGATAGATACAAAAAACTGAAGTAACTCAGCGGGTCAGACAGCATCTCTGGAGAGAAGGAATAGGTAATGTTTTGGGTCGAGACCCTTCCTACACAATTTCACCATTGGCCTGGATCCACAAATCACTTTGTCATGCATTGCCTTCATTTCTGTGTGGGTATAGTGTTCCTCTATGAATGAATGAATGAATGCTTTGACACATGCGACAAGTCACAGTGAAAGTTTTTGCTTGCATGCCCAAGGTATGTAAATAGTTGCCACACAAAGGGCATTTCCAAAGTAACAAAGTACCCCCACGCCAGCACCTATTGGCATTGGAATAAAGAATTGAGACCCTTCTTTAGATTAAGGGTCAGTATGCCTCTTATAATGTTATCTTATCTTATCTATATACTTTTTAAACTGTGTGTGTGTGTGTGTGTGTGTGTTTGTGGGTGTATGTCACATTCGATTTTCAGATTTTCTTTCAGATTAGATTTTTGGCCTTTGGTCCGTCAAAACCACACGCGAAAACTCCAAGATTTTTCCCATTTCGCTAGCGATTTCGCTTTTACATTCTCAAATCCACTCCTCATTACATTTAGACATTTTTATGTACACATTTAAAATAAAATCCTCCCCCCCCCCCCCCCCCCCACACTCACTCATTTTAAAATCTAAACGGGACTCACGAGCTGCTGGCGTCACAATCCCACATGCCAACCAATCCAAGCCGCTTCTTTCTCTCTCTCTTCATTTGGCAGCCCGGCTCTCCTCCTCCCCCCCACTCCAACTTTGCCCGCCCGCCCGCTCCAACCCCCCCCCCCCCGTTCTCAAAATGCTCTGCCGATCGGGAGAAGAGATAAGGCGTAAGTTCCGCTGAACTCACAGCTGGCGCAGCTCGCGAAGCCCCGCCCGCCTGTACGCCCCTCCCATCCCCTGCGCGCTCCAGAGAGTCAGAAGCCCACAGCTCCACTCCCACCGCCCACCCCCCCCTTCTCAAAATCCTCTGCAGATCGGGAGGTCACAGCCGGTCACCGGAGGTCACCTGCTTGAACATGGCGGCGGCAGTTATTGTCGCGTGGGAGGCTCACTCGGCATCACGCCCGCCCGCCCATTCCACCCTCCCCGTACTCGGGGTCTGACGCGCCGAGGATGCGAGGCCTCACAGTCTCTGATGGGGCCGCTTTGACAGACTCCAGAGGGAAGGCAGGGACAACATAGAATCCAGCAGCAGCAGAGTGGCTCCGTTAATGGATTCATTCCACAGTGAGTTCAGTTCGGTAACAAACCCCCCTCTCCCCCACCCCCCTTCCCCCTTCTCCCCCCTCTCCCCTTCGTCCTCCCATCCATACCCCTCTCTTACCCCTCCCCCTCTCACCTCACCCCCTCCCTTCCCCCCACCTCTCACTCTCCCCTCCCCCCACCTCTCCCCTCCCTTCCCCTACCTCTCCCCCTCCCTTCCCCCCACTTCTTCCCCTCCCTCCCCCTCCCCCTCCCTTCCCACCCTCCCTCTCCTTCCCTCCACCCCCCTCTCACTCTCCTCCCCTCCGCCCCCCTCTCCCTCTGTCTCTGCCCCTCTCTCTCTGTCTCTGCCCCTTCTCTTTCTGCCCTCACTCTCTACCCCCCCCCCCCTCTCTAGAAGCGCCTGCCAGTTGGGGGCTATGCGTCAGTAGATAGGGCCGTAATGGGGTAAAAAGGAGCAAATTAATAATATTAATATAATATCAAGTGGGTAGTTAGCGTGTGTGCAGGTAGTTAGTGTGTGTGACGCCGCATGCTGACTCCCCCTCCACGCAACCGCACCTTGAAACAGACCCAACGGATCTGCACTTGGTCTAGTAACTATTAAAACTCTGTGTGTGTGTGTGTGTTTGTGGGTGTATGTCAGATTCCATTTTCAGATTAGATTTTCAGATTAGAATTTTGGCCTTTGATTCCTTGGTCCGCCAAAACCACACGCAAAAACTCTGAGATTTTTTCCATTTCGGTAGAGATTTCACTTTTACATTCTCAAATCCACTCCTCATTAAATTTCTTCGTTTTTATTTACACATTTTTAATAAAATCCTTCCCCCCCCCAAAATTTCATAATGTTAAACAAATCAAACCGCTCTCACCCATAGAATGTTGGTGAACGTTCCATCGTGTCACAATGCCCAATGCTCACAGATGTCCAATCGGAATGGATTCATTTACATATGCCTTTGCACCAGCCCCAGCCCCTCCCCCCACCCCCCGCAGCCTGTGTCGAAGCGCGTGATCACGTGTGTGGGAATAGAGAAAGAGGATAGGGGTGATAGAGAATGGGGAATAGATGTACTGCCCCTCCCCCTCCCACTCTCCATCCCCACTCTTTCCCCTCCCTCCCCCCACCCGTCTCCTCCCTCCACACTCTTCCCCCTCTCTACCCCATCCTCCTCCCCCATCCCTCCCTCTCCCACACCTCTCTCCCCCCCATCCCTCTCTCCTCCCCCTCCCCCACCCCTCTCTCCTCCCCCTCCTCCTCCCACCCTCATCCCTCTCTCCCCCACCCCCCTTCCCTGTGCCCCACCCCACTTCCCTCTCTCCCCCCACCCCCTTCCCCCTCCCCTCCCCACTCTTCCCCCTCCCTCCACACTCTTCCCTCTCTCTCCCCTCCCCCATCTCCCTCCTCCCCTCCCTCCCCCCTCCCCCACACTTCTCTCCCCATCCCCTCTCTCCTCCCCTCCCCCACCCCTCTCTCCTCCCCTCTCTCCATCTCCCTCTACTCACCCCTCTCCCTCTCCTCCCCTCCTCCTCCCACCCCCATCCTTCTCTCCCCCACCCCCCTTCCCTCTCTCCCCCACCCCCTTCCCTCTCTCCCCCACCCCCTTCCCCATACCCCTCTCCCCCTCCCTCTCCACTCTTCCACTTCTCTCCCCCTTCCCTCACCCCTCTCCCTCCTCACCTCTCTCCCTCCCCCACCCTCTCTCTCCCCCTCCCTCCCTCTCTCCCCCACCCCCTTCCCCTACCTCTCTCTCCCTCTTCCACCACTCCCCCCTACCCTCCTCCCCCTACCCCTCTCTCCCTCTTCCACCACACCCCCTACCCCTCTTCCCCTACCACTCTTCCCCTCCCCCTCCATCCCCACTCTTCCACCTCTCCCCCCTTCCCCCACCCCTTTCCCTCCCCAACCCTCTCCCTTCCCCACTCTTCTCCCCCTCCCTCACCACTCTTCCCCCTCTCTACCCCCTACCGCTCTCCCTCTCCCCCCCACTCTTCCCCCTCCCCCTACCACTCTCCCCCTCCCTCCACACTCTTCCCCCTCTCTCCCCTTCCCCCTCGCCCTCCTCCTCCGCCTCCCTCCTCCCCCCTACCTGAACCCCCTCCCTGAACCCTCTCACCCCCTCCCCCACCCCCTATCCTCCTCCCCTTCCACCCTCTCCATCTCCTTCTCCTCCCCTCCCACCCCCTCTCTCCACCCTCTCCCACCCCTCTTCACCCTCATCTCCCCCCACCCCCTTACTCTCTCTCTTGCACCACTCCCCGCTACCCCTCTTTCCCTCACTCCCCACTCTTTCCCTCTCCCTCCCCCCTCCCCCACCTCGCTCCCTCCCCCCTAACCCACCCCTCTCTCCCCCCTCCCTTCCCCCTACCCCTCTCGCCCCTTCCCCTCATCCCCTCTCTCCACCTCTGTCCCGCCCCTCTAACATCCCCTCCCCCCCTCTCCCACCCCCCTACCCCTCCCCCCCTTCCCGCCCTCCCCTTTCCTCCTCCCCCTCTCCCCTCCCTCCCCTCTCCCCTCCCTCCCCTCTCCCCACCGTCCCCTCTCCCCGCCCCGTCTCCCTCTCCCCCCTCCCCCCACCTGTATGTTTGAGGGGTGGTTAGTGTGAGTGTGACGCCGCAGCCCCCCCCCCGCAAACGCGCGTTGTGGAAACAGCCCCAACGTGTCTGCACTTGGTCTAGTATACTTCTAATAGGGACCCTTCTTTAGATTGAGGGTCAGTATGCCTCTTATAATGTTATATACTTCTAATAGGTCTCCCCTCAGCCTCTGACACTCCAGAGAAAACAATCCAAGATTGTCCAGCCTGTGCTTACACCTTGTAGATGTATCAGTATTGTGCTGAGCGTTTCCACAATGCACTTGATAAAAATAATGGAGATTAATCAATAGACAATAGGTGCAGGAGTAGGCCATTTGGCCCTTCGAGCCAGCACCGCCATTCACTGTGATCATGCCTGATCATCCCCAATCAGTACCCCGTTCCTGCCTTCTCCCCATATCCCCTGACTCAGCTATCTCTAAGTGCTCTATCTAACTCTCTTGAATGCAAACAGAGAATTAGCCTCCACTGCCTTCTGAGGCAGAGAATTCCACAGATTCACAACTCTCTGGGTGAAAACGTTTTTCCTCATCTCCTTTCTAAATGGCCAACCCCTTATTCTTAAACTGTGGCCCCTGGTTCTGGACTCTATCAACATCGGGAACATGTTTCCTGTTACAATGTTATCAGACACAATCTGCCTCTTCTGAATTATATTTGGTTTGTTAATATTGCATTGATTATTCAATTTGCTCCTGATAATTACAGTCATGACACATTACAGTTGGTAGTCATTCATTGTAACCTCATTAACATTTAATTAAAAATGTCATGATGTGGCCCATTCTATAAAATGATGAATAATCTTCCGATGGATTCAGAATGTAGTTTGTCATGTAAGAAACCTAATGCAAATAACTGTCCATTAAATACATCAACTACTTTGGTTTAGTTTGAGATACAGAGCGGAAACAGGCCCATCGGCCCAGAGAGTCCGTGCCGACCAGCGATCTCCCCGTACACCAGCATTATTCTACACACACTACTTGTTTAAGAAGGAACTGCAGATGCTGGAAAATCGAAGGTAGACAAAAGTGCTGGAGAAACTCAGCGGGTGCAGCAGCATCTATGGAGCGAAGGAAATAGGCAACGTTTCGGCCCGAAACGTTGCCTATTTCCTCCGCTCCATAGATGCTGCTGCACCCGCTGAGTTTCTCCACTAGGGACAGTTTACAATTTTATCAAAGCCAATTAATCTACTAATCTGTACGTCTTTGGAGTGTGGGAGGAAACCGGAGTCCCCGGGGGAAAACCCACGCAGGTCACAGGGAGAACGTGCAAACTCCGTACAGGCAGCACCCGTAGTCAGGATCGAACCCGGGTCTCGGGCGCTGTAAGCAGCAACTTTACCGCTGCGCCACCAGCTAGTTAGAAGTACAGCGCGGAAACAGACCCTGTGGCCCACTGAATCTGTGCTGACCAGTGATCACCCGGTGCACTAGTCCTGTCCAACACACTAGAGGCCAATTTATAGAAGCCATTTAAACTGCAAACCTGCATGTCTTTGAGATGTGGGAGGAAACCAGAACACCCGGAGGAAACCCACACAGTCACAGGGAGAACATGCAAACTCCACACAGACACCCTCACCCACCCTGGTCGCGATCGAACCTGGGTCTCTGCAGCTGTAAGGCAGTGACCCTACTGCTGTGCCACTGTGCCGCCCTTACTTCCAAACCTCGCCGTCAATCCTTCATCTTCGCCAACTTGTTTTTCTAGCTATTGTTTACTTTGTAACTAAAGTCAATTCCAGTCGAAAGACAAAGACAAGCTCGGGGATTCCAGCAGGGCACAGCAGAAATATCGACCATCAATGCAGGCAAGTGGGGTGAGGGTAAGAGGGTCAGCATGAACATGATGGGCCGAAGGTCCCATTTCTGTGCTGTGCTGGATTTGTTGCTGGAAAGTTAACACAAACCCATGTCTCTGGTGCTGCGAGGCAGCAGCTCTACCTGCTGCGTCACTGTGCCACCAGCTTCATGAGACTGGTTGGGCCGGTAGTGCTGGATTATATCCAGCAATTATTTAATTTATCTGCAGGTGCTACTGTTAATAAGTACTAAAAGTATCAATCAAGATTCAAGATTCAATCGTCATAACTGGCAAGTTAAGATAGGCAACACAGCAGAAATTTGAGGAAGGACATCCTTGCTGTTGAGGCAGTGCAGCCTAGGTTCACGAGGTTAATCCCCAGGATGGTGGGAATGTCATATGATAAGAGGTGGCTTGTATTCACTGGAATTTAGAAGGATGAGGGGGGATCTTACAGAAACGTATAAAATTATAAAAGGACTGGACAAGCTAGATGCAGGAAAAATGTTCCCAAAGATTGGGGAGTCCAGAAACAGGGGCCCCAGTCTAAGAATAAAGGGGAGGCCATTTAAAACGGAGATGAGAAAAAAACGTTTTCACCCAGAGAGATGTGAATTTGTGGAATTCTCTGCCACAGAAGGCAGTAGAGGCCAATTCACTGGATGAATTTAAAAGAGAGTTTAGAGGTCTAGGGGTTAGCGGAATTAAGGGATGTGGGGAGAAGGCAGGCACGGGTTACTGATTGTGGATGATCAGCCATGATCACATTGAATGGCGGCGCAGGCTCGAAGGGCCGAATGGCCTCCTCCTGCACCTATTTTCTATGTCTATGTTTCTACATAGAGGGCAGTCCTAATGCAAGCGAACGTGATTAGTGTAATTGGGTAAAAAGATTGGCCTGAACATGATGGGCCGAAGGGCCCATTCCTGTGCTGTACTTAGCTGTTGTCAATATTATCAATCTCTACACCAAAGGGCAATGTAGAGAAGAAACAGTTCACCAGTCAGAGCATTGAGTATAGAAGTTGGGAGGTCATATTGTAGTTGTATAAGACGTTTGTGAGGCCACATTTAGAGTATTGTGTTCAGTTCTGGGCACCATGTTATAGGAAAGATGTTATCAAGCTGGAAAGGGTGCAGAGAAGATTTACAAGGATGTTGTCAAGACTAAAGGGTGTGAGCTACAGGGAGAGGTTGAGTAGGCTGGGTCTCTATTCCTTGGAGCGCAGGAGGATGAGGGGAGATCTTATAGATGTGTATAAAATCATGAGAGGAATAGATCGGGTAGACGCACGGAGTCTCTTACCCAGAGTAGGGGAATCGAGGGCCAGAGGACATCAAGTTCAAGTTCAAGTGAGTTTATTGTCATGTGTCCCTGATAGGACAATGACATTCTTGCTTTGCTTCAGCACAACAGAACATAGTAGACATTGACTACAAGGCATTCTATAAATATATACACACATGAATCAATATACTGATAAAGTGCAAATAACAGTATTGGCTAATAAAGTTCAGTGTTATGTCCGAGCCAGGTTTAATAGCCTGATGGCTGTGGGGAAGTAGCTATTCCTGAACCTGGTCGTTGCAGTCTTCAGGCTCCTGTACCTTCTTCCTGAAGGTAGCAGGGAGATGAGTGTGTGGCCAGGATGGTGTGGGTCCTTGATGATGCTGCCAGCCTTTTTGAGGCAGCGACTGCGATAGATCCCCTCGATGGAAGGGAGGTCAGAGCCGATGATGGACTGGGCAGTGTTTACTACTTTTTGTAGTCTTTTCCTCTCCAGGGCGATCAAGTTGTCGAACCAAGCCACGGCGCAACCGATCAGCATGCTCTCTACTGTGCACCTGTAGAAGTTAGAGAGAGTCCTCCTTGACAAACCGACTCTCCGTAATCTTCTCAGGAAGTAGAGGCGCTGATGTGCTTTCTTAATAATGGCATCAGTGTTCTCAGACCAGGAAAGATCTTCAGATATGTGCATGCCCAGGAATTTGAAGCTCTTGACCCTCTCCACCATCGACCCGTTGATATAAACGGGACTGTGGGTCCCCATCCTACTCCTTCCAAAGTCCACAATCAGTTCCTTGGTTTTGCTGGTGTTGAGGGCCAGGTTATTGTGCTGGCACCATATGGACAGTTGCTCGATCTCTCTTCTATACTCTGACTCATCCCCATCAGTGATACGTCCCACAACAGTGGTGTCGTCAGCGAACTTGATGATGGAGTTCGCACTATGTCCGGCTACGCAGTCATGAGTATAGAGTGAATTTCCCGGATTTTTTTCCCGAATTGGACCTGGGTTTTTATCCGTTTTTTTGCCTCCCCCAGGAGATCACGCGGTTCTTGGGGTGGAGAGGGGTGATAGCGGTATAAAGGGGAGGGTAGTGTCTTGTGTTCTGTGTCTTGTGTCTACTGTTTGTGGGTAGGGGTGTCTGTTTGGTGTTCAGCCATGAGCGAATGGTGGTGCGGGCTCGATGGACCTGGTGGTCTACTCTCGCACCTACTTTCTATGATTCTATGAATACAGCAGGGGGCTGAGCACGCAGCCTTGAGGTGCTCCCGTGCTGATTGTTATCGAGTCTGACACATTTCCACCAATACGAACAGACTGTGGTCTGAGAGTGAGGAAGTCGAGGATCCAATTGCAGAGGGATGCGCAGAGACCCAGTTCTGCGAGTTTGGTAACCAGCTTGGAGGGGATGATTGTATTAAATGCCGAGCTGTAATCGATGAATAACAGCCTGACATATGAGTTTTTGTTGTCCAAGTGGTCCAGAGCGGAGTGGAGGGCCAGCGAGATCGCATCCACCGTTGATCTGTTGTGGCGGTAAGCGAACTGCAGTGGGTCCAGGTTTTTGTTGAGGTAGGAGTTGATCTGCGTCATGATCAACCTCTCAAAGCACTTCATCACCACAGGCGTTAGTGGCACAGGTCGATAGACATTGAGGCACGTCACCTTACTCTTCTTGGGCACTGGTCTAATTGATGCCCTTTTGAAGCAGGTGGGAACCTCAGACCTCAGAAGTGAGAGGTTGAAAATGTCCGTAAAAACTCCAGCCAGTTGGTCATAGGTTCAAGGTGAAGGGGAAAAGATTTAAGAGGCATCTGAGGCGTAACTTTTGCACACAGAGGGAACAAGCTGCCAGAGGAGGTCGTTGAAGCTGGAACTATCCCAACGTTTAAGAAAGCGTTAGACAAGTACATGGATAGGACGGGTTTGGAGGGATATGGGCCAAACACTGGCAGGTGGGACTAGTGTAGCTGGGACATGTTAGCCGGTGTGGGCGAGTTGGGTCAAAGGGCCTGTTTCAACACTGTGTCACGCTATGACTCTACTAGAGTGGTTATTGGAAAGTTAATCCACCTTATACATCCTTTTTCCTCAGTCGTTTAGCTCTTTGAAGGCCCTTGTGTTTCGTGACTATATGCAATGAACGGATCCAGCCAGTTGCAACTATTTTCTTGACAGTTTATGAAAATCCAATCATTGAAATGTGTGAGTCCGCTAACAGTATCTACAATGTCAAGCTCATCTCTAAAGCTAATTTGGGTGTTTATGTGTTCATTTAATTGTGAACTACTGCAGATGGCTGTGAAGGCCAAGTCATTGGGTATTTTTAAGGCGGAGATTGACAGATTTTTGATTAGTAGGGGTTTCAGGGGTTATGGGGGGAAGGCAGGAGAATGGGGTTGAGAGGGAGAGATAGATCAGAATTTAAACCTGTTTCATTGTTCAATATCGAATTATGAATGGTATGCTCATCGACCAAGCAACGCGCTCAATTAAAAAAAGACACAGAGTGCTGGAGTAACTCAGCGGGTCAGGCAGCATCTGTGGAGAACATGGATAGGTGACATTTCACAGAGTGCTGGAGTAACTCAGCGGGTCAGGCAGCATCTCTGGAGAACATGGATAGGTGACGTTTCACAGAGTGCTGGAGTAACTCAGCGGGTCAGGCAGCATCTCTGGAGAACATGGATAGGTGACGTTTCACAGAGTGCTGGAGAAACTCAGCGGGTCAGGCAGCATCTCTGGATAGGTGAAGTTTCTGGGTCGGGACCCTTCATCAAATTGATTGCAATGGGGCGTGACAAAAGCTGGCAAGTGATAAGTGGATACAGGTGAAGGAGGAGGATGATGGCAGATGGGTGAAGAAAGGTCAGAGATGAAAATAAGAGAGAGGACTATGAGATAAGGAGAGAAGATGCACAAATTGTGGTCAGCGGAAGGGATATAGTGGCATACAGCATGGAAACAGACCCTTTGGCCCAACTTACCTGTGCTGACCAAGATGCCCGGCTCCACTAGTCCCACCTGCCTGCGTTTGGTCCATATCCTTCTTAACCTGTCCTATCCATGTACCTGTCTAAATGTTTTTAAAATATTGTTATGGAAGGGGCAAGGAAATGGGAGAGGGCGGAGGAGAAGGGAATGGTAGGGAGGGGGAAAGGGGGAGGGAGGGGGGTTGGTGGGAGGAGGGAGGGGAGGGAGGAGGGGAAGGAGCATTGTAGTGGAGGGGGTGATTGGACAACTGGGAAATAAGGATAATGAAGAAAGAATCAGATTTGCTCAGTGAGCTTGCATTAACTCGATGGGCCAAATGGCTTCCTCATGTGTCAATAAGGATATAAAGAAAAAGTTGTTTGCACCTGAATTTCAATTTCCATCCAAAGGATTGCAATGCTTTGATCAACCTAATTTTTTTAATTGATATGTTTCATCTAATGTTATAAAATGCAGTACATGATATTAATTAAGAAAAATAAGTGAATGCTTATGTGAATACAGTAAACCCTTGTTATAATGGTCAGTGGGGGGAGGGGGGGGGTGGTGTCTGTTATTGCCGATTGTCCACTATAACAGATTGAGGGGTTATTGCATGTACAGTAGCTGAAACAAGGAACTGCAGATAATGTTTAAAAAGGACACAAAGTGCTGGAGTAACTCAGCGGGTCAGGCAGCATCTTTATCTTTATCACGTCAAAAACCTTGGCGTGATATTTGACTCAGCATTGAAATTTGACAAACAAGTCAATGCCGTGGTAAAAGCTAGCTTCTTCCAGCTTCGGACGATAGCTAAAATAAACCAATTCCTCCAGTTTGATGACCTCGAAAAGATCATTCACACATTCATCTCCTCCCGCCTAGATTACTGCAACTCCCTTTACACTGGCATCAGCCAATCTTCCTTGTCCCGCCTGCAACTGGTCTAAAACACCGCAGCGAGACTCCTGACGGGCACCCGAAAAAGGGACCACATCGCCCCGATCCTGGCCTCTCTCCACTGGCTCCCTGTGCGGTTCCGTATAAATTTCAAGATCCTCCTCCATGTCTACAAAGCCCTCAATGGGCATGCCCCCACCTACATAAAAAGTCTTCTCACCCACCACACCACCTCCAGGTCCCTCAGATCGTCCGACTTGGGGTTGCTGAATATCCCGCGGACTAGGCATAAGCTCAGGGGCGACCGCGCCTTTGCGGTTGCAGCCGCTAGACTGTGGAACAGCATCCCTCTTCCCATCAGAACTGCCCCCTCCATCGACTCCTTTAAGTCAAGACTAAAAAACTCATATTTCAAGCCTTTCTTGACGTTCTCTGAGGGAGGGCTATATGTATGTATTTATGTATGTACTTAATCTATGAACCAATGTTGTATAACATTAGTACCTCCACAATGTAAAGCACTTTGGTCAACGAGAGTTGTTTTTTAAATGTGCTATAGAAATAAAAGTGACTTGACTTGACTTGACTTTAGAGAACATTGATAGGTGACGTTACATAGATACATAGAAAATAGGTGCAGGAGTAGGCCATTCGGCGCTTCGAGCCTGCACCGCCATTCAATATGATCATGGCTGATCATCCAACTCAGTATCCCGTACCTGCCTTCTCTCCATACCCCCTGATCCCTTTAGCCACAAGGGCCACATCTAACTCCCTCTTAAATATAGCCAATGAACTGGCCTCAACTACCCTCTGTGGCAGAGAGTTCCAGAGATCACCACTCTCTGTGTGAAAAAGTTTTTCCTCATCTCGGTCTTAAAGGATTTCCCCCTTATCCTTAAGCTGTGACCCCATGTCCTGGACTTCCCCAACATCGGGAACAATCTTCCTGCATCTAGCCTGTCCAACCCCATAAGAATTTTGTACGTTTCTATAAGATCCCCTCTCAATCTCCTAAATTCTAGCGAGTATAAGCCAAGTCTATCCAGTCTTTCTTCATATGAAAGTCCTGACATCCAGGTCAGGACTGTTCTTCAGACTGATTCAGTCAGCTGAGTTACTCCAGCACTTTGTGTTGTTTCACCTCAAAACTAGGTGCTGATGGCTCTGGTCTGCACCAGCGAGCCCTTCTTCACCAGCCACCCGCATGGATGGTGGAAGGTGCTGTTGTTGTGGCTCACGTTGTAACCCTTGGGGACGCTTTCCTCACTGACAGGACGCGCTCAGACACTGGGCTCCCTCCCCTCTCACCAGCTGCCACCTCTTCCTGTCGGCCTTCGCGTTGTCCTCTCCCCGCTACAAAGCCACCTCCCCCTCCCCCTCCCCAGCGGTCATCGACATCTTTCAAGGTGGTGTATGTCGGTGGGCATCACGGTGGCGCAGCGGTAGAGTTGCTGCCTTACAGCCGCAGGGAACTGGGTTCAATCCTGACCACGTTGTCTGGGTTCGATCCTGACGTTCTCCCCGTGACCTGCGCGGGATCTTTGGTTTTCTCCCACACTCCAAAGACATAGAGGTTTGTAGGTTAATTGGCTTGGTACAATTGTAAACTGTCCCTAGTGCGTGTTGGATAGTGTTAACGTGCAGGGATCGCTGGTCGGTGCGGACTCGGTGGGCCGAAGGGCCTGTTTCCACGCTTTATCTCTAACCTAAACTAGGTGTTGGACAGGGGAGTGGACAAGAAGCAACAGCTGGTGAGAGGGGAGGGAGCCCCCGCGGTGACCTGTCGGTGGTGGCGGCCCGAAGGAACCGCCGTCCCCAGGGGCTACAACGTCAGCCACAACAACAACTTGTCGGTGAAGAAGATCTCGGTGGGTCAGGGGTGGCGTCAGAAACGGGCTGGGCAGCCGGTTTTTGCCGGGGGGTTGGTGAGGGATGTGAGGAGGTTGGGGGCGGCAGGTCTTACCACTGTAACCAAAATCCATTATAAAGGGGTCTGTTAAAAGGAGGGCTTACTGTACTAACAAAATTGTTTGATGTCGGATAGCACGATATCAGTGAATGGCCTTTAATTCCACATGCATTACTTGCGAAATGAAGAACATGCATTATTGAATTTTAAAACATAATACCATTTATATCTTTTAGGGACGGGACTACTGCTCAGAGGAGGAGGATATTAACATAGTGCCAACTCTGTTACACAATGTCTGACTACCACTGTGTACATAGACTAAAGCCAGATCAGTATGCTCAAGATACCACTGCGATTAAAGCTGCATTGGAGATGGAACTTTGTTTGCCCTGGTGTGCCACATTATGGGACTAGTGGTTCCTTGCAATCGGCGACGCAAGCATCCTTGAGGACTATCAATGCTCTTTGCTGCTAATAAATTTCCTTTCTGCGTTCTTTATCCCCGCGCCCGCCAGAGTGGCGGCCCTTGAGCGATGCCCCGGACTCCGAGGGCGAGAGCTGGTGGCGTGAAGCTGGAGCGCGCCCGGCACGCCTGCCTGTTGCCGGGCGGACCGGGCGGTGCCTGGAGACGCTGGCTTCCTCGTGGCAGACTTTCCAGACCCCCCCCCCCCCCTCCCGGGAGAGGCCTCGGTGTCAAAGCTTGTGAGTGTGGTCAGTGCGGCTGCCAGTGGACCTCGTCCTGGACACCCCTTCAACTGCGCCAGCCGTCGATAGGTGCGGAGGAGCGGCAAAGATCTCGACCTGCTGCAGGAGCATAACTTAAACAGGACGGCCATTCGGCAAACCCAATTGGAAAACAACCTCTTTCTAGGAACAGATAGCACCTGTCCTATCCCAAAAAAATAATTATATATATATATATAAATATATATATATAATGCTTTCTGTTTCGGTGCTGGATAATATGGTTGCTTTTAGCAGGTAATGGTGTTCCCGGCGATATTTTGATTTTTTTTCTATTAATAAAAACATTGTAGTTTCTTTCTGTGATTTGCAATTGTTTTTTTTAATTTCAGGGGTCAATGATGTCCATGGCGGATTTGTGAGGATGTTTTCACGGGTGGGAGAGTCTAGGACTAGAGGTCACAGCCTCAGAATGAAAGGATGTTCCTTTAGGAAGGAGATGAAGAGGAATTTCTTTAGTCAGAGGGTGGTGAATCTGTGGAATTCATTGCTACAGGAGGCTGTGGATGCCAAGTCAATGGATATTTTTAAGGCGTTAATTTTTGATTAGTACGGGTGTCCGGGGTTATGGGGAGAAGGCAGGAGAATGTGGTTGAGAGGGAAAGGTAGATCAGCCACGATTGAATGGCGGAGTAGACCTGATGGGCCGAATGGCCTAATTCTGCTCCTAGTATATATAAACTTATGATAGAAGACGCAGGAATGTGAATAATGTTTTATGTGTCATTCTTGCACTGTTGACCCTTTGGAACCACATGTTTAAAGAAGCAACTTTTTTAAAAAAAAGCACTATTCTATTATTCGAGACAGAACCATAACCTTTCAGGTGAGGCAGAGGTTCACTTGCACCTCCTCCAACCTCATCTACTGTATCTGCTGTTCAAGATGTGGACTTGTATACATCAGCGAGGACCAAACGCAGACTGGGCGATCGTTCCGCTGAACACCTTCGCTCAGCCCGCCTGAACCAACCTGATCTCCCGGTTGCCAAACACTTTAATTCTCCTTCCCATTCCCACACAGACCTTCTGTCCTAGGCCTCCTCCATTGTCAGAGTGAGGCTAAATGCAAATTGGAGGAACAGAATCTCATATTTCGCTTGGGCAGCTTACAGCCCAGTGGTATGAATATTGATTTCTCTCACTTCAGGTAGCCCCAGCATTCCCTCTCTCTCTATCCCTCCCCCACCCAAGTCGCACCAGCTTCTCGCTTTCACCCAACAAACAGCTAACAATGGCCTGTTTCCTTTATCATCGTCACTTTTTTGATTATCTTTCATTCATTGTTTTTTATCTCTCCACATCACCGTCTATATCTCTTGTTTCCCTTATCCCTAACCAGTCTGAAGAAGGGTCTCAAGCCGAAACATCACCCATTCCTTCTCTCCAGAGATGCTGCCTGTCCCGCTGAGTTATTCCAGCATTTTGTGTCTATCTTCGGTTTCAACCAGCATCTGTAGTTCCTTCTTACACATCAAGCTCTGGTGCAGTAAGGATGAAAGGGAATCAGTTACCACTGGGAAACTCAGTGCCTGCCATTACAACAGGTTCAAGTCAACACTTACAGTCATAGAGTCATGCAGCATGGAGAGGTGCCCTTCGGCCCAACTTGCCGATGCTGACCAAGGTGCCTCAACTCCACTAATCCCACCTGCCTGCATTAGTTTAGCTTACTGTACAGATAGAGCATGGAAACGGGCCCTTCGGCCCACCGAGTCCGCGCCGACCAGCGATCCCCCAAATTACAATCTTTTACCTCAGCCAATTAACCCACAAACCTGTACGTCTTTGAGCGTTGGAGGAAACCGGAGCACCCGGAGAAAACCCACATGGTCACGGGGAGAATGTACAATCTTTGTACAGACAGCACCCGTAGTCAGGATTGAACCCAGGTCTCTGGCGCTGTGAGGCAGCAACTCTACTGCTGCGCCACCGTGCTGCCCCATATCCTTGGCCCATATCCTTCTAAACCTTGATAGACACAAAATGCTGGAGTAACTCAGCGGTGAGGCAGCGTCCTTCAAGTTCAAGAGAGTTTTATTGTCATGTGTCCCAGATAGGACAATGAAATTCTTGCTTTGCTTCAGCACAACAGAATATAGTAGGCATTGACTACAGAACAGATCCGTGTGTCCATATACCATTATATAAATATATACATACATGAATAAATAAACTGATAAAGTGCAAATAAACAGATAGTGGGCTATTAATGTTCAGAGTTTTGTCTGTGGGGAAGTAGCTATTCCTGAACCTGGTCGTTGCAGTCTTCAGGCTGCTGTACCTTCTACCTGAAGGTAGCAGGGAGATGAGTGTGTGGCCAGGATGGTTTGGGCTTTGATGATGCTGCCAGCCTTTTTGAGGTAGCGACTGCGATAGATCCCCTCGATGGAAGGGAGGTCAGAGCCGATGATGGACTGGGCAGTGTTTACTACTTTTTGTAGTCTTTTCCTCTCCAGGGTGCTCAAGTTGCCGAACCAAGCCACGATGCAACCGGTCAGCATGCTCTCTACTGTGCACCTGTAGAAGTTAGAGAGAGTCCTCCTTGACAAACCGACTCTCCGTAATCTTCTCAGGAAGTAGAGGCGCTGATGTGCTTTCTTAATAATTGCATCAGTGTTCTAGGACCAGGAAAGATCTTTAGAGATGTGCACGCCCAGGAATTTGAAGCTCTTGACCCTTTCCACCATCGACCCGTTGATATAAACAGGACTGTGGGTCCCCATCCTACCCTTTCCAATCCATTTGGTATTATAATGGGAAATTCTAACGGTACGTGTAACGGCTCAATGCTTAAATAAGGAGGGCAACGCACCAAGCATAATTGAGGACTTTTATTTAAAAACAGAAATATTAATGAAATTGAGAAGCCGTACAATCGTTCGTGACAGTGAAACCAATTTTATTATAGGCCTCAAAATTAAACTTTAAGTTAAATGCCATTCCCTGTGAATTGAGATTCGATGCAAGGGGTCATAATGGGAGGAATTTATCTGAAATGCACGAGTAAATCACCCCTTGTGATGCAGATAGTGGAGACACTGGCTCACTGCTCCAGTAGCCATGGTTCAATCCTGACCTCTGCTGTCTGCGTGGTGTTTGCACGTTTCCCTATGAAGCTGTGAGTTTCCTCCAGGTGCTCCGGTTCCTTTCACGTTCTAAAGACCCACACGTTGGTAGCTTAATTGGCCATTGTTCAGTTTAGTTTATTGTCACGTGTACTGAGGTACAGGAGCAGCTTTTTTCTTTCATGCTATCCAGTCTACAGAAAGACTATACATGATTACAAACTTGCGGGGAGTCACGGTGGCGCAACGGTAGCGTTGCTGCCTTACAGCGAATGCAGTGGCAGAGACCCAGGTTCAATCCCGACTACGGGTGCTGTCTGTACGGAGTTTGTACGTTCTCCCTGTGACCTGCGTGGGTTTTCTCCGAGATCTTCAGTTTCCTCCCACATTCCAAAGACGTACAGGTTTGTACGTTAATTGGCTCGGTAAATGTAAAAATTGTCCCTAGCGGGTGTAGGATAGTGTGCACGTGCGGGATCGCTGGTCGGCGCGGACCCGGTGGGCTGAAGGGCCTGTTTCCGCGCTGTATCTCTAAACTAAACTAAACTAAAATCAAGCCATCCACAGTGTACGGATACAGGAATAAAGTTTAGTGCAAGATAAAGTCCGGTAAAGTCCAATTATAGATAGTCCGAGGTTCTCCAATGAGGTAGATGGTAGCTCAGGACCACTTTCTAATTGGTGGTAGGATGGTTCAGTTGCTTGATAACAGCTGGGTAGAAACTGTCCGGAGGTGTGCATTTGCAAAATGTCTTCATGTAGATCAGTGCCAAGACCTAGAGGAGAAAGAAATGTGGAGAGAATGAGGGTGGGGGGAGGCGATTGCAAATGAATTTATAAATGGATTGTTGCTGCAGACCTGGTGGGTCGAAGAGTCTGTTTCCATGCTGTAAAACTCTGCTGCTGAATAAGATGTGGTCTTATAAGGAAAATAACACAGCAAGTAGAAAATGGTCATTTGAAACATGGAAGAGACAGAGTGCTGGAGTATCTCAGTGGGTCAGGCAGCATCTGTGGAGAACATGGATAGGTGACGTTTCACAGAGTGCTGGAGTAACTCAGCGGGTCAGGCAGCATCTCTGGAGAACATGGATAGGTGACGTTTCACAGAGTGCTGGAGTAACTCAGCGGGTCAGGCAGCATCTCTGGAGAACATGGATAGGTGACGTTTCACAGAGTGCTGGAGTAACTCAGTGGGTCAGGCAGCATCTCTGGAGAACATGGATAGGTGACGTTTCACAGAGTGCTGGAGTAACTCAGCGGGTCAGGCAGCATCTCTGGAGAACATGGATAGGTGACGTTTCACAGAGTGCTGGAGTAACTCAGCGGGTCAGGCAGCATCTGTGGAGAACATGGATAGGTGACGTTTCACAGAGTGCTGGAGTAACTCAGCGGGTCAGGCAGCATCTGTGGAGAACATGGATAGGTGACGTTTCACAGAGTGCTGGAGTAACTCAGCGGGTCAGGCAGCATCTCTGGAGAACATGGATAATTGACGTTTCAGGTTGTGACCCTTCATCAGAGTAAACAGATCATATACAGAAGACAATGTTTCAGGACACGACCCTTCTTAAGTCTAGGAAGGAACTGCAGATGCTGGTTTAATTCGAAGGTAGACACAAAATGCTGGAGTAACTCAGGCAGCATCTCTGGAGAGAAGGAATGGGTGACGTTTCAAGTCGAGACCCTTTTGCAGACTGTGAGTCAGGGTAGAGGGAAACTTGAAATATGGAAGGGTAAGGTGTGAAAATGACAGATCAAAGCAGACGATGTTCTAGGAAAGCAGGTACAGCAGGCAGTGAAGAAAGCTAATGGAATGTTGACCTTCATAACAAGAGGATTTCAGTATAGGAGTAAAGAGGTTCTTCTGCAGTTGTATAGGGCTCTGGTGAGACCATATCTGGAGTATTGTGTACAGTTTTGGTCTCCTAATTTGAGGAAGGACATCCTTGTGATTGAGGCAGTGCAGTGTAGGTTCACGAGATTGATCCCTGGGATGGCGGGACTGTCATATGAGGAAAGATTGAAAAGATTAGGCTTGTATTCACTGGAGTTTAGAAGGATGAGGGGGGTTCTTATAGAAACATATAAAATTATAAAAGGACTGGACAAGCTAGATGTAGGAAAAATTGTTCCCAATGTTGGGCGAGTCCAGAACCAGGGGCCACATTCATAGAATAAAGGAAAGGTCATTTAAGACTGAGGTGAGAAAAAACTTTTTAACCCAGAGAGTTGTGAATTTATGGAATTCACTGCCACAGAGGGCAGTGGAGGCCAAATCACTGGATGGATTTAAGAGAGAGTTAGATAGAGCTCTAGGGGCTAGTGGAATCAAGGGATATGGGGAGAAGGCAGGCACGGGTTATTGATTGGGGACGATCAGCCATGTTCACAATGAATGGCGGTGCTGGCTCGAAGGGCCGAATGGCCTCCTGCACCTATTTTCTATGTTTCTATGTTTCTATGAAATGTAATATGGTTCATTGTTGGCTGAGGGGAAGATGACAACGAGGCATGCAAATAGTAAAATGAATCAGGAGGACAGTGAAATTAGTTGGAGAACCAGGGTGGGGGGGGGGGGGGGGGGGGGACGGAGAGAGAGGGAAAGCAAGGGTTACTTAAAGTTAGAGAAATCAAAAAAAAATTACTGCTGGGTTGTAAGTGAAATATGAGGTGCTGTTCCTCTGATTTCCGCTGGGCCTCACTCTGACAATGGAGGAGGCCCAGGACAGAAAGGTCAATGTGGGAATGCCTGACCCGCTGAGTTACTCCAGCACTCTGTGAAACGTCACCTATCCATGTTCTCCACAGATGCTGCCTGACCCGCTGAGTTACTCCAGCACTCTGTGAAACGTCACCTATCCATGTTCACCAGAGATACTGCCTGACCCGCTGAGTTACTCCATGTTCATGGAGATGCTGCCTGACCCGCTGAGTTACTCCATGTTCATGGAGATGCTGCCTGACCCGCTGAGTTACTCCAGCACTTTGTGAAACGTCACCTTTCCATGTTCTCCAGAGATACTGCCTGACCCGCGATGTGTCTTTTGTAAACCTGCATCTACAGTTTGTGGTTGGTAAATTCCTTGTTTCTCTAAATGAATATGGCTTCTTATTTAAAAACTGAGCACAATGTGATGAACCTGATGCTCTTTTGCTTTCCATTTAAGTTCTGGGTAAAAAGGCAAAACCTAACAAAAAAAATTGTGTGTGTACTTTGAAAATAGAATTAGGATTAAATGTGTAGGAAGGAACTGCAGATGCTGGTTTGCAGCAAAGATAGACACAAAAAGCTGGAGTAACTCAGCGGGACAGGCAGCATCTCTGGATAGAAGGAACGGGTGACGTTTCGGGTCAGTCTGAAGAAGGTGCTCGACCCGAAACGTCACCCATTCCTTCTATCCAGAGATGCTGCCTGTCCCCCTGTCCAGCATTTTGTGTCTATTTTAGGATTAAACATTTGGGACAAGAATGAGCAGGGAATAAATGTAGGTCAGAGATTGCACGGGTCATTTGCATTAAACTTCACGGTGTGAGTTCAGAGCAGTTACTTCATCGGCCACTTTTATACCTCCTGTTAAATTTGTTTGAGACATTTGGACTGACAAAGGTAATGCACAGGATGACATGGTCACCATTTGAGCAAATAGGGTTAGTCTACAGTAGGTGGGCAGAAGGGTCAACATTGATGTGAACCTTCAGTTCAGTTTAGTTTATTGTCACGTGTACTGAGATACAGGGGAAAGCTTTTGTTGCATGCTATCCAGTCGGCACAAAGACTATAGGTGATTACAATCGAACCATTTACAGTGTGTAGATACATGATAAGGGAATAACGTTTAGTGCAAGGTAAAGCCAGTAAAGTCCGATCAAGGATAGTCTGAGGGTCACCAATGAGGTAGATAGTAGTTCAGACTGAAGGGCCTTGCTATAAGAAGCCATGGCCATTTACGGGGCCTCTCATAAGTAAGATCATCAGTGATAGGAGCAGAATTAGGCCATTTGGCCCATCATCTACTCCGCCATTCAATCATGACTGATCTATCTCTCCATCCTAACCCCGTTCTCTTGCCTTCTCCCCATAAATAAGATCACAAAAGAGACCTCCCATCCCAACACTCCTATTGGGCTAACATCATTCAGTAGGGCTGAATTTATGAATCACATTACCGCCTATGTGAATGAACACCAAGTCACTCTGATACGCCTTATCTTGGATTAAAAAAGTGAGATATTCCACAGGTTTATTCAAAATAGAACTTGCACTTTGAAGCTATATATAAAATATATATTTATTTATCCTACCCTCACATTGGTCCATGAATTAATGCACCTGTAATCATAACTTGGAAACAAAGAACAGGGTTCAGGGGTTATGGGGAGAAGGCAGGAGAATGGGGCTAGGAGGGAGAGATAGATCAGCCATGATTGAATGTTGGAGTAGACTTGATGGGCCGAATGGCCTAATTCTGCTCCTATCACTTATGGCCTACAGATGCTGGTTTATAAGTGCACCAAAGGATACAGAGTGCTGGAGTAACTCAGCGGGTCAGGCAGCATCTCTGGAGAACATGGATAGGTGACGTTTCACAGAGTGCTGGAGTAACATAGAAACATAGAAAATAGGTGCAGGAGTAGGCCATTCGGCCCTTCGGGCCTGCACCGCCATTCAATATGATCATGGCTGATCATCCAACTCAGTATCCCGTACCTGCCTTCTCTCCATACCCCCTGATCCCTTTAGCCACAAGGGCCACATCTAACTCCCTCTTAAATATAGCCAATGAACTGGCCTCAACTACCCTCTGTGGCAGAGAGTTCCAGAGATTCACCACTCTCTGTGTGAAAAAGTTTTTTCTCATCTCGGTCTTAAAGGATTTCCCCCTTATCCTTAAGCTGTGACCCCTTGTCCTGGACTTCCCCAACATCGGGAACAATCTTCCTGCATCTAGCCTGTCCAACCCCATAAGAATTTTGTACGTTTCTATAAGATCCCCTCTCAATCTCCTAAATTCTAGCGAGTATAAGCCAAGTCTATCCAGTCTTTCTTCATATGAAAGTCCTGACATCCCAGGAATCAGTCTGGTGAACCTTCTCTGTACTCCCTCTATGGCTATAATGTCCTTCCTCAGATTTGGAGACCAAAACTGTAAGCAATACTCCAGGTGTGGTCTCACCAAGATCCTGTACAACTGCAGTAGAACCTCCCTGCTCCTATACTCAAATCCTTTTGCTATGAAAGCTAACATACCATTTGCATTCTTCACTGCCTGCTGCACCTGCATGCCTACTTTCAATGACTGGTGTACCATGACACCCAGGTCTCGCTGCATCTCCCCTTTTCCTAATCGGCCACCATTTAGATAATAGTCTGCTTTCCTGTTTTTGCCGCCAAAGTGGATAACCTCACATTTATCCACATTATATTGCATCTGCCAAACATTTGCCCACTCACCCAGCCTATCCAAGTCACCTTGCAGTCTCCTAGCATCCTCCTCACAGCTAACACTGCCCCCCAGCTTAGTGTCATCCGCAAACTTGGAGATGTTGCCTTCAATTCCCTCATCCAGTTCATTAATATAAATTGTAAATAGCTGGGGTCCCAGCACTGAGCCTTGCGGTACACCACTAGTCACTGCCTGCCATTGTGAAAAGGACCCGTTTACTCCTACTCTTTGCTTCCTGTTTGCCAGCCAGTTCTCTATCCACATCAATACTGAACCCCCAATACCATGTGCTTTAAGTTTGTATACTAATCTCTTATGTGGGACCTTGTCGAAAGCCTTCTGAAAGTCCAGATACAACACATTCACTGGTTCTCCCCTATCCACTCTACTAGTTATATCCTCGAAAAATTCTATAAGATTCGTCAGACATGATTTACCTTTCGTAAATCCATGCTGAATTTGTCCAATGATTTCACCACTTTCCAAATGTGCTACTATCCCATCTTTAATAACTGACTCTAGCAGTTTCCCCACTACCGATGTTAGACTAACTGGTCTGTAATTCCCCGTTTTCTCTCTCCATCCCTTCTTAAAAAGTGGGGTTACGTTTGCTACCCTCCAATCCTCAGGAACTACTCCAGAATCTAAAGAGTTTTGAAAAATGATCACTAATGCATCCACTATTTCGGGAGCTACTTCCTTAAGTACTCTGGGATGCAGCCTATCTGGCCCTGGTGATTTATCGGCCTTTAATCCATTCAATTTACCCAACACCACTTCCCGACTAACCTGGATTTCACTCAGTTCCTCCATCTCCTTTGACCCGCGGTCCCCTGCTATTTCCGGCAGATTATTTATGTCTTCCTTAGTGAAGACGGAACCAAAGTAGTTATTCAATTGGTCCGCCATATCCTTGTTCCCCATGATCAATTCACCTGTTTCTGACTGCAAGGGACCTACATTTGTTTTAACTAATCTCTTTCTCTTCACATATCTATAAAAACTTTTGCAGTCAGTTTTTATGTTCCCTGCCATTTTTCTTTCATAATCTATTTCCCCTTTCCTAATTAAGCCCTTTGTCCTCCTCTGCTGGTCTCTGAATTTCTCCCAGTCCTCTGGTATGCTGCTTTTTCTGGCTAATTTGTACGCATCATCTTTTGCTTTGATAATATCCCTGATTTCCCTTGTTATCCACGGATGCACTACCTTCCCTGATTTATTCTTTTGCCAAACTGGGATGAACAATTTTTGTAGTTCATCCATGCAGTCTTTAAATGCCTTCCATTGCATATCCACCGTCAACCCTTTTAGAACTAATTGCCAGTCAATCTTGGCCAATTCACGTCTCATACGCTCAAAGTTACCTTTCTTTAAGTTCAGAACCGTTGTTTCTGAATTAACAATGTCACTCTCCATCCTAATGAAGAACTCAACCATATTATGGTCACTCTTGCCCAAGGGGGCACGCACAACAAGACTGCTAACTAACCCTTCCTCATTAATCAATACCCAGTCTAGAATAGCCTGCTCTCTCGTTGGTTCCTCTACATGTTGGTTTAGATAACTATCCCGCATACATTCCAAGAAATCCTCTTCCTCAGCACCCCTGCCAATTTGATTCACCCAATCTATATGTAGATTGAAGTCACCCATTATAACTGTTTTGCCTTTGTTGCACGCATTTCTAATTTCCTGTTTGATGCCATCCCCAACTTCACTACTACTGCTAGGTGGCCTGTGCACAACACCCACCAGCGTTTTCTGCCCCTTAGTGTTTCGCAGCTCTACCCATACCGATTCCACATCCTCCAAGCTAATGTCCTTCCTTTCCACTGCGTTAATCTCTTCTCTAACCAGCAACGCTACCCCACCTCCTTTTCCTTTCTCTCTATCCCTCCTGAATATTGAATATCCCTGGATGTTCAGCTCCCAGCCTTGGTCACCCTGGAGCCATGTCTCCGTGATCCCAACTATATCATAATCATTAATAGCTATCTGCACGTTCAACTCATCCACCTTATTATGAATGCTCCTTGCATTGAGACACAAAGCCTTCAGGCTTGTTTTTACAACGCTCTTACCCCTTATACAATTATGTTGAAAAGTGGCCCTTTTTGATTTTTGCCCTGGATTTATCTGCCTGCCACTTTTACTTTTCACCTTGCTACCTATTGCTTCCACCCGCATTTTACACCCTCTGTTTCTCGGCTCACCCATTTAAGAACCCCACCACCTCTTATTCTCTGTTTATTATTGTTTTCTTCTTTCCCCCCTACATGTTGGGTCTGAGTGCTTTCCTTCTCTGCCTCCTGCCTCACACACTGTCTAATAGCTTTCTCTATTTGAGTCCCTCCCCCCAACCATTCTAGTTTAAAGTCTCCCCAGTAGCCTTTGCAGATCTCCCCGCCAGGATATCGGTCCCCCTCAGGTTCAAGTGCAACCCGTCCTTTTTGTACAGGTCACACCTTCCACTACTCAGCGGGTCAGGCAGCATCTGTGGAGAACATGGATAGGTGACGTTTCACAGAGTGCTGGAGTAACTCAGCGGGTCAGGCAGCATCTGTGGAGAAAATGGATAGGTGACGTTTCACAGAGTGCTGGAGTAACTCAGCGGGTCAGGCAACATCTGTGGAGAACATGGATAGGTAACGTTTCACAGAGTGCTGGAGTAACTCAGCGGGTCAGGCAGCATCTGTGGAGAAAATGGATAGGTGACGTTTCACAGAGTGCTGGAGTAACTCAGCGGGTCAGGCAGCATCTGTGGAGAAAATGGATCGGTGACGTTTCACAGAGTGCTGGAGTTAAGGGCCTGTCCCACTGTACGAGCTAATTCAAGAGCTCTCTCGAGTTTCCCCTGATTCGAACTCGGAGAATTACGGTAATGGCCGCTCGTAGGTACTCGGGGCTCTCGTGGACATTTTTCAACATGTTGAAAAATCTTCACGAGTCTTCTCGAGCTTACCGCGTTTCCCGAGTACCTGCCGTTAGCGTTACGAACCGCTGAGAGGACGTCCCCGAGCTCCGACGTACCCGCTATGTACATTCTACGTACATACCACGAGTTTGATTTTTTTTTAACTCGGGAGAGCTCTTGAATTACCTCATAACCGTGGGACAGGCCCTTAACTCAGCGGGTCAGGCAGCATCTCTGGAGAACATGGATAGGTGATGTTTCACAAAGTGCTGGAGTAACTCAGCAGGTCAGGCAGCATCTCTGGAGAACATGGATAGGTGATGTTTCACAAAGTGCTGGAGTAACTCAGCGGGTCAGGCAGCATCTCGGGAGAACATGGATAGGTGACGTTTCACAGAGTGCTGGAGTAACTCAGCGGGTCAGGCAGCATCTCTGGCGAACATGGATAGGTGACGTCTCGGGTCGAGACCCTTCTTCAGACTGATTGCAGGGGGGGGGAGAGAGAAGAAAACTGAAAAGGAGATGGGCAGGATAAAGCGTGGACGGTAATCGGTCGACATAGGCGAGGGGGGAGGGTTTTGAAAGGCAGATGGTTGGAGCAAAGGCCAGAGATAAGGAAGGAAGGTGTTGGACAGGTTTGTAGAGTTGTGGATTGTAAAGTATGGAGGAATGAGGTGGGCGGAGGGGGGGGGGGTTATTGAATGGAGGGGAGCAATATGTGGGGGTCCATGTGGGCCACAGGGAAGGGAATCACAACAAGTAATCATAACTTGTTTTGCAGCTCTTTTATAGTACTTTAATAATTATTTTTGATTCTATCTCTTATATTACTCAACGTTCAACAAGGGGACTGGAGATAACTGGAGCGAGGGTGTTGAGAGGATTGGTGTATTTGTCCCACTCATTTTGTCAATAAAGGAGGACTATGAATGTTCCTGTAGCGTCAAAAACGTGATCCAAAGTTCCATGGGAAACCCACTTTGGGCGGCATGGTGGCGCAGCGGTAGAGTTGCTACTTTACTGCGCCAAGGACCCAGGTTCGATCCTGACTACAGGTGCTGTCTGTACGGAGTTTACACATTCTCCCTGGGAACTGCGTGGGTTTTCTCCGGGTTCCTCCCACACTCCAAAGCCGTGCAGGTTTGCAGGTAAATTGTCCCTCGTGTGTGTAGGGTAGTGCTAGTGTGCTGGGATCGCTGGTCGCTGTGGGCCGAAGGGCCTGGAGTGTTGCGACTCGTTCCCTTGGAAAATTGCCAGGCAGCTTGCAACATTTTTTAAAGGTTTATTTACATGATTGAAACAGCAAATGAAACATTTATTTCCTGCCATCATTTTCTCGTTCAGAGTAGGTGTTTTTATGCTCAGTCTGCCTTGGCCTACTGAGTCCATGCCGACCATCAAGCAACCGTTCACCCTAGTTCTTTACTTTAGACTTTACCTGAGGCTTCAGCGATGCAGCACGGAAATTAGGCTTCTTGTCCCGCTGAGTCCGCGATGACCAGCGATCACCTCCTATTCTAGCACAATCCTACACACTAGGGACAATTTTACACTTTTACCAGAACCAATTAACCTACAAACCTCCATGTTTTTGGTGTGTGAGTGGAAACCAGAGCACCCGGAGAAAACCTAGGCGGTCCCAGGAAGAATGTGCAAACTCCGTACAGACAGCACTCGTGGTCAGGATTGAACCGGGCTCTCTGGCGCTGTGAGTCAGCAACTCTACCACTGTGCCACCGTGCCACCCTATGCTATCCCACTTTCTCATCCACTCCCGACACACCAGGGGGCCAATTAACCTACAAACCCGCACGTCTGTGGGATGTGGGAGGAAACCGGAGCACCCAGAGGAAGCCCACGCTGTCACACAGAGAACTTGCAAAGTCCATATAGGTGGCACCCAAGGTCGGGTCTGAACTCGGGTCTCTGGAGTAGCGAGGTAGCAGCTCTACCGCTGCGCCTCACATTCACCCCGTGACCTCGGGAGTTTGATTAAGATGATGTTCCATTATTCAGAAATGTGCAGATAGGTTGGTTACTGAGTTGAGTGGTGGAACATTGGAGATGGATGATGAGTTGATGGAACATGGAGAGGTTGGAACGAGTCAGGGTAGGATTAGCATAGAAATGGTCTTCACTTTAGTTTGCTTTCGATATACAGCGTGGAAACAGGTCCACCTAGTCCATGCCAACCAGCGATCATCCATTCACACTTGTTCTCTCCGATACACGAGGGACAAGCTACAGAAGCCAATTAACCGGCAAACCTGCACGTCTTTGGAGTGTGAGAGGAAACCGGAAGACTCGGTGAAAACCCATGCGGTCACGGGGAGAACGTGCAAACTCTGTACAGACAGCACTCGCAGTGGGGATCGAACCCTGCTCTCCGATGCTGTCAGTCAGCAACTCTATCGCTGTGCCGCCCATGTGCTCGATGATATGGACGTCCATAACCGATGTTTGGCGTATGGAGCCTGGTGATCTTCATGGGTCATGGTTGGGGAGACACCAATGATCCAGATGAATTTGACCAACACAAAGGACCTGTCTCTACACAATGAACTAAGTGTTGATAATTCCACTCCATTTCCTTTCGCCATTCAGGTTCACTCCACACAACAACATTTTGCCTCATTTCCTTTGCAAATCATTCAGCTGAACTTTTTAAAACATTTGTTCAAATTTCCTCCATCAACAATTAGAATTTCCACGTGCAAAATGATCCCAAGCAAATCACGTTTGTTATAAGGTCATAAATGATCAAGTCAAGAGAGTTATTGTCATATGTCCCAGATAGGACAATGAAATTCTTGCTTTGCATCAGCACAATGGAATATAGTAGGCATGAATACAGAACAGATCAGTGTGTCCATACACCATTATATAAATATATACACACATCAATAAATAAACAGATAAAGTGCAAATAAACAGATAATGGTCTATTGGTGTTCAGAGATTTGTTTCATTTGAGTTCAATAGCCTGATGGCTGTGGGGAAGTAGCTATTTCTGAACCTGGTCGTTGCAGTCTTCAGGCTCCTGTACCTTCTACCTGAAGGTAGCAGGGAGATGAGTGTGTGGCCAGGATGGTGTGGGTCCTTGATGATACTGCCAGCTTTTTTGAGCCAGCGACTGCGATAGATCCACTCGATGGAAGGGAGGTCAGAGCCGATGATGGATTGGGCAGTGTTTACTACTTTTTGTAGTCTTTTCCACTCCTGGGCGCTCAAGTTGCCGAACCAAGCCACGATGCAACCGGTCACATGCTCTCTACTGTGCACCTGTAGAAGTTAGAGAGAGTCCTCCTTGACATACCGACTGATAGGATCAGAATTAGTCCATTCGGCCCATCAAGTCTACTCCACCATTTAATCATGGCTGATCTATCTCTCCCTCCTAACCCCATTCTCCTGCCTTCTCCCATAACCTGACACCAGTACTAATTACAAAATGTTAGTGGCCTTTTCTGATGTTTAATCTGTTTATTAAAACTTGGCTTGAAGGTTTCTGCATTTTCCCAAAGCTGGAATGTGGTGTTTACATTTTTCTACTGAGGAATATAGATGGTCGATTGCATCAACGGGAATTGAGTGCATGAATGACCTTTAATAAGCTGCACGACTGAAATAGTGTTGAGTAGTTGATATAGAGTGGATTTCACCTCATTTGTGAAATCAGAGTGGATTACCCGATATCTCTCGTTTCCCTTTCCCCTGACTTTCAGTTCGAAGAGGGGTCTCAACCCATTCCTTCTCTCCAGAGATGCTGCCTGTCCTGCTGAGTCACGCCAGCATTTTGTGTCTATCACTTAGTTTGTTAAGTCTGGAGATGGGTCCCGACCCAAAACGTCATTTTTTACAAAGATACTGCCTGATTCGCTGAGTTACTCCAGCATTTTGTGTCTATCTTCACTTAATTTGTGTTGGGACTATGAAGAAAAACATTAAACACACTTTATTCTGAGAAGATGGCCATCTGGGTGTTAACGGGAAGGAGAGAAACATAGACAATAGTTGCAAGAGTAGGCCATTTGGCCCTTCGAGCCAGCACCGCCATTCAATATGATCATAGTTGATCAGTACACCATTCCTGCTTTCTCCCCATATCCCTTGATTCTGTTAGCCCTAAGAGCTGTATCTAACTCTTGAAAACATTCATGCTGAAAGAGCAGAAATAAAAATAAATGCTAACTTGGCTGAGGAAACATTCTCGGTTTAAGTTCCCAACTTCAGTATGCTAAGGCCAGAACTCGATTTGAGTTTAATTTTCGTTTGAAATAAAAAGGATTGAAAATACTGTATATTCAGCTCTTCTGATCTATTTATTTCTTCAGGAACGTGTTCATGAAATGTTTTTGTATATGCCGGAGGTTTTGGGTAGACCTGGTAGATATATTTTAAATGATGAGAGTGATAGAGAGGGTGGACATTCAGAACCTATTTTCCAAGATGGAAATATCATCTACTAGAGAGCATAAATTTAAGGTGAGAGTGGCAAAGTTTAAAGGAGACTAGACCAAGTGCGGACACGTTGGGCCCGCTCCCCCAACGCAATATTTCACCAAACTGCGCATGCGCGGCTACCACGTTCAAAGTTGTGCCGTTGACGGCAGAAATTAAATTAAAGTTAATAAATTGAAGAGAGGACCCATGGAGGCGTATGTAAAATAGAAGAAAACTTACCCGTGGAGCTGTTGGGTCCCCGTTGTGAGGCCAAGCACAGAGGACATGACTTGAGAATTAAGGGACAGAAGTTTAGGGGTAACATTAGGGGGAACTTCTTTACTCAGAGAGTGGTAGCTGTGTGGAATGAGCTTCCAGTGGAAGTGGTGGAGGCAGGTTCGATTTTATCATTTAAAAATAGATTGGATGGGTATATGGACGAGAAAGGAATGGAGGGTTATGGTCTGAGTGCAGGTAGATGGGACTAGGGGAGAAAAAGTGTTCGGCATGGACTTGAAGGGCCGAGATGGCCTGTTTCCATGCTGTAATTGTTATATGGTTATATGGTTATACATGCGGGGAAAAAAAGGCGATTAAAAAAAATTGAAATTTGGGATCCCATTGTGACGTCAATGCGGCTGACGGGTAGTGCAAGTGGAAATGTGGTTTGTAAAGTTTAAACATTTCATGAACACGTTCCTGAAGAAATAAATAGACCAGAAGAGCTGAATATACAGTCTATTTTTGTGAAGTTTAAAATGTGAATAACCTGTAAAATATACCATCAATCTGAACAAAATTGGTTTGATTTACATCGCAGGACAATGGGGAGTACGGTGGGCCAAAAATTGTAGTGCTACCGTGTACTGTTTTGGCGGAGTTTCCGGAACTCACACACATGCACGCATACAGTGGCTTGCAAAAGTATTCATACCCCTTGAACTTTTCCACATTTTGTCACGTTACAACCACAAACGTAAATGTATTTTATTGGGATTTTATGTGATAGACCAACACAAAGTGGCGCATAATTGTGAAGTGAAGTGATACATGGTTTTCAAATTTTTTAACAAATAAAAAACTGAAAAGTGTCGCGTGCAAAAGTATTCAGCCCCCTTTACTCTGATACCCCTAAATAAAATCCAGTGCAACCAATTGCCTTCAGAAGTCACCTAATTAGTAAATAGAGTCCACTTGTGTGTAATCTAATCTCAGTATAAATACAGCTGTTCTGTGAAGGCCTCAGAGGTTTGTTAGAGAACATTAGTGAACAAACAGCATCATGAAGCCCAAGGAACACACCAGACAGGTCAGGGATAAAGTTGTGGAGAAGTTTAAAGGCAGGGTTAGGTTATAACCAAATATCCCAAGCTTTGAACATCTCACGGAGCACTGTTCAATCCATCATCCGAAAATGGAAAGAGTATGGCACAACTGCAAACCTACCAAGACATGGCCGTCCACCTAAACTGACAGGCCGGGCAAGGAGAGCATTGATCAGAGAAGCAGCCAAGAGGCCCATGTTAACTCTGGAGGAGCTGCAGAGATCCACAGCTCAGGTGGGAGAATCTGTCCACAGGACAACTATTAGTCATGCACTCCACAAATTGGGCCTTTATGGAAGAGTGGCAAGAAGAAAGCCATTGTTGAAAAAAAAGCCATAAGAAGTCCCGTTTGCAGTTTGCCACAAGCCATGTGGGGGACACAGCAAACATGTGGAGGAAGGTGCTCTGGTCAGATGAGACCAAAATTGAAGTTTTTGTCCTAAATGCAAAACGCTATGTGTGGCGGAAACCTAACACTGCACATCACCCTGAACACACCATCCCCACTGTGAAACATGGTGGTGGCAGCATCATGCTGTGGGGATGCTTTTCTTCAGCAGGGACAGGGAAGCTGGTCAGAGTTGATGGGAAGGTGGATGGAGCCAAATACAGGGCAATCTTGGAAGAAAACCTGTTGGAGTCTGCAAAAAGACTTGAGACTGGGGCGGAGATTCACCTTCCAGCAGGACAACGACCCTAAACATACAGCCAGAGCTACAATGGAATGGTTTAGATCAAAGCATATTCATGTGTTAGAATGGCCCAGTCAAAGTCCAGACCTAAATCCAATTGAGAATCTCTGGCATGACTTGAAAATTGCTGTTCACAGACGCTCTCCATCCAATCTGACTGAGCTTGAGCTATTTTGCAAAGAAGAATGGGCAAACATTTCAGTCTCTAGATGTGCAAAGCTGGTAAAGACATACCCCAAAAGACTTGCAGCTGTAATTGCAGCGAAAGGTGGTTCTACAAAGTATTGACTCAGGGGGCTGAATACTTTTGCACGCGACACTTTTCAGTTTTTTAGTTGTAAAAAAATTTGAAAACCATGTATCATTTTCCTTCCACTTCACAATTATGCACCACTTTGTGTTGGTCTATCACATAAAATCCCAATAAAATACATTTACGTTTGTGGTTGTAACGTGACAAAATGTGGAAAAGTTCAAGGGGTATGAAAACTTTTGCAAGCCACTGTATATACGGACAAACAAACAAGATGAGAGTTTTAGTAATATATCTTTAGATATAGATGTGCGGGGCAAGTTTTTCACACAAATGGTGGTGTGTGCCTGGAACAAACTTTTGGATAGGCACATGGATATGCAGGGAATGGAGGGGTATAGATGTTCAAGGAACTGCAGATGCTAGAAAATCGAAGGTAGACAAAAATGCTGGAGAAATGCAGCATCTATGGAGCGAAGGAAATAGGCAAAGCTTCGGGCCGAGACCCTTCTTCAGTGTGCTGGCAGATAAGAGTTGGTCTTGACATATGTGCATATACAGACAGAGCCGCCCAAAGGGCTTGTGCCTTTGCTGTACTGTTCTATGTTCTATGACAAAATACATTCATATCTCATCAGTCACAGTACCAGAGTGATTATAGTTGAACATAAAGTTAACCTTGAAAGTGCAATAGGAAAGTTCATGAGTGATAGGAGCAGAATTAGGCCATCAAGTGTACTCTGCTATCCAATCATGACTGATCTATCTCTCCCTCTTAACCCCATTCTCCTGCCTTCTCCCCATCACACCTATCATCCGTACTAATCAAAGTGGAAGTGAAAAGTGGATTCTACTCATACTTGCCCTGTTTCAGTAGGATTGAACCCAGGTGTCGAGTGCTCTCAGGTACCTAGTCTACCGCTGTGCCACTGGGCCGCCCTTTGCCCTGATTCTTAGCCCTGCCTGCTCCCACATTAACAAGGGACAAGTTGCAACGGTTGGCGGACCCTCAGGTTAAATTATTCACCCCACAGCCACAACTTGAATGGAACCCAGCAAAGCAAGAGGCAGCACGACAATGCCCAACTCAGTCGAAGAATTGTAAATGAGAACAGCATTTTAAAATAACATTAAGTCCATTTGCTGTTTAAGAAAGGACCAAGTTTATAAGTTTAAACTCTTCATTAGTTTGGCAAAAAACTATCATCTGGATTTTCTACCTTCCTTGCCTTCCCTGCCTCACTCCACCCTTTCAATGCAGAGACATGGAAGCTAATTATAGTTTGGCCCTGTCAATGCCAGCTGAGTTCAGTCACCTTGGTGTAGATGGTGACTCTGGTCTCAGCGGTTCTGTCCATTTAAAACTTGATCAGGGCAAATGCATCAGGGAAAACATATTAATGTACGATGGCACTGGGCCTGTGCTCTCTGGAGTTCAGAGTCCTGACTAAGGGTGTTGTCTGTATGGAATTTGTACCTTCTCCCTGTGATCACATAGGTTTTCTCCAGGTTGTCTAGTTTATTCCTACATTCCAAAGACGTACAGGTTTGTAGGTTAATTGGCTTCAGTAAACATTGTAAATTGTCCCCAGTGTGTTGTGATCAATGGTTGGCACGGACTCAATGGGTCAAAGGGCCTGTTTCTGCGCTCTATCTCTAAAGTCTAAAGCCTCTGAATGAAAGGATGTATTTTTATTTGTCTTAAAAGGGAAAGATTGCTCAAGCTTTTAAAGGAAATGTGAGACTGAACACTTTGTGCAGATAGACACAAAAAGCTGAAGTAACTCAGCGGGTCAGACAGCATCTCTGCAGGAAAGGAATAAGGTGGCTTTTCGGTTCGAGGCCCTTCTTCGGACTGGGAGTCAGGGGAAAGGGAAACGAGATATAGACGGTGATGTAGAGAGATATTAAAAAATTGAATGAAAGAAATGCAAAATAGTAATGATGATAAAGGAAGCAGGCCATTGTTAGCTGTGTGCTAGGTGAAAACGAGTACAGACAATGAGACTCAACAAGATGACGTTGAAGCTTGAGGTACGACTTGGGTGGGAGGGGAGGGGGAGGGGAGGGATCGACATCACCGTCTATATCTCTAATTTCCCTTTCACCTGACTCTCAGTCTGAAGAAGGGTCTCGACCCAAAACGTCACCCATTCCTTTTCTCCAGAGATGCTGCCTGTCCCGCTGAGTTCCACCAGCATTTCTTTCTATCCTCAGTTTAAACCAGCATCTGCAGTTCCTTCCTACACACTTTGTGCCGATGTTTGGTACATTTTATTCCGAAAAGAAAAGACATTTCCATCTTAAAACTTGTTTCAAATGGTCATTTTAGAATAGGGAAGGATGTGGATGACTTAATTACTGGAACACCTGTCAATGGTATTAATGCTATTCATTTCTGTGGTAATAAGACACGTTCTGATTTCCAGCAAATTGTTTTTCTTAAAGATTCAACAAGATTACAGGAAAGCTAAACTTGGTCACCACCATTAAACCTGATTTCTTACAGTTTGGATCATAATTGTTTTAGTTTTAATCAGCCATAATCACATTGAATGGCGGTTCTGGCTCGAGGGGCCGAATGGCCTACCTCTGCACCTATTGTCTATTGTCTAGTTTAGTTTCGAGATACAGTGTGGAAACAGGGCCTTTGGCCCACCGAGTCCGCATCGATCAGCGATCACCCCATACACTAGTTCTGTCCAACCCACTAAGAACAATTTACTAGAGTAAACTTACAAGAATAAGCAAGAGAAAATTTTCTTAATGGCTTAAATAACAGCTTTTTAAAAACTTTTGTGAAGTGGTTTGACTCTAAGCTTTCATAAACAAATGTTTAGTTTAGTTTAGAGATACAGCATGGAAATAGTTGGGGTGTGGGAGGAAAACCACAGGGAGAACATGTAAACTCCACATAGAAAGCACCCAAGGTCAGGACCGAATCGGGGGTCTATCGTTGCATTCCATGTTTTGAAAACCTCACAAACAAAGCAGTTTTATGTTGATAGAGAGAATCTACAGAAGCAGGTGGCTTTACTAATTTGTTCCGTTTCCAACAGCTGCTTAGTGAAGCAGGAGACTAAATGACATACCATCTGCCAATTAGCTCAACATCATTGAATCTTGCTTTGCTACCATACTTTCCAATGCTGCAAATTAATTGTTTGGGTATCACAGGCATAACTAATACAACAAAGAAGAACTGCTAGTCCCACTGAGGGAAGCAAGGTTACTTTCACAAATGGAATAGTCATTTATCTAAATATTACCTGACATTGTGTATGGTACCCTAGTGCAGATCTCATTTAAATATTGTTATGGAAGACATTATTTTTTATAATTTGCTCCAGTCACAGATACACAATTATTTGCTGCCTTTCAAAATGAATCATGTCCAAATAAACAAATTAGAGTTTTGTTTAGAGATACAGCGCGGAATCAGGCCATTCGGCCCACCGAGTCCGCGCCGACCAGCGATCCCCGCACATTAACACTATCCTGCACACACTAGGGACATTTTACATTTATACCAAGCCAATTGAGTGTGGAAAAAATGTGCATCTTTAATGGATGGAAATGTTTGCATGTTGATGAATGGGTTGCTATATGTGGGTAACTTTGAATTCACATTGATCTTTCTAATGCCAGGCCTCTGATGAAATCAGTGTTATTTTATAATGTCTCATCAGGTTTTGATGTGGGCTGTGCGGAATTGTGAACTCCAAAATATGTTTGCAAAGGTCTGTATGAAGAGAACAAGAGACGGGTGGTATGGTGGCGCAGTGGTAGAGTTGCTGCCTTATAGCACCAGGGACCCGGGTGTGATCCTGTACAGAGTTTGTACGTTCTCCCTGTGACTGTGTAAATATGCTCCCAAAGCTTACCCCCCTTAGTCTAGTTCAGTAAAAACACTGAGTCAAGCACTGGACCAACTCAACTTTATTTTTGAATGAACAACAAATCCCCCTATATGATACCTAAACCACCGCGAGTTTGATCCTTGTCTCTGCCTGGCCAAGCCCTTCAGCCCCATGCAAGCAGACGCTGCCCAAAAGGTCACGCAGTCCCAAGCGCCCTTCCAGAAGATCGACACCGATCCAAATGGGGGCTACCTTTTATAGGTTAACGAACCCTGAGGGGCCGAACTACATAGAGGTGGTTCCCCTTACAAACCAATCACACATATCGGTTACATTAAAGTATTATTGACAGTCTCCCAATCCAATTACAAAGAGTCCCAACACAATGTTTCTACAGAAGCTTCTGGAAGGAAGTCAATTAATCAAATAACACAACATTCTCCCAGGTAATGTAAACAATTCAAACAAGGCCTCACACTTCAGCCAATCCTCAAACAGCAGTAAAAACACTTTGCAACATTATTAACACCATTTACAATTCCTTTGCAGCAATCCAATCAAAGCAATGCATTTAAGTTTATTTGCAAAGTCCTCATACATATTATCAATTAGGAGGACATCTGGATCTTTCCCCATCCTGCACATCAATCTAGGGCTCAGACTGGCTGGCGCCATTCACAGCCTATAATTTTCCACAGACAAAGGTTAAGCAAATCTTACAAATGCAGGGATCCTCCATTTTATAGTATCTTTAATTTGGTCAATATTAACAACCGCGTGGGTTTTCTCTGGGTGCTCCGGTTTCCTCCCACACTTCAAATATGTACAGGTTTGTAGGGTAATTGGAAATTGGAAATTGTCCCTAGTGTGTAGAATAGTGTTAGCGTATTGGGTGATCGGCGCGGACTCAGTGGGCCAAAGGGCCTGTGATTGGCGCGGACTCAGTGGGCCGAAGGGCCTGTGATTGACGCGGACTCAGTGGGCCGAAGGGCCTGTAGAAATTATTGTGATCTGAAAGATCTAGCTTATCTTACAAAAGTTAACCTAAAATTAGTGTTTGACATTAATGGACAATAAGATTTGTCCCGAATGTAGTATTAATTTTCAATCAGCGTTGCTGCTTCCTCATTGATTTGCTTGCTGTCTGAGGATAAAGTGTGTGCTTCTTTCCTGAAGCTGCATGTAAAAGGACAAAGGCCATTTATTGTCACATACACCAATTGGTGGTGAAATTTGAGTGACCATGCAGCACACAAATAAGATAAACACAACACTATAGAATTTAACATAAAACATAAAAACATCCCCCCACAGCGGAATCAACGTTTCCCACTGTGAGGGAAGGCACCAAAGTTCAGTCCACTTCCTCATGTTCACCCGTGGTCGGGGCCTATTGAGGCCTCCGCAGTCGCTGCAACGGCGGCCCGATGTTTCAGGCTCTCGAACGGAAGAACATTCTCAGCGGCTTGGAGTTTCCGAATCGGCCGCTTCCTACCGGAGACCGCATCTCCCGAAGTCCACAGGCCAAGCTGGGCGGAGATTCAACGCTGGTGACCCTGCAAGGATCCCAGGCTCCACGATGTTAAAGTCAGCGCTGGAGGCCCCGCAGACCACAGCTCCACGGTGTTAAAGTCGGCAGTCCCAACACTCCGGAGCTCCAACACGGCGACCCCTGCAAGGCATCGTCTGCTCCGCGATGGTACTTCAGTGCTGCGCCGCTGCTGAAGCTGAAGCTCTGGCCGGTCTCCGGCAGGAAAGGCCGCACCAATCCAGATGGTAGGCCACGAGGAGGGGGCGAAGATGCGGCTCGGAGGAAAGACGCATCCTCGACCAGGTAGCGACTGAGAAAAACAGGTCCCCCTTTCCCCCTCCCCCACATAAAAAGACTAAAAGACCTTCAATAGCAAACTTTAAGACAGACTAAAAATAACAAAAAGGATGAAAGGACAGACAGGTGCTGGTGAGGCTGCCACACTCCATGGCGCCACCACTCGATTGTAACATAGAACAGTACCAAGAGGGAGTTGGGCTAAAGGAATCAAGGGATATGGGGAAAAAGCAGGAACGGGGTACTGATTCTAGATGATCAGCCATGATCATATTGAATGGCGGTGCTGACTCGAAGGGCCGAATGGCCTCCTCCTGCACCTATTTTTCAATGTTTCTATGTACAGCGTCAGGTCAGGTCGGGGGAGTTCCCCCCGCCACGGGTACCATGTAATCCCGTGCTACCTGCTCCATGGTCGGATAGTCCGCAACTAAACCGTCTCCCCCACCTGGTTTGCCAGGTGAGGAGGGGGCTGTGGACCCCCAGCAGGAACGAAAACAAGACCTGTCAAAGGGCGGATGAGCTCCTAGCGAGGCAACGGCCATCCACACTTCAGTAGAAGTTGTGATACTGTCGTACATAGCGCTGTAAGGCATTGTACCCATTGATGTTTTCAACGATGATGATAAGAACAGGCCCTTCGGCCCACATTGTCAGTGCTGAACATGATGCCAAGACCAACCGTTATCTACCGGTGCGTAATCCATAATCTTCTATTCCCTGCATACCCATGTGCTTTCACCAAAGTTTGCCACTGCTGACTGGATAGCACGCGACAAATGCTTTTCACCGTACCTCGATACACGTGACAATAAACTAAACTGAACAATTGTATCTGCCTCCACCACCACCCACGGCAGCATGTTCTAAGCATTCACCACCCTTTGTGTAAACAAAAACTTGCCCCTCACACCTCCTTTAAGCATTGTCCCTCTCATCTTAAAGCCATGCCCTCTAGTATTTGATTTTCCCACCCAGGGGAGAAGGATCTGGCTGTCTACCCTATCTATGCCTCTCATATGAATTGGGAATGGCAGATGCAGATTTTATTCAGAAAGTATCAAGGAGGTTCTGAAAGTTTTGCGCAGGAAAGAACTGCAGATGCTGGTTTAAATCGAAGGTAGACACAAAATGCTGGGGTAACTCAATGGGACAGGCAGCATCTCTGGAGAGAAGGAATGGGTGACGTTTCAGGTCGAGACCCTGATTTATGAAAGTTTAGTTTAGTTTAGACACACAGCATGGAAACAGGCTCTTTGGCCCACCAGGTCCACACCGAACAGCAATCACCTGTTGACACAAGTTCCATCCTACACACACACTCAGACATTTTTACATAAGCCAATTAGTCTACAAACCTGTACAGCTTTGGAGTGTGGGAGGAAACCGGAGCACCTGGAGAAAACCCATGGGGTCACAGGGAGAACGTTCAAACTCCACACAGACAGCACCCGTAGTCAGGATCGAACCCGGGTCTCTGGCGCGGTGAGGTACAACTCTACCGCTTAACATCATCGAGGAGTAATTCAGAAACCCCCTGGATCAGCGTGTGTGCTGGTAACCATGGAAACCAGAGCGTCATTCTCTCAGATCTATTCCAGGTGATATTCAAATTTCCATGACAAGACATGAAGAATAT
>JAXLNO010000291.1:32354-66771 GCA_038087875.1 Malacoraja senta | reverse complement strand
GGGCAGGCGTGTCGGGCAGAATAGATTTGTATTGTTGGACTGACGTGAAAATAATGACCCTGAAGGCGTGTTGACGTTCACTGGCACGCACCTTATAGAGGTGGTAAATATTGTCTCTTGAAGCAGCAACTTCTAACCAGCCCCGGGAAGATCAATTAGAGCAGTGTAGGTAGGAACTGCAGATGCTGGTTTAAAATGAAGATAGACACAAAAAGCTGGGGTAACTCAGCGGGACAGGCAGTATCTATGGAGAGAAGGAATGGGTGCCCCTTCTTCAGACTGAGAGTCGGGGGAATGGGAAACGAGAGATATAGACGGTGATATAATAGAGATATAGAATTAGTGAATGAAATATATGCACTAAAGGGAACACTAAAGATAGACACAACGTGCTGGAGTAACTCAACAGGTCAGACAGCATCTCTGGAGAAATGGAACAGGTGAGGTTTCGGGTGGAGACCCATACATTACTGTAGTGTTTCATTGAGCTATCTATCCCTTGTTCACACGCAGGTTCCCCTTATATACATCTGTGCTTTTGTGTCACCTGTCGCTAATGATGCAGGTGGCTGCATGTTATGGAAATGATGCTATGTAAATACAAGTTGGCGTTGTTGAACTGCATGTTCTCCCGTCTCGCTGGTAGAGAAGGAATGACGGAATCCCCGATTGGATTTGCTGTGGACTTCCTTGGGTAGGTGACTTGGGCAGGTGACTTACGATAGGACACCATACGATAGAACTTTATTCATCCCAGGAGGGAAATTGATCTGCCAACAGTCATAAAAACACAAAATACATGAAACATGAAATTTAAAGTGACGAGTGGAAAGGATTGGGGATGTGCAAAGATTGGGGGGGGGGGGGGAGTCAGTCTACCCCACGACAGAAGGGGGAGGAGTTGTACAGTTTGATAGCCACAGGGAAGAAGGATCTCCTGTGGCGTTCTGTGCTGCTTCTTGGTGGAACCAGTCTGTTGCTGAAGGTGCTCCTCAGGTTGACCAGTGTGTCATGGAGGGGGTGAGCTGTATTGTCCAGGATGCTCCGCAGATAGAGAAGCGCTTGCACAAGTCTCCATCTCCACCCTCTCATTCTAAAGACCATCTCCAAAGTCCCCTCACACCTCCTCCAATACCTTCAAGGAAATGTGCCCCAACTTGTTGGGTGTGGGGAGCTTCTGTCTGCATTGCCAATGTTGCCTTATTTGTTTTGGAAGTTGTAGGTAAGTTGTACTTATTTGTAAATGGCTTCTTAACTGGCAGTTGTGGCTTTGAACAGATTGAAATTCCCTCCTCACAGGAATTAGGCTCTGAATAAATCAGGAATGTCCTGAAACTTTAATTTGGCAGATGTTGTGCAGAGACGCAGAGCTTCCTTTAGCAGCTGCAGAAATATAAAACTGCACATGGGCTGACTGGCCGTGCATGAGGAAGTTTTAAAGCAGGATGTGTGCATGACTCGAGGGCCATCAAACACTTGTCATAGGTTAACTTACTCATTCCTGGGTTCTTGAAGATTCTAGCTTGGGTTTAGAGTGAAATGCAGACAATGGACTAGCCCAGTATGCCACTTTGGTCAGCACGGACAAGATGGGCCAAAGGGCCTCTTTGTGTGTAGGAAGGAACTGCAGATGCTGGTTTAAACCGAAGAGACACAAGATAATTCAGCGGATCAGACAGCATGATCTCTAGAGAGAAGGAATAGGTTATGTTTTGGGTCATGACTGAAGCAGGGTCTCGACCCAAAACGTCACCCATTCCTTCTCTCCAGAGATGCAGCCTGTCCTACTGAGTTACTCCAGCATTTTGTGTTTATCTTTGGTTTAAACCAGCGTCTGCAGTTCCTTCCCATACATTTCCTTTCCCATCAATTGCCAAGTCAGCTTTAGATCCAGTTTGTCAACTGGCCCTGGATGCAACAGGTCTAAGATTTTGGACATCTCTCCCACGTTGGATCTTGTTGAAGTCTTTACTAAAACCATTTTCTATTTACACACGTGGAGAGATCAGAGATGACCAGCATGGTTCCTGTCAAGACCAGATCTTGTTTGACCAATCTAACTGAACCTTATGAGGAGGTAATAAACAGCATTGCCATGGACAGTGAGGTAGAAGTGCGTTTAAGGCTTCAAGAACAACACAGCCACTGAATAATCGCGGTGAGGAATTGGAAACCCAAATGTCTGAATTAGTTCTTCTCAACTTTTCCATTCAAACTGCTCTAAACACGTGATTTGAAGTCCATTGAGGAAGGTACACTGCGTACTTTCAGCCTGTGGACGGGTGGAAAATATTTTCTGTAATTTGGAAATGTGCGGTTCAACTGTTCCAAGAGAGTTCCTGGGGCTTGGGATGTAGTTTAGTTTGGAGATACAGCGTGGAAAAGGCCCTTCGGCCCACCCAGTCCGTGCCATTTATGCTGCGATTCATTTATGGAGATTTCGCAGAAGTTTTGAAAGAGAATACTTTAGCTTGTCGCTCGAGGTTGGTGCTGGAGAGATTTATCGCCATCCTGGGTGGTACTGTTCTCAAAATGTGGGGTGGCTCTGGGTTTAGTGCAGTGTAGATGGGCACAAAGTGCTGGACTAACTCAGCGGGGCCGGCAGCATCTCTGGATAGAAAGAATGGGTGTCATTTCTGGTTGAGACCATTCTTCACACTTCAGAGTCTGAAGAAGGGTCTCGACCCGAAACATCACCTATTCCTATCCAGAGATGCTGCCTGCCCTGCTGAGTTTTGTGCCTATCTTCAATATAACCATATAACCATATAACCATAACAGCACGGAAACAGGCCATCTCGGCCCTTCAAGTCCATGCCGAACATTAAAAAAAAAATTTTATTTTATTTTTTTTAAATTTTTTTTTAATTTATTTTTTTTTTAATTTTTTTAAATATAAATACAGAATTGATAAATACAGAATTTTGTCAGGTGCAATTGAATGGTTAGAGCAGGGGCCAAAGTACCATACCCCCCCCCCCCCCCCCCACCCCCAGGGGTAAACCAACATCTGCAGTTCCTTCCTACACATTTAATGTGTAATTGGATCAGAGAGAACATCTTCCAATAATCTCGTGATCATTGCACTCTGGTTCTTCACATCTGACATAGTTTCACTTCATTAACCCACCTGTTTGGCACACATTTGATGGGGGATATTTATCAGGAAAGATCATTGCAGATCAGGAGAGTCTGGCCAAACTGGGCACCTGATGAATTTACCCACGTGTGTGAAGCAGGGTCTCGACCAGGAATGTCACCCATTCATTTCCTCCAGAGATGCTGTCTGGCCCGCTGAGTTACCCCAGCTTTTTGTGTCTATCTTCACACGTGAGTTTAGTTTAGAGATACAGCGAGGAAAGGGCCATTTGGCCACCAACAATCGCCCATTCACACTAGTTCTGTCCTAAATGCTGGGGACAATTTACAGAACCAAATGAGCCTACAAACCTGCTGCAGGTCTTTGGAACGTGGGAGGAAACTGGAGCACCCAGAGGAAACCCACATGGTCACAGGGAGACTGAAAGGCAGGGGGGTGGGGGTGAGGACTGGAGGCGAGGGAGGGCCAGGTTGCGAGGAGCCATGATTGAAGTATATAATAGATAGGCTAGACAGTCAGAACCTTCTTCCCTGGATGGAAAAATCAAATATTGGAGGGCATAGCTCTAAGATGAGAGGGACAAAGTTTAAAGGAGATGTGTGGGGCAACGTTTTTACATCGAGGGTGATAAGTGCCTGGAATGATTGCATGGGATGGTGGTGAGCAGATACGACAGTGTGGTTTATGAGATTTTTAAACAGATATGCGGGGAATGGTGGGATGTGGATTGTGTGTGGCCGATAAGTGAAGGTCTTGGCATAATGTTTAGCACAGACATTGTGAACTGAAAGGCCTGTTCTTGTGCTGTTCTATGTTCCATTTCTTCCTTTCTTTCTATCTCCCTTTTTAAAAAAACGTTCTTGACCTCTCTGTCGGCAAGGTGGATTGTCTGAACACGGGACACATTAGGGCAGGAGTTAGGATTGAACCTACATTTTCTCTGCTGCATCAGTGCCAGGATGCTGCCCCCTAATGTAAGGTCCGGTAATGGCAGATATTTGTGTTTTCAGACTAAACTAGAGATACAGCATGGAAACAGGCCCAACGACTCCACGTCGACCAGCGGTCTCCCTGTACACGAGCATTCTCCTACACACACCAGGAACAATTTACAATTTGACAGTGCTAATTAACTTACAAACCTGCACATCTTTGGAGTGTGGGAGCAAACAGGAGCACCCGGAGAAACCTCCATGGCTGTGTTGGGACCTGTGAGAGGCCAGCCTATGCCATCTAACCACTGTTCAAGTTCAAGGTCAAGTTCAATTTACATTTATTGTCCCATACACCAATTGATGCAGTGAAATTTGAGCTACCATACAGCCACATAATTAAAATAAAATGAACACAGCACTATAGAATATAACATGAACACCCCCCTGCAGCGGAATCAACGATTCCCACTGTGAGGGAAGGCAATAAAGTTCAGTCCTCCTCCTCTTGTTCACCTGTGGTCTGGGCCTTTGGGCACTGATGTTTGGGAGTGAGTTCTGGGTCTTAATGCATACATCTTGTGAATGAATAAATAAACGTGCAAACTCCACATTGTTAGCAGCCGAGGTTGGGATCGAACCTGTGAGGCAGCAGCTCTACCTTCTGTCACTGTGCCACTCTCATGACCCAGAGTTTTTTCTACATATTCTGTTATGATGCTGCATGTAAGAGTTTCATCATCGCTAAATTTATTCCACTTTGATTTCAAATTCCCAGATTACCAAGGAGACTATGAAGAGCCAGTTTTGATCGCTGGTCTTTGTTGTGGTACATGGGCCCAAGTTAATGTTGGTGGCTCCTTGGCTTCTTGGCTTCCACACACTTGAACGAAGGAGCTGGTTCTTCTGACCCTGGAGTAACAGACTCACACATGTGATGCCTCCTCGGGTATAGGTGAAGAATAGTGAAAGGCCTGCATAGAGTGAATGTGGGGAGAATGTTTCTACTAGTGGGGTTGGACAGGCTAGATGCAGGAAGATTGTTCCCGATGTTGGGGAAGTCCAGGACAAGGGGTCACAGCTTAAGGATAAGGGGGAAATCCTTTAAGACCGAGATGAGGAAAAACTTTTTCACACAGAGAGTGGTGAATCTCTGGAACTCTCTGCCACAGAGGGTAGTTGACGCCAGTTCATTGGCTATATTTAAGAGGGAGTTAGATGTGGCCCTTGTGGCTAAAGGGATCAGGGGGTATGGAGAGAAGGCAGGTACGGGATACTGAGTTGGATGATCAGCCATGATCATATTGAATGGCGGTGCAGGCTCGAAGGGCCGAATGGCCTACTCCTGCACCTATTTTCTATGTATCTATGTATCTATGAGAGTCCAGGACCAGAGGGCGCAGCCTCAGAATAAAAGGACATAGCTTTAGAATGGATTTGAGGAGGAATTTCTCCATGTGGAACTCATTGCCACAGAAGGCTGTGGAGGTCGTTAATGGATATTTTTAAGGCAGAGATAGATAGATTATTGATTAGTGCAGGTGTCAGAGGTTATGGGGAGAAGGTAGGTGAATGGGGTTATGAGGGAGAGACAGATCAGCCATGATTGAATGGCGGAGTAGACTCGATGGGCCGAATGGTCTAATTCTACTCCTTGTGGATGGTGTTTACTGCAGTTTCCATCAACACCGCATCCATTAGCAATGCTGCCAGGTAGCAGGGGACTTGCTGAGCTTACTGTATTATGAACAACCCTTTTTACAGATGTCATTTAAACAGAACCACATGTGCTGAGTGACCACAAAGGAAGTTTAGGTCTCAGAAGGTTGTCTCTTGATACGATAATGCGTCTAAAGTCTTGTTGTTTTTTTTTTAACACATAGATTTATTGAGGTCTGATAATGGGGCAGCTTCGAATAACATGTGCAACCAGTTCCTGCTACAACAGATGTGTGTAACAGCTCAGATGTGGTCCATGGCAGCTCAGTCTGAAATGTGGCCCATTGAGCTGATTGTCACGGTCCACCTGTTGTAAACGGTACCTGTGTTACTACAGACACAGACACAGACACAGACACAGACACAGACACAGACACAGACACAGGCACGCACACGCTCTCTCTGTACTGGATGTGGATGAGGTATTGGTGCGTCTCCATCATGGATGTAGCCCTATGGCTAAATGTATACGCTGCACACACTCTAGGTTTTAGACTTTAGCCTTTAGAGATACAGCACGGAAACCAGGTCCTTCAGCCCACCGAGTCCATGCTGACCAGCGATCACCCCGATCACTAGTGATCTTCAAGGTTCATGTGCGGTACTTCCAATCCTGTCTTGGGAAAGTGAACGCCATGTGGAAGAGATCCACCCCTTCCCTCTTGTAGATCTCACCCAGACTGCAGTCACCATGTAACCAGGCGACGGGCATGCTGCCCCTTTGTCCTCATGTCCATGTGAATGGCACTTGGAGATGAAGGGGGATATGCTCCCCCCCCTCCCCCTCACCCCCACATCAGTCTGAAGAAGGGTCTCAACCCGAAACGTCACCTATTCCTTCGCTCCGTAGATGCTGCCTCACCCGCTGAGTTTCTCCAGCATTTTAGTCTACCTTTGATTTTTCCAGCATCTGCAGTTCCTTCTTAAATATTTCCATACCAGGATGGTTTGTGACTTGGAGGAGATCCTACAGGTGGTGGTGTCCCATGCACCTGAAGCTCTCGTTATGATAGCTCACAGGTTTTGGGAGGTGCCATCAGAACGGCCTTGAAGATAAGCAGCTTATTTCATAGACGATGTACACTGTAGTGGCAATGGGAAGAAGTGCTGAGGATGGTGATAGGATACCAACTAAGTAGCTGCGTGGCCGTAGATGTAGCTTAAAATGTACCAACAAATAGATAAGAGTGATGCAGCTTTATAGGACTTTGGTCAGGCTGTAATTAGAGTATTGGAGAATTCTGCTCGCCACATTACAGGAAGGACATAGAGGCTTTGGCCAAGGTGCAGGGGAAGTTTCGCAGAATGATAGAAAAAATGCTGGAGTAACTCAGCAGGACAGGCAGCATCTCTGGAGAGAAGCAATGGGTGACGTTTCGGGTCGAGACCCTTCTTCAGAATGATGTTTGGATTAGGCGTTATTATTAGCTACAAGGAGAGGTTGGGCAGACTTGGATTGTTTTGCAAAAATGCCAGAGATTGAGGGGACACCTGATAAAAGTCGATAACATTGTGAGAGGTGTAGATAAGATAGATGGTCAAAAGGTTTTTCACAGTGTAGAAATGTCAAAGACTAGAGGTCATAGCTTTAAGACAAGAGGGGCAAAATTTAAAGAACGTGTGTGGGCAAGTTTGTTTTATACAGAGGGCTGTGGGTGCCTGGAACATGTTGCCTGTGAAGGCCAGTATGAGAGTGGCATTCTATGAGATTTTTAGATATGTAAGTGTATATGGATTATGTGAAGGCGTAAGAGATCAGTTTAAGTTGGCATCATAATCAACATGGACATTGTGCGCTGAAGTTTAAGGATAAGGGGGAAGTCTTTTAGGACCGAGATTTTTCACACAGAGAGTGGTGAATCTGTGGAATTCTCTGCCACAGAAGGTAGTTGAGGCCAGTTCATTGGCTATATTTAAGAGGGAGTTAGATGTGGCCCTTGTGGCTAAAGGGATCAGGGGTTATGGAGAGAAGGCAGGTGCAGGATACTGAGTTGGATGATCAGCCATGATCATATTGAATGGCGGTGCAGGCTCGAAGGGCCGAATGGCCTCCTCCTGCACCTATTTCTATGTTTCTATGTTTCCTGTAATGTGGTGACCAGAAACTTGGTTTCAGCGGCTAAATGATCCTTTATTTGAATTAACCGTCCAATTCCTCTCCAACCGTTGACAGAATCTTCTGCTGTCAACTTGGGACTTGCTCATTCATGACTAACCAGTGGTTTGACATGTAGTCATAGGAGAGCTATTATTGACAAAAAAAGTCAGATATAAAAATAAAGCAACCTGTTTTGTTCGGAAAACATTTACAGTGAGTGTTCCCAAACCCTTTCATTTAGTTTCCAAATTTAATTTTCCCGTGGTTAGGATTGCTTTGAAAAGTCTAGAATCAAAGCCGCCTTTTTCTATGACAGGAACGTCACTCCTTAAAATGTGTTCTGTAGCTCTTTGAAAATCCAAGGCAATTTCCTGTTCACTTCTGGTCAATATGAAACAACAAATGACAGAGTTTGCTGGAGACCTGTCTCAGTGCTGCATTCCCGAGCTCACAAATCAAGCACCAATTTGGACCTTGACTATTCTAAGTGGAGTTACAGAACGTCCCCAGGGAAGGCATGGCTGGAGGTTGATCTATCCGGCATCAGTCTGAGAGGTTGTGTTAAAACCGTTACGTCTTCAACGCGCATTCACCCTGAACGCGTTTACAATTACTGCTGCCAAACAGAGCCATAGGGAAATACAGTACGGAAACAGGCCCTTCAGCCCATGCTGGCCAAGTACTAGTACGTGTTAATTCTACCCTAACCCATTTTATCCTGCCCTACATTCTACATCTACTTATTAAGGGTGATTTACAGAGGACCTTGTCAGTGCATGCTCATCTAGGTGGCTAGTTGAGTAGATGAAGTAAGAGCCATCACTTGATGGTTGTACAGAAGGGGACTAAACCTACAACACTTGTACCATCAGTCCCCCCCATATTGGACATCTGGCCAGCTGGACCTCTCCTCACCTTACTGAAGGCCACATTGTCTCCTCTCCAAATTCCACCTGAAACGTCACCGATCCATTTCCTCCACAGATACTGCTTGACATACTCCAATACTCGGTGTTTTGCTTTTACTGGTGTTGGTTGAGGAAAGGATATTGGCCAAAATAATTTCTAGGTCCCTGTGGAAAGAGTAGAGAGATCATGTCTACCTGACCAGGTATCTAGGTCAGCTGGTTAAATGTGTCAAGGTTTGGCTCCTTCAGCATTGGTGTCCCTGAGTGTTGTGAGCTTCCCACTCGAGAGGCAATCCCAACTCACCACTGGCAGGGATAAAAGATGTTCCTTTTTTCCATGAAACCAAAATGTATTATTCTTGTTTACTGTAAAATGTTCACTATTTCTAGTTGCCTTGCGTGCAAAACTTTAAAAGCATTTTCTCTTTCACTGCAGATATTGAACTTGTTTTGCTACAGGTTTCCTCAAAACTTTTTTTTGATATACTGTAGTTAATGCAATTTGGTTGCCACATACATTGCAGTCACTGGAGAAACTCAGCGGGTGCAGCAGCATCTATGGAGCGAAGGAAATAGGCAACGTTTCGGGCCGAAACCCTTCTTCAGTCTGAAGAAGGGTTTCGGCCCGAAACGTTACCTATTTCCTTCGCTCCATAGATGCTGCTGCACCCGCTGAGTTTCTCCAGCATTTTTGTGTACCTTCGATTTTCCAGCATCTGCAGTTCCTTCTTTAACACATTGCAGTCACTGTTGCTGTCCATACCACATTGCCTATTATAAGCCTCCCACATCACCCTTCCAGCATTAAAAATAATCACCTCAACCATTTTATCCCGCACATATTTTTTCAATGGCATCTTAACGTGGGTGAGGTTTATGTGAAGTAGGGTTTACTCTCTGATGCAGAGGTGGTGCTAAGTATTTACAAAGTCAGGACCAGCAAAATTAATCGGTTTGCTTTAAAAGTGTCAAATGAAACAAAGTATTGGAAATGCCCACAGTTCAGCAGCATCTGGAGAGTGAGTTAATAATTCCAACTGAACGATTCTACCACAACTAGAGAGCAGTCCTGAGCTACTATCTACCCATTGGAGACCCTCGGACTATCTTTGATCGGACTTTATCTTGCACTAAACGATATTAAGGTTATTCCTTTATCCTGTATCTCTACAATGTGGATTACTCAATTGTTATCACGTGTAGGAAGGAACTGCAGATGCTGAATTAAACTGAGGATAGACACAAAATGCTGGAATAACTCAGCTGGACAGAGATGCTCAATCTCTGGAGAGAGGAAATGGGTGACGTTTCAGGTCGAGACCCTTCTTCTCGACCCAAAACGTCACCCATTTCTTCTCTCCGAGAGATGCTGCCTATCCCGCTGAGTTACTCCAGCATTTTGTGTCTGTAAGCATGTATTGTCTTTCCGCTGACTGGATAGCACGCAACAAAAGCTTTTCACTGTACCTTGGTGCACGTGACAATAAACTAAACTCAACTAATAAGGTTTTTCATTCATCTTTTTTGTTCCTCTACATATGAGTGTAAAACTCCATGACTCCTTGATTAACTGAACCATAGACACACTCCACGGATGCTGCCAGACCCACTGAGCTTCAGAACCATTTTCCCTTTTACTGCAGGTTTTGAAATTGTTCTGCTATTGGCTTTCTTATTTTTCTAATATCTAGTGAATGCATTTTTTCTTGCCATGGTAGCAAAATCCCTGAGTTGGTTGGCAAATAAAGCTAAATGCTTGAAGTACTTATTGTGAGCTTCAGACACAGAGATTCCAATCTCCACAGCCCTTGTTGAGTAGGTCGTGACAGTCATTGGATCTTGTTTGGGATGAACAGGTGGGGAAGTGGAGTTGCCACAAAGCCCCTGACACAAGGAGGTACACAACCTGAGAGGGTGAGGGTGCTAAAGGCTTCTTGCCCAGTTAATGTCTCCTCCAATTCTGCCTCTTGCCCATCGCTGGATCTCAGCAGGTCATCATCACCTTCTTCTTCTTGCGAATGAAACATAAACCAAAGGAATAGTTAGATCTCAAGCCGGGTGTTGAGCAGCCAGGTTGTTGTCTCTGTTGGCGTCAATGTCTGCCAGGCCCTGACACAGCTCCATTTGGTGGGTGGTAGAGCGGGCACCCAGAGATGACATGGTTGGCTGTCTGTTGTTCTGCACTGCATTCACAGGCTGGGCTCTGGTGGAGCCCCCATCTCCACACGCTGGCGTTGAAACGCCCAACTCCAGTACCAAGTCTGTTGAGCTTCACCCATGCTCCTCTGGGGAGGTCAGACCCTGGATAACTTTCATCTGGTGAGAGAACCATCACCAATTGTTCGCTTGACCCTTGCCTTCCTTAACCCTCTTGACCTCGTGTGATCCACTGACCTATCAGAAATTTAACAATGGATTGGGTTTACTAACCCTACTGTTTGTGGTAAGATACCCAAATATGCTTCACAGAAGCTGTACCAAGTAACTTTTAACACCAAGTTTGGAGATGGGTGATTCAATGCATGAATACGTTTTAAGGAGAGACTTGATGAAAAGCGAGAGGTCAAGTGGGTTAGGGAGAGTGTTTCAGAGGTGAGGACAAGGCCGTTTGCTGATTAGTGACCTGCTGAGAACCAGGAATGGCCAAGAGACTTAATTAGAGGAATGCAGAGACACTGGGAAGGTGGTGGACTGCTGAAAGGCAAGAAGTTCTCTTCAACTCAACAAGAATTGAGCAGTGAATATTACAAATATACAAACGACTATGGCCCAGTGACGAATACGCATCACTAAATTCCGCACCAAATCTTTCCAAAAGAAATAGTGATTCAGGTCCGTACCTTAACTCGCACCATATCTGGCGACCCAAGAATAATTGGCCTGGTGATTTTGTGTGACAGGATTCAACATTAAATCGTCACATGTATTTTGCATACATAGTAACCTGGTTACCTTGACAACGGGCTAAAGAAATAATATTTCCTTCGTGTCAGTGAGGATTGGAGGGATTTTTGTGCCAGTTTATACATTTACTCCGCTGGCTTCCGCCAGCACAATTTCCTCTCAGACACGAGTCGGATTTTCCAACAGAGGATTGCAGAGTTTTTCTTTAAAATAGGCGTTTTCTTTCAGGGAAATAGCAAAGTAAACAGGGTATCCATTGACAGCCCAAGCCATGATGCATTCCTCATGGTGGATGCAATATGAGCTGTGCGGTGATCGCTTGGTGTTTACAGTGGAGTCTGTGCCACACGCAAGGAGCTGACCTCTGATGCTCCAGAGATGCAAAAGAACGTGAGAAGCAGGAACACAAGTGGTCCAAATGGTCTTCAAATCTCTTCCCCCCCCCCCCCCCCCATCATCAAGATCACAGCTGATGTTCCAGCTCAGCCTCACCTTGCCCCTCAATATCCTTGATATCCAGAAATCCATCTGTTTGGGTGAACTCCATGCTGAAGACTCCATGGCCCTCTAGGCTAGAGGTTTACAAATTTCACCACGCTCTGACCACAGAAATATTTTCACTTCTTTAGCCTTAAATGACCTATTCTGAGACTCCGATCCCTGATTCTGGACCCTCGGTACAAGAAGAACCATTGCTCTCTTTCCAACAGCTCGCTGTTCTAACGGGACTGAAATTGGTGTCACGTTCTTGAATCCCGTCTGAATTGGATTTAGTAGTATTGTGTTTACATTACTGGGTAAGCAGTCAGATTTCTGATGCAATGATGCAATGTCCAATCTTATCGACCATTGATGCCAGGTCCAATTCCACCGACCATTGACACTGGGTCCCAACATTGACACAAGGTCCAATCCCATCATTCTAAATTCAAGCACTACATAGCATTGGAATTTGCTAAGGCCACTGTGGGTATCATTAACCATGCAATCTGGGACTGTCATAAAAACCCAACCAGTCACAAATGTCTCGGCAGGCTGGTCTCCATCTGCCTTCAGGCCACCAGCCCCTCTGTTGAAGGGCAGTTGGGTGTGGACAATGAACATCCTCGGTACCATCTATAACCAGTGAACACATACAGAAGCATGCCTTCACTTGTATGAAGTGTTGGCGCTCCAGTCGAGCCTTGTTCTACCAGTCCACCCTGTTCCTTTCCCAATAACTGCCTGCAGGGATGAGTGGATTCCACATTCTATCCGTGCTCGGGGTAATTCCTGGCAGGGTGACCTGGGGCGGGAGGTGTAATAGATGGTCACCATCCTGGTCAGCTTTCACCACCACCCCACATGGTGAGGAAACCGACCATCTCCTGTCATCCATCCCACTCCCTCCCAATGTCCAAGTAGTGTAACCTCAAAGGGAATGAGATGGTGGAAGGGTGTCATGATCAGGAAAACAAACAGTTATGAATCTGCGTTGGAAAATTGGATATTGCAGCAAACACAGATGTTTGGGACCAGCTGATGACCTCCCTTCGTTTCCCAGCCATGGTTACGTTTGGTTTGGTTAAGCCCATTGCTGGTATGTCTTCCCTCCCACGTTTGGCACCTGAGCTCTGGTTTCCTGAAGCCTGCACCTCATTGACATTCCACTTGACCCAACAAAGATGTGCGCACCATTCTCAAATGCTGCCTTAGTGCAAGGAGCTAGATACCAGGATATTAAGTACCTGACATCTAGTTCCTCACTGTAGCTGGAAAGATAATAGCAAATTGCATTGATGTAGCACCTGCCAAGACATCTCAGATAGTTTTATACCCAATGGGAAGCTTTGAAAGTCTAGTTACTGCTGAACAATGGTAAACAATTGGTGCTCGGCATAGTCCCACATATAAGAATCTGTGCTCCTTGACGCCTGTAATACGTATGGCCATGGTCTGATCTGTTCCTTGCTGTGTCTAGCTAGTGCAGACACTGGTCTGGCAGGGGGGATGTTACAGCCAGAAACAGACACATCATACCAAGCCAAGCAATGCCAACAGTCCAAGTATCTGCGTCATTACCACTTCAAGAAAATGCAGGCCAGAGGGATGACTGCTGTGGTCATCAGCATCCTGAGAAAGGGAATCTGGGGATGCTACTAAACTAGGGAATATATGGTGTACGAGGTTGTTATTCAGTTAGCAGAACCGGAGTTTGGCAACTGCTCTGCATTCTTCTGTCTGTTCGCTCCACTTCCTTACAAACTGGCTGCTAATCTCAGAGCAGCATCTGTGAGTGGGGAGGAACAGCTGGCCGTGAGTGGAGGAGAACAGGAAATCGCCCGCATTTCTGGGACAAAATGGGACACAAATACGGTACAGTAAGTTGGGTTGCTCGGGTTACAATTGTAGACAGATCTGAACTCATTTTCCTCGGTATTTCTCAATAAGAACACCCCTCATTCTTCTAAACTCAGAAGCTTAGTTTAGTTTAATTTAGTTTAGTCTGTTGTCACGCACCAAGGTACAGTAAAAATCTTTTGATGCGTGCTAACCAGTCAGCAGAAAGACAGTACATGATTACAATCGAGCCGTTTACAGTGTACAGATACATGATAAGGGCATATTGTTCAGTGCAAGGTAAAGTCTGATCTAAGATTGTCCGAGGGTCACCAGTATAGTGTTCTCTGGTTGTGGTAGGATGATTCAGTTGCCTGATACAAATGCAAACCACTTATCCTCCACATTGCAGTGCTTTCTCTTGCATCCCATTTCATCTTTTCCTTGAGTCCACTGGTCCTTCAATCTCCCACTACTCTAAACCCATCATGAACTTGTCGACCATTCATGAAACCCAACTCTCAACCTTCTTCACCCCAAGGGGAACAACCCATGGTCCTTGCAGCTGGAGGCCCACATCTCTGGGACCATCCCTCTCTGCAGCTCCTGCGGAACGTCATCACTCGATGTCGGAATTGGACGGGTGTTTTAAAATGGAAGCTGATGGGGTGAGAAGAGGACTTGGGGGTGAATGCTTGTCCAGAAACCAGCACAGAACCACAGGCCTGTATACCTGCTTCAGTTTAATCCATTCTCCGCATGAAACATCCCACAGACCCCCTTCTTGTTGTGGTCAGCATTCCCCAGTGTGTCATTTCCAAAAGTCAACAAATACCTTTTTGATTTATTTTTGTGGTGAGCTCCTGAGCTGATTCTGGCCTAGAGTTATTGGCTGTGCCAACCACTGTGACTACCAAGCCCAGCGTCAGGCTGTCACTCAGCGAGAGCTCGTATTCCTGTTATGTCTCTCTGATCTGAAGTTCAACGTTGGAAAGTTCTAAACTCACTGCCCAAACGACACATTCACCTAAATAATGGTTTGGTGCTAACAGTGATTTACCACAGTTAATGTAGATCATTGCTAGATCTCAATTACAGTCACCCTACTAATCAAAAATCTATCTATCTCTGCCTTAAAAAAAATAGTTGCCCCTCTCGTGTTAAAATGAAGTTATTTTGTTAAGCCACAGAAGGATAGATTCTTGATTAGTACGGGTGTCAGGGGTTGGGAGGAGAAGGCAGAAGAAGGGAAGGATAGATCAGTCATGATTGAATGGCGGAGTAGACTTGATGGGCCGAATGGCCTAATTCTGCTCCTGACCTTATGATCACACGTATGTTGCGTGTGCTGAGAGCGAGGTGGAGATGAAGGGTTAATGTGTCGGCCGATTACACTGACACGGTTTTTGATACATTCCAGCACTGCATCACATGGCGTGTGTGTGTGTGTGTGTGTTTCCCCATCAGCTCGCCACATAACCAGAAAAGGCCATGCTATAGAAATTACAAATTTACTTTCTTTTTAACCAAATTAGTAAAACTCAAAAACAGCCGATAGTTTTATTTTTAAAATATTGTGACCCATGCATGGCCTAATATGCAGTGGTATTTGGACTGATCGTTCTCTTACAGAGGCTGTCTGACTGAGTGAGTCAGAGCTTGTGCCTAAAAAACCCCCACAAGGTGCTGGAGAACAAGATCTGATGGAGGGTCCAGACTCGAAACGTCACCTATCCTTCTTCTCCAGAGATGCTGCCTGACCCGCTGAGTTACTTAAGCACTTTGTCTATCTTTGGTATAAACCAGCATCTGCAGTTCATTGTTTCTAAATGGAAGGTGACGTTTCAGATCGGGACCCTTCTTTAGAACAGCACCTCATATTCTGCTTGGGTAGTTTCTTTGTGAACCAGTATCTGCAGTTCTGTGTTTCTACCTCTTGGTCTGCTTAATGTGGCCATTCACCACCCTCCAGTCCAACTCTCTCAATGCTGAGGCTCTATAAGGTGCTGTTCAGGCTGCATTTGGAGCACTGTGAGCAAATTTGGGCCCTATATCTGAGGAAGGATGCGTCGGCTCTGGAGAGGGTCCAGAGGAGGTTTACAAGGATGATCCCAGGAATGAGTGGGCTAGCATATGATGAGTGTTTGACAGCACTGGGCCTGTACTCGCTGGACTTCCTTATTACAGAATAATGAAAAGCATAGATAGAGTGGATGTGGAAAAGATGTTTCCACTAGTGGGAGAGTCTCAGACCAGAGACCACAGCCTCAGAATTAAAGGGCGCTCTTTTAGAAAGGAGGTGAGGAGGAACTTCTTTAGTCAGAGGGTGGTGAATCTGTGGAAATTCAGCTGAAAACTAGACTGAGGAGAAGAAGTGTTTTATTTTTCACTGAGTATGTGAGCGTTATTAAAAATCATGTTGCAGGAAGGAGTTTTCCAAAACACTTGCCTGTAGGTGTTCCAACTCTTCCAAGCGCCTGGTTGGGAATCGGTCAGTGTGCAGTGCGGGCAGACAGAGCCGAGAGGAAAGGGTTAGTTGGAAAGAACTAAGTGTTCCTATCTGTGGTCTAGTCTGCGACGCTACCCCTCACGCTAACCCTTTGATGAGAAGCCACTCGCATGTGATTGATGTCTTGAGATGCTTGAATACTTGGCATGGACTCGGAGTGCAGAGATAGCCGACATTAACATACTCCAAAGGTTGGAGAAGATGAGAAGAATGTTTCCTTCACGCTGTGGAGCAGTTTATGGAACGGGATCTGGGCCAAAGCAGCTGGGCCCAGTCAATTAGTTCCTTTGTCACCAATAAAGACTCCTCTTTGTCTCCTGGTATTGCTCCTAAAGATGGTTTAGAATGGTTTAAATGTAAATGAATATTATCCTATATCTCTAATTTCCCTCTCCCCTGACTGTCTGAAGAAGGGTCGCGACCCGAAAGGTCACCCGTTCCTTCTCTCCAGAGATGCTGCCTGTCCCGCTGAGTTACTCCAGCTTTTTGTATCTATCTTTGGTGTAAACCAGCATCTGCAGTTCCTTCCTGCACATTATCCTACACCAGTTTATCCCTATCTGTTACTGAAGCTAAGCACCGTGAACTGAACACTCACAGTAAAGTGGATACACATACCCCTGGGACTGTTGATGCTGAAATTTTGAGCAAGGATTCCTGATGGAGGAACTCAGCAGGTCAAGCAGCATATGTGGAGGGAAGTGGACAGATAACGTGCCTGGTCAGGGCTTTTCTTTGGTCTTGAGTAGGAAGGAACTGCACTGGTTTACCAGATCCATCTGGGACATCCTGAGCATACAGGCAAGGGTTTGGGAGGTGGATGAGTGGGTTTACCAGCTGCTGCAGCATCATCTGCCATGTGGTTCGAGGCAACGTCATTGCATCTTGTGGAGACGTTAACTGCCTGGGTTATCCACACTGGGCCCTCAGTCAACGTGCACTCTTATGTCAACATGTTGCTGGCAGCCGCCTTTTAGACTTGCCAACTGTTCTGGGGAACGGAGCAGTGTCCTGACCTGGGGACGAACTATATGGTTACAAAGATTGCTCATCAAAGGAACAGGGCAATTCAGTGAGGCCTCTCTTTGTCCCAATCAACTATTTTGCTGAAGAGATAGTTGCCTCTCAAACCCACCTCTAGTGTTGCAGCATCTCGGGACAACTTGGGTTGAAGTTCTGGGTCGGGACACTACATCAAACTGACCAGTCTGGAAAAATGTCTCGACCCAAATTGTCACCTATCCATGTTCTCCAGAGATGCTGCCTGACCCGCTGAGTTACTCCAGCATTTAGCGCCTTCTTTTGATTAATTGTTAGCTTAGATGGGGCATCTTAGTCGGTATGGGTTTAGTTTGATTTAGCTTATTGTCACATGTACGGTGAAAACCTTTTTGTTGCATGCTATCCGTTTGCGAGCAAGTTGAGCTTGTTCAGTGCTGTGTGAGTCTATGACTCTAAATTGTCTCAGATAGTTTCATTCATAAGTGGTGCTGGCTCGAAGGGCCGTATGGCCTCCTCCTGCACCTATTTTCTATTTCCTATGTAATGCTGCTCTTTTCAGTGAGGGTTGGCCAGTGTCATGTGGATTTTCTCAAATGAGCTGTTAGTGTGAATTGAATGAGCTGTGTATCCGGGCAAGTCTCTGGTGTATTGATGGTACTGATACTGTCAGCAATGCCCCATACAGGTATGTCTGCCTCTCACTGTGCTGAGAGCTGTTGCTTTGAATAAAATTATCATTTTTTGGCCTTTTGCTGAATCGTCCTTGCCCTGGAGGTTCTGACTCACACTGGGTGTGGTTCGAATCACTGGGCTTGTGCAAACCTGCTCACTAACCCCAGCAGCCTGTGTTAGCACACAGACCAGCCAGTGGTGGAGAGAGTCCCTCGCATCCACATTGGAGGTGTCAATAGCCAGCACAACCTTGTCCCCGTCCACTCCTCTCCACTCCCAAACCATAACCCTGACCACAACCCTGACCGACATTAGCTCATTTAGAAGCAACGGCGATCAAACTAGAGACACATAATTATTCCAAAGGGAGACAAATAGAATCTGAAAAGACTGAAACATAAGCTGGTAATGCGGAGGGAAGCAGCCATGGGTGGAGATTTGGGTTAGTGACTGTACTAAGGAAAGATTGGCTTTGATGAAATATTAACCCAGCTTCTCTCTCTCTCTCTCTCTCTCTCTCTCTCCACAGATGCTGCCTAACGTACCGGCTATTTTCAAGGGTCCGCTGCCAATAGCTCTTCCGCATTGAGCTCACAGCTCAGGAGATGGTCAAGACAAGCCCGTTTTAAGGTAACTATGGAACCACAAGAGAGTTTGATTTCTGCACCAGGCTGTTGTAATCTGGCAAGCACTGCCTGGGGAAAGGGGGGAAACTATAAAGGAGATGTGTAGGAAGGAACTGCAGATGCTGGTTTAAACCGAAGGTAGACACAAAGTGCTGGAGTAACTCAGCGGGACAGGCAGCATCTCTGGAGAGAAGGAATGGGTGACGTTTTGGGTCCAGACCCTTCTTCAGACTGAGAGATGAAGGAGATGTGCAGGACATGATTGTTTTTACATAGAGACTGATAGGTGCCTGGAACTTGTGCCGGGGGAAGTGGTGGAAGCAGATACGATAGCGGAACTTAAGAGGCATTTAGAACCAACAGGCTTTGGAGGGATATAAAGCATCTGCTGGCTGGCGGGATTAGTTTAAATATGTTTCATGGCCAACCGAGACATTGTGGGCTGAAGGGCCGTTCCTGTATTGTACTGTTCCATGCTCTGTGACTAGTTTGGAAGCAGATTCTGATTCAGCGAGAGAGGCAGAGGGAGAGGGTTTAGAGAAGACATTCGAGAGTTTAAAGCCATGGAACTGTGAAGTGGGAATGTACAGGGATATCACTTTACGTGGGACTGAGGGCATCGAGCTCCAAATGCAATGATCCAAAATCCAAGACAATAATTGGGAGGTTTCTGGTTGGGCAAGTTGGGCAGCGAGAATAATTAACGAGGTCTTTGGACGAACAGACAAATGATTTAAATTCTGCTCTGCCACTTCCTCTGACTGATAAACCTAAAATTAGATTTGATTTGTCCATGAAACACAGCAAGTGCGTGTTTGGGTTTGAGTTTGCGTTATTGTCACATGCACCGAGGTACAGGGAAAAGCTTTTGTTGCGTGCTAACCAGTCAGCGGAAAGACAATTACAGCGGATGATTACAATTGAGCCATTTACAGTCAAAGTCAAGTTTATTTGTCACATACACATACAGGAAGTGCAGTGAAGTTAAAGTGGCAATGCCTACGGATTGTGCAAAAAACTACAGGACAGAATCAGTATTTACATATTAGAAAACCCCCCAGCAATTTTAAAAACACACAACACAACAGTAAACTAGTCCCTGGTGAGATCGGAGTTTACCGTCCTAATGGCCCGTGGGAAGAAACTCCGTCTCTCTGTTTTCACAGCATGACAGCGGAGGCGTTTGCCTGACCGTACCAGCTGGAACAGTCCGTTGCTGGGGTGGTAGGGGTCCCCCATAATGTTGCTGGCTCTGATGCATGATAAGGGAATAACATTTAGTGCAAGGTAAAGCCAGCAAAGTCTGATCAAGGACAGACTGAGGGTAGACAAACATGCTGGAGGAACTCAGCAGGTGAGGCATCATCTATGGAGAGAAAGAATAGGTGACGTTTCAGGTCGAGACCCTTCTTCAGACTCGACCCGAAACGTCACCCATTCCTTCGCTCCATAGATGCTGCCTCACCCGCAGAGTTCCTCCAGCATTTTTGTCTACCTTCGATTTTTCCAGCACCTGCAGTTCCTTCTTAAACAAAGGCTAGACCGAGGATCACCAATGAGGTAGATAGTAGTTCAGGACTGCTCTATAGTTGTGGTAGGACGGTTGTTGCCTGATAACAGCTGGGAAGAAACTGTCCCTGAATCTGGAGGTGTGCGTTTTCACACTTCTGTACCTCTTGCCCAATGGGAAAGGGGAGAAGAAGTAGTGGCCGTGGTGAGACTGGTCCGTGATTATGCTGCTGGTCTTGCCGTGGCAGCATGTGGTACAAATGGAATCAATGGAAGGGAGGTTGGTTTGTGTGATGTGTGGAAGAAGCTGTTCTTCAACCTGGTGGTTTAGGAATTCCCTCGGAGAGTGAAGATACTTACTTACTGCCTATTATGCCTCCTGGCATGTAGGGCAGCAACGAAAGTCCTCCACTCCTGTCTGTTCTGGGCTAGCTTCTGGACACTACCCCAGGTAGCCCTGGAAGTCCATCACGCCCAGTAGTGTTGATTCCATCAGTTGCTGTTTCTGTAACATATTTGTTTTACGAGACAGGGTTGTTAGCCCTGTGCTCAACCTCCAACCTGGAGAACCACTGGATCGCTCTTTGTCTCACCTCTATCCTTCAACCTGTCCAGCATGGGAGACCCTAACAGGAGACAAACCTCCCGCTGGCATATCTCTAGGGGTCACTGAGACACACAAGCTCCCCGACCACGACAAGGTTGCAATCCAACCAATGATACAGCCAGGAAAAAGACTATGCATTAACTTTAACCTTGCCTCTCGTGACCTTGTACACCTCAATAAGGTCACCTCTCAACCTCCTACACTCCAAAGAAAAAGTCCCAGCCCATCCATCCTCCCTTCCCCTCTAACCCAAGTCCCCAAGTCCGATAACATCCTGGTGAATTTTCCTGCACCCTTTCCAACTTAATGACAGGAGTTGGCTGCCAGGGCTCAATGTCATTGACGTACATGTTCTTGGGCAGGGTTTGGTCCAACGCGACCACCAATAATCCAAACCCTTGACCATCAATTAATTACTGTTCAAGCTGTTGGTGACTCCCCAAAGCACACAGCAAGATCCCACATGCACCAAGTGTGTATCAGGTGACCAAGATGTTACTGAGCCCGCTTTACACATCCCTAGTCTGAGCAGGGATGTGTAAAGACTATCCTGACAGACGGTCTGAGAGGTATCTCGTCCTCACTGTGGGACAAGAAAGTGAAGTTAAATCTCCAGACCAGCTCACTTAGTTTAGTTTAGAGATACACGGCGGAAACAGGCCCTTCAGCCCAGAGTCGGCACCGACCAGTGATCCCTGCACATTAACACTATCCTACACACACTGGGGACAATTTACACTTCTACCAAGCCAATTGACCTACAAACCTGTACGTCTTTAGAGTGTGGGAGGAAAACAAAGATCTTGGAGAAAACCCACGCAGGTGACAGGGAGAACATGCAAACTCCGTGCAGACAGCGCCCGTAGTCAGGATCGAACCTGGGTCTCTGGCACTGTGAGGCAGCAACTCTACCACTGCACCAACGTGGTTGGAGGTGTGCAATGGTGTGTAGAATTGGAATAATTCTACATGCAAAAGTCCAATGGTTTTTAATATATGAAAAATGAAAAATTCTGCCAGGCAGAATATGCATGGGACACAATCGCTCGCTTACTTCTCATGGTATTCCTGGTGGAAGGCTGGTGATGTAACACATCATGGGGCAGGATTTCTGTGGATTGGGGAACTCGTGTTCCTTACAACAGTGGACCTCAGATAAACTGGAATGACTGAAATGCAGAAAGTACAATACTCGGCTTGAAGCGCTTGAACTTGTTGGGCTGCTGCAAGTAAGAATTTCATTGTTGTATCTGGGACATACTGCAATAAAACACTCTTGATCATTCTTGAGGCAGCTGTGAGGTACTTTGCAATTTTGGAGTTTACTGTGGTTTATTAATGTCACGTGTGCCGAGGTACAGCGAAAAGCTTTTATGTTGCGTGCTTTCCAATCAGCGGAAAGATAACACACGGTTACAAGATACAGGGTAAAGGGAATAACGTTTAGTGCAACAGTGTTTCATTAAAGATATACCAAGGGTCTCCAATGAGGTAGATGGGAGGTCAGGACCGCTCTCTGGTTGGTGTGAGGATGGTTCAGTTGCCCGATAACAGCCGGGAAGAAACTGTCCCTGAATCTGGAGGTAGACAAAAATGCTGGAGAAACTCAGCGGGTGAGACATGAGACGATAGACAATAGGTGCAGGAGTAGGCCCTTCGAGCCAGCACCGCCATTCAATGTGATCATGGCTGATCATCCCCAATCAGTACCCCGTTCCTGCCTTCTCCCCATATCCCCTGACTCCGCTATTTTTAAGAGCCCTATCTAGCTCTCTCTTGAAAGCATCCAGAGAACCTGCCTCCACCGCCCTCTGAGGCAGAGAATTCCACAGACTCACAACTCTCTGTGAGAAAAAGTGTTTCCTCGTCTCCGTTCTAAATGGCTTACTCCTTATTCTTAAAGGGATAGGTGACGTTTCGGGTCGAGACCCTTTTTCAGACCCGAAACGTCACCTATTCCTTCGCTCCATAGATGCTGCCTCACCCGCTGAGTTCCTCCAGCATTTTTGTCTGCCTTTGATTTTTCCAGCTTCTGCAGTTCTTTCTTAAACACTGAATCTGGAGGTGTGTGTGTTTTCAAATTTCTGTTGCTCTTGCCTGATGGGAGAGGGGAGTAACCGAGGTGAGACTAGTCCTTGAGTATTTTGTTGGCTTTGCCAAGGCAGCGTGAGGTTACAGTAGGTGCTGTAATTAGACATGGCTTTGAACTGTAAACCATAGCTCAGTACTCTGGCATCATGATGTATCTGCCCATAGTGAGGAGTATCAGTGATAACAGTAGGGTTTGCATCTTTTCACGTGGCTGGGAATTGTTATCCTGCTGACATTATGAGGAATGTCCACTAGTGTAATGTGGAAATAGTGTGGGAGAGACATGGTGAGATGAGATTACAGTCCCAGGCCATGTCCAATAACAGCACCTAACCTCTTCCTCCGCCTTCTCTATATGGGAAGCAGGCTCTTTGCTATTTCCAATATCGTTGAAGCAGTGAAACCTTCACGTCCCACCACCTTTACGCTGACAGTCCAGCCCGCCACAGTCCAGGACATTTGAACGGCAAGCCTCGGGTTAGTGTTTCCTCCAACCCTGCCCTGGAGCTGGGAGTGTGGTTTCATAGATACGACAGAGACGTGGACGAGAATCAGCAGCTCACAGTGCTCTGGCTTTCCAACCCTGCAATATTTTCAGGGTTGTGTGTCTTTGAAGCCTCCGAGCTAAATGAGAACTGATGCTGGAAATTTGAACGGTACACAAATCGGGCAGTATCTGTGGAAGTGGAAACAGAGTAGATACTGTCATCCCTGGATTTCAAGAGAGTTTAAGTTGTCATATGTACAAAAAAAAACCAATGACATTCTTGCTCAATACAAGTTGTTGTTATCAAGACTTTTGTCCCAAACCAGTTGTGGGTTTATTGCTCTCTAAGTTAACATTGTGGTTGAGCCAGACACATAAGCCGTTGCGGAGATGACTGGTGAGTTTTGCTTTGTGGGCTGAGATGTGAGTGCATATCTGTGGGCTGTGGAGTTGTGACCATTGAAGGGCCTGCGACTTGTGGTCGTACTGATAGTGGAATTGTTGTGTTTGCCGCCAACACTGTGAGACGGACAACAAAACTGGTCCATGGTCTCCTGATAGAGTCATACAGCACGGAAACAGGCCCTTGGGCCCAACATGCCTATGCTGCCCAAGATCTACACTAGTCCCACCAGCCCTTGTTTGGCCCGTATCCCTCTAACCCAACCCTATCCATGTACCTGTCCAAAAGCCTCTTAAATGTTAGTCTTTGACAATAGACAATACACAATAGGTGCAGGAGTAGGCCATTCATCCCTTCAAGCCAGCACCGCCATTTAATGTGATCATGGCTGATCATCCCCAATCAGTACCCCGTTCCTGCCTTCTCCCCATATCTCCTGACTCCGCTATCTTTAAGAGCCCTATCTAGCTCTCTCTTGAAAGTATCCAGAGAACCTGCCTCCACTGCCCTCTGAGGCAGAGAATTCCACAGACTCACAACCCTCTGTGAGAAAAAGTGTATCTTCGTCTCCGTTCTAAATGGCTTACCCCTTATTCTTAAACTGTGGCCCCTGGTTCTGGACTCCCCCAAAATTGGGAACATGTTTCCTGCCTCTAGCGTGTCCAAACCCTTAATAATCTAATATGTTTCAATAAGATACCCTCTCATCCTTCTAAACTGCAGAGTGTACAAGCCCAGCCGCTCCATTCTCTCAGCATATGACAGTCCCGCCATCCCGGGAATTAACCTTGTGAACCTACGCTGCACTCCCTCAATGTAACCAACAAGGAATTATTGTTAAATGTGGTCTTCACTTGTGTCCACTGTAATAATCGTACAGATATTAAGCCTTGTTAAATGAAGGTAAATAAGTTATTAACTCACTGTGGAACAACCTGTCTGGGCCCAAAGACTACGTTGATAAGTGTGGCTTTTAATTCCCTTGACAAAAAATAAATAGTTTTTTTTAAATTGTTATCTTATTGGTTTATGATATTTCATCTTCTGCATTATCCCCACACGGTTCCTCGTTTTAATTTTAAAATCACTTCTTGATTGAATAGTAACTGGAATCTGAGGTTACAGTCTATACATTACTTCAGTGCTTGCTTGCCTTCACTGTAGCTGCAAATGAAGATGCTGTTTAGAAGGTTCTAGATCAATGAAGGTAATGGTCGCTGGGCTACAGAATGTCGAGCTTCGGTGGGACATCTTGGTCAGCATGGATGAGTTGGGCCAAAGGAATATGACCTCCTGATTATTGCCACGTCTCCTAGCTCTGAGAATTGTTCTTTACAGCGCCAGAGACCCGGGTTCGATCCTGACTACGGGTGCTGTCTATACGGAGTTTGCACGTTCTCCCCGTGACCTGCGGGGGTTTCCTCCGGCTGCTCCGGTTTCCTCCCACACACCAAAGACGTGCAGGTTTGTAGGTTAATCAGTTTGGTATAAATGTAGATTGTCCATAGTGTAGGATAGTGTTAATGTGCGGGGATCGCTGGTCGGTGCAGACTAGGTGGGCCGAAGGGCCTGTTTCCACGCTGTATCTCTAAACTAATCTAAGGACATAAGGAATAGGAGCAGAATTAGGCCATTCGGCCCATCAAGTCTACTCCGCCATTCAATCTTGGCTGATCTATCTCTCCCTCCTAACCCCATTCCCCTGCCTTCTCCCCACAACCTTTGACACCGGTACTAATCAAGAATCTATCTATCTCTGCCTTAAAAATATCCACTGACTTGGCCTCCACAGCCGTCTGTGGCAACGAATTCCACAGATTTACCACCCTCTGACTAGAGAAATTTCTCCTCATTTCCTTTCCTAAAAGAACATTCTTTAATTCTGAGGCTGTGCCCTCTAGTCCTAGACTCTCCCATTAGTGGAAACATCTAAAGTAAAATACAAGCGGGGCTCCTGTTGGGAAAGCTGCAACAGAATAAACTGTCTAGGTTGGCCTTGTGTAGTGACAGCAGCTGATGCATAGAGCCCTGGTCGCAGTCAGCCCTGGTGCAGTCTGCATCCTTCTGCCCTTCACATAGATACATAGAAAATAGGTGCAGGAGTAGGCCATTCGGCCCTTCGAGCCTGCACCGCCATTCAATATGATCATGGCTGATCATCCAACTCAGTATCCCGTACCTGCCTTCTCTCCATACCCCCTGATCCCTTTAGCCACAAGGGCCACATCTAACTCCCTCTTAAATATAGCCAATGAACTGGCCTCAACTACCCTCTGTGGCAGAGAGTTCCAGAGATTCACCACTCTCTGTGTGAAAAAGTTTTTCCTCATCTCGGTCTTAAAGGATTTCCCCCTTATCCTTAAGCTGTGACCCCTTGTCCTGGACTTCCCCAACATCGGGAACAATCTTCCTGCATCTAGCCTGTCCAACCCCATAAGAATTTTGTAAGTTTCTATAAGATCCCCTCTCAATCTCCTAAATTCTAGCGAGTATAAGCCAAGTCTATCCAGTCTTTCTTCATATGAAAGTCCTGACATCCCAGGAATCAGTCTGGTGAACCTTCTCTGCAAATCAGTCTGGTGTCTGCAAATCTCCCTTAGGGATCGACCACAGGAATGACTGAGTTGATGTAAAAGAGCGTAATTATAGCGAACCCGTCGAGGTTTCTCAATCCATTTGCTTCCCAACAATTTTCTCTTTGACTTCACAAACCGGCTTTGATCCTACTTCCCCCGTAATTGTCCCATTATTATTCCTGAAATTGCCGGAAATCTGTCTCCCAGTGGGTGATCCTTATCGTTCTCCCGCCTTCTCCCCAATGCTTTAATCTACTTGCCTTCTGACTTGGGGCCAGTATTTTGCAGAAGTGGCCAGTTACAAGGTGGCCAACTTGAGAGCCTCAATTGTTTGGGCAATGGCCATATCACCCTACGGCCCATCAAGGTCAATGTCTTCTGCAGATAGACACAAAATGCTGGAGCAACTCAGTGGGACAGGCAGCATCTGTGGAGAGAAGGAATGGGTGATGTTTCAGGTCGAGACCCTTCTTCAGACTGCCTTCTGTCTGGCCTGACCTTTGCATGGAAGGTCACTAATGAGCCACAGGGATGGACAACAACAACAACTGACCCTTCAGTGTGGTCAGATGTCCCTGAACGTCTCCGCTCTATACCCAAGCCCCTCATCCTCAGTGGCTGTGAGTGCCCACTGACTCACCCTGCCCACGGATCTCACACACAAGGAACTGCAGATGCTGGAAGCCTAAGCAAAACACAAAGTGCTGGAGCAACTCAGCGGGTCGGGCAGCATCGATAGAACAAATGGATAGGTGATCCTTCTTCAGACTGAGGGAAAAGGAGGATAAAGCTGGAAAAGAGGTGGGGGTGGGACAAAGCCTGGCAAGTGATAGGTGGATACAGGGGAGGGGGAATCAGCAGACAGAGGCTGGGGAGGAAGAAGGGGTGTGTGGGGGGGAGAAGGGGTGTGGGGGTGGAGGAAGTGTGTGTGGGGGAGGGTGTGTGTGGGGGGGGGAGTGTGGGGAGGGAGAAGGGGTGTGGGGGTGGAGAGGATGAGTGTGGGGGGGAGGGAGTGTGTGTGGGGGGAGGGTGTGTGTGGGGGGGAGGGAGTGTGTGGGGGGGAGGGTGTGTGTGGGGGAGGGTGTGGGGGGGGGAGGGTGTGTGGGGGGGGAGGGTGTGTGGGGGGGAGGGTGTGTGGGGGGGAGGGTGTGTGGGGGGAGGGTGTGTGGGGGGGAGGGTGTGTGGGGGGGAGGGAGTGTGTGGGGGAGAGTGAGTGTGTGGGGGGGAGGGAGTGTGTGGGGGAGAGGGAGTGTGTGGGGGGGAGGGAGTGTGTGGGGGAGAGGGAGTGTGTGGGGGAGAGGGAGTGTATGGGGGAGGGGGGTGGGGGGGAGACGACCACATTTCTGGCTTCCTCTGTCACTGTCAGAAGGGGAGGAAGTTTGCGTCTGGACCAGACATATAAAGGAATGCTTTTGATGGCGATACTTCTGCAGGTTGAACAAACACCGATATCTCGCTAGACGGTGGGGGGTAGGGGGGGGGGGCAGTGGGGGTGAAGTTTGTCCATATTTCTGCGATTGTGAAAGATTAATCACTGAAGCAATTGCTCTTCATCTGACACAGCTTCTAATCTGCAACTTACTGCGATCAGCATCGGGGAAGGGCGTTCAGTAACATTCAGAGACTGTTGCCGCTAAGATGTGTCCTTTCCAAAAAAAACAGTAGTTTAAAAATAAACCATGTGGTTCAAAAAGTATTTTGAAAGTATTTCCTTTCCTGCTCCTTTGAAGACGCGCGGGGCCTCTCACTGCTCAGTCCTTGGCTCGGGCTCTGTGGGACTGTGCAGTGGAAACATCAGCCATGGTGCCGCCAGCATTACTTCCCTCAGTCCTTGGGTTAATAGCACCAGACCTCAGTCATAGAGCCATAGTTATAGAGGCATGTCGCATGGAAACAGGCCCTTCGGCCCAACTTGCCAACACCGGCCAACATGTCCCAGCTACACTAGTCCCACTTGCCTGCGTTTGGTCCATATCCCTCTAAACCTGCCCTATTCATGTACCTGTCTAACTGTTTCTTAAACGTTGCGATAGTCCCAGCCTCAACTACCTCCTCTGGCAGCTCATTCCATACACCCACCACCCTCTGTGTGAAATTGTTACCCCTCCGGTTCCTATTAAATCATCCCCCCCCCCCCCCTCACTTTAAACCCGTGTCCACTGTACAAGTTTCCCCACTTGGGGTAACTGTCCTCCTGCCCCTCTTCCACACCTGATTAATTCACTTCCCAGCGCTGGGACGCTGAACAGTGGTGAGATCCAGGAGTTGTGTGTTGTGGCCACAAAGGTTCACTTTATCCACACCCCTCATGATCTTGGACACCTCAATAATATCACAGCCCCCCCCCCCAGCCCCCTATGCTCCATGGAGTAAAGTACAGCCTATCCAGACGGTGGTGAATCTGTGGAATTCTTTGCCACAGAAGGCTGTGGGGGCCAAGTCAATGGATATTTCTACAGCAGAGATAGATTCTTGATTTGTACGGGTGTCAGAGGTTATGGGGAGAAGGCAGGAGAATGGGGTTTGGAGGGAGAGACAGATCAGCCATGATTGAAGGCGAAGTAGACTTGATGGGCCGAATGGCCTAATTCTGCTCCTATCACTTATGACCTTATGACCAACCCCTCCCTATAACTCTAGCCCATGAACCCAGGTAACATCCTAGTGAATCTCTTCTGCACCGACTCTAATGACATCCTTCCTGTAGCTGTGATTTGGCCCATTGAGTCTGTGCCACCATTGAGCCATTGACCAGCATTCTATCCACTCTTCTTTGACATCTCCACAATCGTGCCCATCATATCAGTGTGAAGGGACCAGGTTAGGTTGCCGTGATACGGATGCCCAGGAACCAGAAGCTGTTGACCATCTCTACAGCAGCTCTATTGATGAGGACAGGGTTGTGTTCACCCTCTCGCTTCCTTGGGTCAACAACCAACTCTAGCATCTTGCTGATGTTAAGGGCTAGGTTGTTCTTGCACCATCACACAAGGCTCTAGAGCTCCTTCCTGTACTCTGTCTCATCAATATTGCTGATTCTGCCAACAATAGTGGTATCATCGGCAAACTTAAAGATCGAATTGGCGATGTACTTGGCCCAATAGACCCAGATGTACGAGGAGCAGAGCTGGGGACCGAGCACACAGCCCACAGTAGCGTTGGTGTTGAGGGCCAGAGTGGAGGAGATGGTCTGACCAGCTCTGACCGACTGAAGCATTTATGCTGGTCAGGAAGTCCAGAAGCCAGTTGCGGATGGAGGTCCCAAGGCCAATGTCCAACCACCATCTCTAGCCAGCCCTCAACGTTGGTCTCCTGGTATCTCCTCATTTGACTTGGAATCAAATTCAGTTTGGTAGTTCCCCCTTTCAGGCAGTTTGGGATCATTAACTATGCAAATACTTGCCGGAGAGAGAATGTATATTTGGGATTATTTTATTATTGTCACGTGTACCGAGATACAGTGAAAAGTTTAGTTTTGCGTGCTGCCTAGGCAAATCATAATGTGCCTGACTGGAACAGCTCAGGCAAAAGAGAAAATAAACAGAGTGCTGAATATAATGCTACAGCTACAGGGAAAGTGCAGGTAAAAAAGGGCCCGTGATGAGGTAGACTGGAAGATCAGGAATTCATGCTCTGCATATTGCTGTGATCAATCAAGACGAAACAGTGATCTCCAAGAGAATAATGTTCCACACAGACTTCGGCTTCACTCCCGGACAGCTCATTTCAATCTCTTTGCATATCTCATTTACAAGTTGAGTTTGGGATTTGTAAGTTGCTACGTGGCTTTTACATGGAGGGGAGAACATGACTCTTAGTTTGAGACGTTTGTTAGTGAGTTATCCTCTGACAGTCTGTGACCCAGAGAGAGAACACGATTCACTGTGTTGTCCTGGGCAGCTCAACAGGCCCCATCGTTAGACCAAAAAACTGCTGCTGGTGGGAACTGCCTCACGCCCGTCTGCCTCACGCCCGTCTGCCTCACGCCCGTCTGCCTCACGCCCGTCTGCCTCACGCCCGTCTGCCTCACCCCTGTCTGCCTCACGCCCGTCTGCCTCACGCCCGTCTGCCTCACGCCCGTCTGCCTCACCCCTGTCTGCCTCACCCCTGTCTGCCTCACCCCTGTCTGCCTCACCCCTGTCTGCCTCACCCCTGTCTGCCTCACCCCTGTCTGCCTCACCCCTGTCTGCCTCACCCCTGTCTGCCTCACCCCTGTCTGCCTCACCCCTGTCTGCCTCACCCCTGTCTGCCTCACCCCTGTCTGCCTCACCCCTGTCTGCCTCACACCTGTCTGCCTCACCCCTGTCTGCCTCACGCCCGTCTGCCTCACGCCCGTCTGCCTCACGCCCGTCTGCCTCACGCCCGTCTGCCTCACGCCCGTCTGCCTCACACCCGTCTGCCTCACACCCGTCTGCCTCACACCCGTCTGCCTCACCCCCGTCTGCCTCACCCATGTCTGCCTCACCCCAGTCTGCCTCACGCCCGTCTGCCTCACGCCCGTCTGCCTCACGCCCGTCTGCCACACGCCCGTCTGCCACACCCGTCTCCCTCACACCCATCTGCATCACACCCGTCTGCATCACACCTGTCTGCATCACACCTGTCTGCATCACACCTGTCTGCCACACACCCGTCTGCCTCACACCGTCTGCCTCACACCCGTCTGCCTCACACCGTCTGCATCACACCCATCTGCATCACACCTGTCTGCCACACACCCATCTGCCAACCAAGTCACAGATCGCTGACACTGACTGACCTGTGTCTCAGGCACCAACCCGTCTCCGTAGCCCCACTGGGTCGCAGGTTATGACCTGTGTTTGGGGCTGGGTTTGGGAAAGAGGCGACATCCAGGTGGAGAATCTACACCCCCCCCCCCAGATGAACCAAATTCCTCTCACGGGACCCCTCACGTCAACGAGAGCACCAGATCACGGTGCTTAGTCCAGTAGAAACGTCCAGCATAAGATGGTGGTAGACTGCGACATTTATAGCCCTGTTAAACCGCAGGTCTTGTATGGTCTGATTTCTCTAGCAAATACCATTGGGCTGAGGAATGTTATTGCGAACAGGGAGCGGCAGTAAAACGCTAACTATAGATTTTTGTCATGCTTCAGGCATTCTGTGGAAACCATGTAAAAGTAATGGTGGTAAAACATCAGCAGACATTTCTAACAAAGTCATCGCTGTCACTGACTTGTCGTCTCGAAGGCAGAGGTTTTCCGCTGAGTTACTCCAGCTTTTTGTGCCTTTCTTCGGTGTTCAAAAGAGCCTGGGCTGAAAAGCCAAGGTGCAGTCTGTTCCTCCGATAGGTCATAAGGTCATAAGTGATAGGAGCAGAATTAGGCCATTCGGCCCATTAAGTCTACTCCGCCATTCAATCGTGGCTGATCTATCTCTCTCTCTCTCTCTCTCTTTCTCTCCTGCCTTCTCCCCATAACCCCTGACACCCGTACTAATCAAGAATCTGTCTATTGCTGCCTTAAAAATATCCATTGTCTTGGCCTCCACCGCCTTCTGTGGCAACGAATTCCACAGATTCACCACCCTCTGACTAAAGAAATTCCTCCTCATCTCCTTCCTAAAGGAACATCCTTCAATTCTGAGGCTATGGCCCCTGGTCCTAGACTCTCCCATTAGTAGAAACATCCTCTCCACATCCAGTCTATCCAGGCCTTGCACCATTGGGTAGGTGCTGGCAATTCCATCCACATGCACTGAGAGACACCAGGCGTTAAGCAGCCTGTTGGGAAAGACAGGGAAACGTATTTGGCGAGGTGACAACAAGTCTAACTCTTCCCCTGCACCTTGCCAGATGTCCGGGGTTCCCTGAGCACGGACTGGACACGGAGAACTGTTGAGGTGTGTCTGGTGCTCTGATGTGGGCAAGGTGGTGGCCAATTTACACACAGCATCCTCCCTCAGGCACCGACGTGATAATGACCAGATCATCAGTGTCAATGATCACGGGCGAGGCACATGTTTGGCCCCAGGGCACATGGAGAAAGATGTCTGCAACAGCCTCGGCCAGATTTCTCACTTCTGTGTAGGAAGGAACTGCAGATGCTGGTTTAAAACCAAGATCGACACAAAAAGCTGAAGTCACTCAGCAGGTAAGGCAGCATCTCTGGAGAGAAGGAATAGGTGACGTTTCAGGTCAAGACCCCTGACTCTCAGTCTAAAGAAGGGCCTCGACCCGAAACGTCACTTATCCATGTTCTCCAGAGATGCTGCCTGACCCGCTGAGTTACTCCAGCACTTTGGGTCTTTCCTCATTTCTGTGTTGTTTTCGAAAGCAAACTCTGTGGATGCTGGGAATTAAGTAGAATGTGTTGGAATTCCATATTCCACATTTGCTGCGGACTTCAGCCCATCGAGCCCGTGCTGGCTCAGGGAACTATCCTAATTTCCCCGTCACCCACCACTTTGGCCAGAACCAACCACTCAACTACACTCAGGGGCCCTCACTGAGCCAATTAACTTGCGTGTCTTTGGGATGTGGGAGGAAGCAGCTGCCAAAAACCCAATCGACTGAACCAATCATTGTTATAGATCCCGTGGTGAACCAAAGTTATTGATCCCGTGGTGTCTGAGTTTAATGCATGGTGGGGCTGGTGATCTGGAGTAACTGCAGGCTTCAGTAAGCATGACGTTATTGGGCAGTTCTGTAATGTCTTAGTTCCAGAGTCAAGTCATCTGATTACAGATTGACCACCACTGATGTAACGAGAAATGACCTCAGTGGCTGTGCTTGAATAAGACACTGTTTGCAGCTGATGTCAGAGTGTGGGAGAACATCAGTAAAGTGAGAATGTTTCATTCTTCCACTTGGTGCAGAGGCCACCCAACCCTCCTTGTTTAACGCATGACCACGCTTGCCGATCAATCACAGTTCTGGTGTACAACCGCAGCAGAGTCCCGGTAGCACAACGGGTGGAGCCGCTGCCTCACGACACAAGAATCCCTGGTTCAATCCTCACCTCGGGTGCTGTCTGTGTGGAGTTTGTACGTTTCCTCACACATCCCTAAGGCGAGTGGGTTGGCAGGTTAATTGGCCTCTGTAAATTGGCCGAGTAATCTGGACCTGAATAAAAGGACGCACCGTTAGGAAGGAGGTGAGGAAGAATTTCTTTAGCTAGAGGGTGGTGAGTGTGTGGAGTTCTTTGTCACAGATGGCAGTGGGTACTTCTAAAGTGGAGATAGATAGATTATTGATTAGTACGGGTGTCGGATAAAGGGGAGAAGGCAGGATAATGGGGTTAGGAGGGAAAGATAGATCAGCCATGATTGAATCAATGGGCCAAATAGCCTAATTCTGCTCGTATGACATGAACATCAACTTAGAATCAATGGCTCAATGGGATGGAAAGGCCTGTTTTCTCTCTCTCTCCTGGTCATCTCTGCTGATGAGAATAATTGTCTCTGTCTAGCGTCTCCAAATGACTGGTGATCTTGCCCCGCACCACCCTCAACCCTTCTTCTCAACCATCTTTGGTCCAAGCAGAACCTCTATCTCTGTAGCTGAGCTCCCTCTCCTCTGGAACCCCAAGGACATTCTACTTGACGGGGCTGTTTGCTGCATTGCCCTGGGCCCCTGGGCTATATCACACCCCTGGCATGACAGTGGGCATTTAATGCCTCTGGGTGTGAAATATGAAGCAGTTGTACTGGTGCTGGTGCAGGAGATGCAGACTTCCAAAGCGCTGGACATTTATTTGGCCGTCAGTCTGCAGCCGTCTCCCGTCTCCAATGGGAGGCCAACAGGATGTTTTGACTCAGAGTCTCCGTGTTCCTCCTTCCAAACGTTCTCCAGAGGAAGCTGGGAGAGGCTCATGGAAGAGAGGCAAGAGGCGGCCAAATATTTCCACACAGCCTGGTCAAGGGGAGAAGCTGGTGGAGTAAGAGAGGGGATTTCCAGGTGAAAATGTGGAGCCAATCCATGCTGCTGTTTACAC
>JAXLNO010000291.1:0-32154 GCA_038087875.1 Malacoraja senta | reverse complement strand
AGGAATTCATGCTCTGCATATTGCTGTGATCAATCAAGACGAAACAGTGATCTCCAAGAGAATAATGTTCCACACAGACTTCGGCTTCACTCCCGGACAGCTCATTTCAATCTCTTTGCATATCTCATTTACAAGTTGAGTTTGGGATTTGTAAGTTGCTACGTGGCTTTTACATGGAGGGGAGAACATGACTCTTAGTTTGAGACGTTTGTTAGTGAGTTATCCTCTGACAGTCTGTGACCCAGAGAGAGAACACGATTCACTGTGTTGTCCTGGGCAGCTCAACAGGCCCCATCGTTAGACCAAAAAACTGCTGCTGGTGGGAACTGCCTCACGCCCGTCTGCCTCACGCCCGTCTGCCTCACGCCCGTCTGCCTCACGCCCGTCTGCCTCACGCCCGTCTGCCTCACGCCCGTCTGCCTCACCCCTGTCTGCCTCACGCCCGTCTGCCTCACGCCCGTCTGCCTCACGCCCGTCTGCCTCACCCCTGTCTGCCTCACCCCTGTCTGCCTCACCCCTGTCTGCCTCACCCCTGTCTGCCTCACCCCTGTCTGCCTCACCCCTGTCTGCCTCACCCCTGTCTGCCTCACCCCTGTCTGCCTCACCCCTGTCTGCCTCACCCCTGTCTGCCTCACCCCTGTCTGCCTCACCCCTGTCTGCCTCACCCCTGTCTGCCTCACACCTGTCTGCCTCACCCCTGTCTGCCTCACCCCTGTCTGCCTCACCCCTGTCTGCCTCACCCGTCTGCCTCCCCCTGTCTGCCTCACCCCTGTCTGCCTCACCCCTGTCTGCCTCACCCCTGTCTGCCTCACCCCTGTCTGCCTCACCCCTGTCTGCCTCACCCCTGTCTGCCTCACACCTGTCTGCCTCACACCTGTCTGCCTCACCCCTGTCTGCCTCACGCCCGTCTGCCTCACGCCCGTCTGCCTCACGCCCGTCTGCCTCACGCCCGTCTGCCTCACGCCCGTCTGCCTCACGCCCGTCTGCCTCACACCCGTCTGCCTCACCCCCGTCTGCCTCACCCATGTCTGCCTCACCCCAGTCTGCCTCACCCCCGTCTGTCACACGCCCGTCTGCCTCACGCCCGTCTGCCTCACGCCCGTCTGCCACACGCCCGTCTGCCACACACCCATCTGCCACACCCGTCTCCCTCACACCCGTCTGCATCACACCCGTCTGCATCACACCCGTCTGCATCACACCCGTCTGCCACACACCCGTCTGCCACACACCCGTCTGCCACACACCCGTCTGCCTCACACCGTCTGCCTCACACCCGTCTGCCTCACACCGTCTGCATCACACCCATCTGCATCACACCTGTCTGCCACACACCCATCTGCCAACCAAGTCACAGATCGCTGACACTGACTGACCTGTGTCTCAGGCACCAACCCGTCTCCGTAGCCCCACTGGGTCGCAGGTTATGACCTGTGTTTGGGGCTGGGTTTGGGAAAGAGGCGACATCCAGGTGGAGAATCTACACCCCCCCCCAGATGAACCAAATTCCTCTCACGGGACCCCTCACGTCAACGAGAGCACCAGATCACGGTGCTTAGTCCAGTAGAAACGTCCAGCATAAGATGGTGGTAGACTGCGACATTTATAGCCCTGTTAAACCGCAGGTCTTGTATGGTCTGATTTCTCTAGCAAATACCATTGGGCTGAGGAATGTTATTGCGAACAGGGAGCGGCAGTAAAACGCTAACTATAGATTTTTGTCATGCTTCAGGCATTCTGTGGAAACCATGTAAAAGTAATGGTGGTAAAACATCAGCAGACATTTCTAACAAAGTCATCGCTGTCACTGACTTGTCGTCTCGAAGGCAGAGGTTTTCCGCTGAGTTACTCCAGCTTTTTGTGCCTTTCTTCGGTGTTCAAAAGAGCCTGGGCTGAAAAGCCAAGGTGCAGTCTGTTCCTCCGATAGGTCATAAGGTCATAAGTGATAGGAGCAGAATTAGGCCATTCGGCCCATTAAGTCTACTCCGCCATTCAATCGTGGCTGATCTATCTCTCTCTCTCTCTCTCTTTCTCTCCTGCCTTCTCCCCATAACCCCTGACACCCGTACTAATCAAGAATCTGTCTATTGCTGCCTTAAAAATATCCATTGTCTTGGCCTCCACCGCCTTCTGTGGCAACGAATTCCACAGATTCACCACCCTCTGACTAAAGAAATTCCTCCTCATCTCCTTCCTAAAGGAACATCCTTCAATTCTGAGGCTATGGCCCCTGGTCCTAGACTCTCCCATTAGTAGAAACATCCTCTCCACATCCAGTCTATCCAGGCCTTGCACCATTGGGTAGGTGCTGGCAATTCCATCCACATGCACTGAGAGACACCAGGCGTTAAGCAGCCTGTTGGGAAAGACAGGGAAACGTATTTGGCGAGGTGACAACAAGTCTAACTCTTCCCCTGCACCTTGCCAGATGTCCGGGGTTCCCTGAGCACGGACTGGACACGGAGAACTGTTGAGGTGTGTCTGGTGCTCTGATGTGGGCAAGGTGGTGGCCAATTTACACACAGCATCCTCCCTCAGGCACCGACGTGATAATGACCAGATCATCAGTGTCAATGATCACGGGCGAGGCACATGTTTGGCCCCAGGGCACATGGAGAAAGATGTCTGCAACAGCCTCGGCCAGATTTCTCACTTCTGTGTAGGAAGGAACTGCAGATGCTGGTTTAAAACCAAGATCGACACAAAAAGCTGAAGTCACTCAGCGGGTAAGGCAGCATCTCTGGAGAGAAGGAATAGGTGACGTTTCAGGTCAAGACCCCTGACTCTCAGTCTAAAGAAGGGCCTCGACCCGAAACGTCACTTATCCATGTTCTCCAGAGATGCTGCCTGACCCGCTGAGTTACTCCAGCACTTTGGGTCTTTCCTCATTTCTGTGTTGTTTTCGAAAGCAAACTCTGTGGATGCTGGGAATTAAGTAGAATGTGTTGGAATTCCATATTCCACATTTGCTGCGGACTTCAGCCCATCGAGCCCGTGCTGGCTCAGGGAACTATCCTAATTTCCCCGTCACCCACCACTTTGGCCAGAACCAACCACTCAACTACACTCAGGGGCCCTCACTGAGCCAATTAACTTGCGTGTCTTTGGGATGTGGGAGGAAGCAGCTGCCAAAAACCCAATCGACTGAACCAATCATTGTTATAGATCCCGTGGTGAACCAAAGTTATTGATCCCGTGGTGTCTGAGTTTAATGCATGGTGGGGCTGGTGATCTGGAGTAACTGCAGGCTTCAGTAAGCATGACGTTATTGGGCAGTTCTGTAATGTCTTAGTTCCAGAGTCAAGTCATCTGATTACAGATTGACCACCACTGATGTAACGAGAAATGACCTCAGTGGCTGTGCTTGAATAAGACACTGTTTGCAGCTGATGTCAGAGTGTGGGAGAACATCAGTAAAGTGAGAATGTTTCATTCTTCCACTTGGTGCAGAGGCCACCCAACCCTCCTTGTTTAACGCATGACCACGCTTGCCGATCGATCACAGTTCTGGTGTACAACCGCAGCAGAGTCCCGGTAGCACAACGGGTGGAGCCGCTGCCTCACGACACAAGAATCCCTGGTTCAATCCTCACCTCGGGTGCTGTCTGTGTGGAGTTTGTACGTTTCCTCACACATCCCTAAGGCGAGTGGGTTGGCAGGTTAATTGGCCTCTGTAAATTGGCCGAGTAATCTGGACCTGAATAAAAGGACGCACCGTTAGGAAGGAGGTGAGGAAGAATTTCTTTAGCTAGAGGGTGGTGAGTGTGTGGAGTTCTTTGTCACAGATGGCAGTGGGTACTTCTAAAGTGGAGATAGATAGATTATTGATTAGTACGGGTGTCGGATAAAGGGGAGAAGGCAGGATAATGGGGTTAGGAGGGAAAGATAGATCAGCCATGATTGAATCAATGGGCCAAATAGCCTAATTCTGCTCGTATGACATGAACATCAACTTAGAATCAATGGCTCAATGGGATGGAAAGGCCTGTTTTCTCTCTCTCTCCTGGTCATCTCTGCTGATGAGAATAATTGTCTCTGTCTAGCGTCTCCAAATGACTGGTGATCTTGCCCCGCACCACCCTCAACCCTTCTTCTCAACCATCTTTGGTCCAAGCAGAACCTCTATCTCTGTAGCTGAGCTCCCTCTCCTCTGGAACCCCAAGGACATTCTACTTGACGGGGCTGTTTGCTGCATTGCCCTGGGCCCCTGGGCTATATCACACCCCTGGCATGACAGTGGGCATTTAATGCCTCTGGGTGTGAAATATGAAGCAGTTGTACTGGTGCTGGTGCAGGAGATGCAGACTTCCAAAGCGCTGGACATTTATTTGGCCGTCAGTCTGCAGCCGTCTCCCGTCTCCAATGGGAGGCCAACAGGATGTTTTGACTCAGAGTCTCCGTGTTCCTCCTTCCAAACGTTCTCCAGAGGAAGCTGGGAGAGGCTCATGGAAGAGAGGCAAGAGGCGGCCAAATATTTCCACACAGCCTGGTCAAGGGGAGAAGCTGGTGGAGTAAGAGAGGGGATTTCCAGGTGAAAATGTGGAGCCAATCCATGCTGCTGTTTACACTGGCCAAACCGAATTAGATTCAGGTTTACCCGGTGTCCTGTTACTCGGTGCTTCTCAAATAACCCTCGGACCAGCGAGTCTGCGCTCCACGCCACTGGCAGATGTTGTGAGATTAACAGAAACATCTGGATTTTTGGGGGGTGACGGCTTTTCCTTTGACGCACTCCATAAAGAATTAACCCGTTTGTGTACACAGGGTTACCGTTCCCTATCAACCACTCAAAGCAATGGAAAATAGAGTCACGCGGCTCAGAAACAGGCCCTTCGGCCCATCATGTCTATGCTGACCCTCAAGCACCTGTGGAGACACACAAGACCACAGATGCTAGAATCTTAAGTGAAACAGAGCTGGAGGAACTCAGCGGGTCAGGCAGCATCTCTGAAGGGGATAGGCTGATGATGTTTCAGGTTGGGACCCTTCTACAGACTGACAGAATTGGAGGGGGAAATGCTGGAGAAAAGATGTTGTGGTGAGGCAAAGCCTGGCAAGTGATAGGTGGATACAGGTGAGGGGTGAACCAGTAAATCTATTACCTGTTGACACTGAAGAGATGTTTCTGCCCATTCCCACCACCAACGCTGCCTGATCCTCTGAGTTCCTCCAGCACTTTGTGTTTTGCCAAGATTCCTGCACCTGCAGTTCCTTGTATCTCCCCGTTGACATTGGTGCCGTCTGTGATAGCAGGACTGTGACGGCCGAAGGGCCTGTTTTCATGTTGTATCTCGAAGCTAAACTAAAATTCCCAGTTACTCCCACCTCATGGATCAATGATAAAAGTAGTGAAATACTCTGCTATGAGAAAAGGGCAAGATTCCGTTTAACAGGAGCGACTGATAGCGCAGACCCACATTGAAGTGTACATTTACGAATGTAATAATCATAATTATACATTTATTTGTATAGCACATTTAAAAACAACTCGCGTTGACCAAAGTGCTTCACATCCGTGCAGGTACTAACGTGATACATACAACGGTAGACAGACCTAACAATACATACATAAACTGTTTGCAGACCCGCCTCAGAGGGGCTCAAAAACGCTTGGGGGTAGAAATAGGTTTTGAGTCGTGACTTAAAGGAGTCGATGGAGGGGGCAGTTCTGATGAGGAGCGGGATGCTATTCCACATTCTTGGTGCTGCAACCGCAAAAGCGCGGTCACCCCTGAGCTTAAACCTAGACCGTGGGATAGTCAGTGGCCCCAAGTCGGCCGACCTGAGGGACCTGGAGGTAGAATGGTGGGTTAGAAGATTTTTGTTATAGGGGAGGGCAAGCCCGTTGAGGGCTTTGTATACTTATAAGAAGAGCTTGAAGTTGATTCTGTACTGTTTGCAATAAGTGAGTATATGTTTGATGTAAACAGTTCTGACACTCACTCTGTGTGCAGAGGGACTATCGCCACATACGAACGGTCTCACCCACATCAAACTCCCTCGGGAGAAGGGAACTTTCTAACTAAAGTATCGATGAACTTTGTGGTTTAGATTTGGAATATTCAATAGATTAAGATTCTGAGCGTTTTCCACATTGAGTTATAGCCAGTTCTCTAAAAGTGCTATGTTCATTTTCCATGGCAATCATTTCCCAAATGTCTTTTTTTGTTAAGTTATGCATTCAGTTCCCTCGACTGGTCAGCATTTTTTTCCCACATTAATCCTCCGTATTCAAAGCTTTTTGGTTTATCCCATATACGTATCTTGTTAATTATCTTAAATTTCCGCACTAATTATCAGAGTGCTGATTAGAGGAAGCAGTCTTTCTCTCGAGATCATAGGATAGCCATCAGGACACCCAGGTTGTGTCCAATCTTATCCCTCACCGTTCCGCTGAATGAGACTCCCCAACATTCCGGGAACTGATCCCAGCCTCTCTGGAAGTTGGAATGGGAGAACACACAGTGTGAGCTAGCGTTTGTGGGAATTGGGAACTCACAAAGGCCTTTCATTACAGCTGAGGGCAACCTGAGCAATTATAGTCACAGGATGTTTTGGCGTAGAAGGTTGCTTTCAGTAATGGAGTCCATGTAGTCTCTCTTCATGGACAAATTACTCCCCTTCCCTCCCCACTCCCTCATAGAGTAAGACTGTACACCACAGGAACTGGCCCTTTAGCCCACCGAGTCCATATCACAACCGATCACACACAAACCCCAATCTCATTCTCCCCACATTCCCATCAGCTTCCCAGAAGATTCTACCACTCACCAACCTAGTGAGGCATGAGGCCAATTCACCTGCCCATCCCCACACCTTTGGGACATGTGGTGAAACCGGAGCGCCCTGGGTGAACCCGAACATGCAAACTCCACACAGACTGCACCCCTGCATGCAAAATCATTTGAAAAAAATAAGTGTTGCCCATGTGGTTGTTGGTCAGATTTCCTGCCCTTCAGGGCTCCTCTTTAAGGGCAGCACAGTGATACAACAGTAGTGTTGCTGCCTTACAGAGCTTTCAGTGCCAGAGACCCGGTTTCAATCCCGACTACGGGTGCTGTCTGTACGGAGTTTGCACCTTCACCCCGTGACCTGCGTGGGTTTTCTCCAAGATCTTCGGTTTCCTCCCACACTCCAAAGACGTTTTGATAAACGCTTTGTAGGTTAATTGTCTTGGTATAAATGTAAAATTGTCCCTAGTGTGTGTAGGCTAGTGTTAGTGTGCGGGGATCGCTGGTCGGTGCGGACTCCGTGGGCCGAAGGGCCCGTTTCTGCGCTGTATCTCTAAAAACTAAAACTCTGAATCCTCCAACTCCAGGGTTTTCTGGAGTTTTGGGAAGTCTGGACAAGGCCAATCAAAGCACAGCAGGAATTAAACTAGAGGGGTGAAGGGAGGAGGAACCACCAATAGTATGGGGGTGACTACATGAGTCTGTCCTTGGGCGGTTTGCAGTGGTGACCATACTGACTGGTGACTTCCCTGTCTTTGCAGTGAATTCAAGTGATGGAGCCCAACCCAGGCACCAGTGGCAGAGCCTTGAAACCAAACAGCAAAGACGCCTCAGACAACAGAGAACGGAAACCCCTTCAATCAGCAGCAGACCATTCAGAGTATGTGGGCAATGCTGGTTTCTCGAACGTCATGTGGCAAACTTACAATAGCAACTTGGCACCAAAACAGGCCAAGGTTTCAGAGACAAATCTGCTTTATTCATCTTCCTCTATCAAAGGCTCTGGAGTGCAGGTGAGTTGTAGAATCTGTGGGAGGTGATGGGGATCGGGAGAAACGGGTTGATGGTCAGCACAGCCTCGCTGGGCCGAAGGGCCTGGTTCCCTGCTCTGTGCCTCTGAGACCTAGTCTCAGATGGATTGTAAGAGGGTGTTTGGGGCCGGCATGTGGCTGAGATAACTGTTGCCGAGGGGGATTCCTGGTGAAGTGATTTGATACAAAGCACCGAATCACATTGCCAGGGATTACCAATCGGTGACAAGTGTTGCCGCATCAGCCCGACAACTCCTGGCCGCTGAAGCCTCCAAAGGAACGAGAACCAGGAGCTCAGCCCAGAACCATTTCATGCCATTATATTTGTGTTGGCTCTCCACTTAATACAGGAGTCTCCTCACACAGAGTATGTGACCAAAACTGTCGATGTGCAGAACTTTGGCACTGTCTGGGAGGGGGGGAAGAGTGATCACATCACAACCTTGAAAATCACAATCTTTTTGAGTTTAGTTTACTGTCATGTGTACCGAGGTACAGTGAAAAGTTTTTGTTCCTGTCAACTGCCAGTCTACCAATGAAGATAGACACAGAGTGCTGGAGTAACTCAGCGGTTCAAGCAGCATCTCTGGAGAAAAGGAATAGGTGACGTTTCGTCTCACTGCCATGGCCGGCAGCGGTTCAGGGCTTAGCTAGTTTGTGGACAGAGCTGTGTGTATCCCTTGTTCACAGTGGCTAAGTTCCGCACCTCTGGGGCAAAGTCAACAGCAGGAGATGTTCACGTCGCGGCTGGTGAAACGCCGTCGTCTCGGTCCGGATCACCGGGATATGACCCCGGAGCTCGCGGCTGGGGCCGGGGTCGGAGCCACAGAGGCGTCCAGAGGGGACCCAGGGGCGATAGTGAGCGGTCAATGGGGGTGCTGACCGACGGACGAGGACGGAAGTGAGGACGTCGCTGCCGGGGGAAGGGACAACGCTGGACCTGGCGTGGAGGGACTGCCGTGAGGAAGGGTGAAGAACAGTGGACAATTGGGGACCCAGTGTGGGGGGGATTGTCGTGAGGGAGGGGAGAGAACAATGGAGGATGTGGCAACTACTTGCATTCCTTGGGTAGGAGAGCAAAGAATTTCACTGCGACTTCTCACATGTGACAATAAAATGTTCATTCATTCATTCATTCATTCAGTCACAACAAGAAGGTCTCCAAACATCAACACTCGAAAGATGAGGGGGAACTTCATTGAAATGTCCTGAATAGTGAAAGCTTTGGATAGAGTGGATGTGGAGAGGATGTTTCCACTAGTGGGAGAGCCCAGGACCAGAGGGCACAGCCTCAGAATTAAAGGACGTTCTTTTAGGAAGGAGATGAGGAGGAATTTCTTTAGTCAGAGGGTGGTGAATCTGTGGAATTATTTGCCAGACGGCTGTGGAGGCCAGGTCAATGGATATTTTTAAGGCAGAGATAGATAGATTCTTGGTGTCAGAGGTTATGTGGAGAAGGCAGGAGAATGGGGTTAGGAGGGAGAGATAGATCAGCCATGGTTGAATGATGGAGTAGACTTGATGGGCTGAATGGCCTAAATATAATCCTATCCCTTTAGACCCTCTCAAACTGGCTGCAATATCCTATTAGTTGCATTACTCCGTAGACATGGTCACCCTGGGTTGGTGGAATGAAGAACTAGAGGTTTAAAGTGAGAGAGGGAAGACTGAATGGGAATCTGAGGGGCGATCTTTTCACACACAGCATGGTGGGTGTATAAAACGAGCTGCCAGAGGAGGTAGGTACAATAACAACATTTAAGCAACACATAGACACATGGATAGGAAATGTTTAGTGGGATTTACTGCAAATTGGACTAGCTTAGATGGGGCATCTTGGTGGGCATGGAGGAGTTGGGCTGAAGGGCCTGTTTCCGTGCTGTCTGATGCAGGCTAGTGGTAAAACATCAAGGAGTAGAATCTTTCATCCATTATCGCCATTACTAATGCTATCTTTAATTGCAGATCTATTTCCCTGACTCATGGCCCAGACTTGCATTATCTGGTCCAGTAAACTAGCAGCATAGAGCCTTAGAGCAACATTGAACAAAGCCAAGAGGCTGGAGTCCAGCTTCCAACTGCAACACCAGGTGACAACTCTGAAGCACAAATGGGAAGAAAAGGGTTAAGGTTGTTGCTGATGTGAATTTTCAACATTTTCTATTTTTATTTTCATTGCAGTTAAGGTTAGTGTTGGTGGAGTAGACCGGCCCTATGTGGTTGGGATAAAGAGGCTTCATTAATGTGAAGGGGGTTTTATGAATCAGCTCTAACTCTGCTCAGCCGGTTATTGCTTCTGGCCAGGTACCAGCAGGGTAATTCCCACTCATTTTCTCCCTGTTTATCCTGTGAGGTTTTCCACCGTTTATTTCCTGCCTCCACTTCATCCGGCCTCTGCGGTTCACTAATATCCCACAAGCCGACCTGGCCAGGAACTCCACGGATGGGTGTTACTGACCTTACTGGCTGCACTCCCTGCCCATGGACAGACTGGGACTGTCAGATGGTTCAGAGCAGAACGCTACCTGGTCAACAATAAGTAGGTACAGGGAATGCCACAGATTCACAACTCTGGGTGAAAATGTTTTCCCACATCTCAGTCCTAAATGGCTGACCCCTTATTCTTAAACTGTGACCCCTGTTTCTGGACTCCTCCAACATGCAGAACAATTTTTCTGCATCGCAAAGATGGGTCTTCCTGACCCAGTTACTGGCACAACTCTTCCTCCCAGTCCCTGTCCATGCAGAGACGTGGCAGGTACTCGTGGAAGAGAATCTAGACAGTGTGGGTTTGTATTCCTCAGGATGAGAATAAGGGGTGACCTTATGTCCATGAGTGATAGGAGCAGAGAATTAGGCCAATCGGCCCATCAAGTCTACTCCGCCATTCAATCATGGCTGATCTATCTCTCCCTCCTAACCCCATTATCCTGCCTTCTCCCCGTAACCCCCGACACACAAGATCTTAAGGAGGTTATAGGGTAGATGTTGAGTAAAACACAAAGTGCTGGAGGAACGCAACGGGTCAGACAGCATCTGTGGAGACGATGCTTCAGACCAGGAGAAGGGTCCTGACTAGAAATGTCATCTGTGCCCTTCCTCCCTCCCCAAATGCTGCCTGACCTGTTGAGTTCCTCCAGCACTTTGTGTTTTGCTGAAGATGCCAGCATCTGCAGTTCCTTGTGTCTCCAGGGTAGATGTTTAGATGTTGAGATGTTTCAAGTGCTGGGAGAGTTATGGACCAAGAGGACTTGGCCAACATTTATGGGGCCAGTTTCTTAAAAACGTGGTGTGCAGAAACGTCTCTCTGAGTGTGGAGAATCTCTGGAACTCTCTGCCCACGAGGGTGGACTGATTGGATCATGGGGAATATTTATAGCTGAGATAGAAAGATACGTGAAAAAAATCCAAGAAATAAGGGCTATTCTTGGAAGCTTTGAAGGGTGCAGAAATGTTTACAGAATGCTGCCTGGATTCGAGGGTATTGGCTACAAGGAGAGGTTGGCCAAGCCTGGATCGTCAGATGCTGAGGGGAGACCAGATTAAAGTTTATGAAATTATGAAAGGCGTAGACAGGGTAGACAGTCAGAACCTTTTTCCCATTTTCCTAGAGGGCGTAGCTTTAAGGTGAGAGGGGCAAAGTTTAAAGGAGATGTGCAGGGCAATTGTTTTACACAGAGGGTGGTGGGTGCCTGGAACACGCTGCCAGAGGTGGTGGTGGAGGCAGACACGATAGTGGTGTTTAAGACAGGCACATGGATATGCAGGGAATGGAGGGATACGGATTACGTGCAGGCAGAAAGCAGGAACGGGGCACGGACATTGTGGGCCGAAGGGCCTGTTCCTGTGCTGTACTGTTCTACTGAGGATTGACACAAAAAGCTGGAGTAACTCAACGGGACAGGCAGCATCTCTGGAGAGAAGGAATGGGTGACGTTTCGGGTCGAGACCCTTCTTCACCCGAAACGTCGCCCATTCCTTCTCTCCAGAGATGCTGCCTGTTCCGCTGAGTTACTCCAGCTTTTTGTGTCTATCTTTGGTTTAAACCAGCATCTGCAGTTCCTCTAGACATTGTACTGTTCTATCTTCTATGAATGCTGTGGTCAATGATTCCATCATCGATGACGAACTCAAACTCTGGGACTGCTCTCGCAAGACTAATTGGACTCCATCTCCCGTGCCTACTGAGCTGATAATCAGTTGATGTAATTTACACTGGCTCAGTTCAGCAGGAACAGGAGTTCAGCCCCGCTTCCAACAGAGAGGGCCACTTGGTGAAGCACAACTGGTCTCCAGCGATGCATGTGGCGGCAGTGATGTGGTCTCCCCAGGCAACACACGACTCAACTCCTCACAGCATGGCAGCCTCACCGGAGATTGAACGGAGGTGCTCAAAATTATCTGGGGTTTTAGTAGAAAAAATGATCAGGATGTTCTCTGGCACGCAACAAAAACTTTTCACTGTACCTCAGTACACGTGACAACAAATACACTGACTGAAGCAGTCAATCAAAACTTAACTCAAAGGAGAAGTTGGAGAGAACGGGGATGGGCAGGAAGGGCTGAATGGCCTGTGAATCACATGGTCAAGGCAGTGGTTCTCCTTAGAGACCAATCCACCTCTGTTCATAGTCATGTAAAATAGAGTGCATGGTACTTCTTCACGGAGGGTGAACCTGTGGTCTTCTCTACCCCAGAGGAGAAACCCCTTAAAGAGTAGGTAGAAAAATAGAAAATAGGTGCAGGAGTAGGCCATTCAGTCCTTTGAGCCAGCACCGCCATTCAATATGATCATGGCTGACCATCCAAAATCAGTACCCCGTTCCTGCTTTTTCCACATATCCCTTGATTCCGTTAGCCCCAGGAGCTAAATCCAACTCTCTCTTGGAAACATCCAGTGAATCGGCCTCCACTGCCTTCTGTGGTAGAGAATTCCACAGATTCACAACCCTCTGGGTGAAAAGGAGATACATGTTTGAAAGATGGGGGAGCGAAGAGCTCTGTGGAACTGGCAAGGGGAGAGAGATATTGATGCCTGGGAAAGATCAGCCATGATCTTCGTGAATAGTAGGGTAGGCTCGAGGGGCCGAACGGCCTACACCCACTCCGATCTCGTGCGTTCATCTATATGTTCTGTCCAGAAGATCTCCCCAGCCGAGCTTGGTGGAACACTGAGTCACCTGTGCAGTTTGATTTCCCGACAGTGGCAGCAGTGTTTCTCCACACGTTTTACATCTGAAACATCCTCGGGTAAACAAAGTCGGCTCGACCCATCCTCCTCCATATCAGGGCAGGCAAGTTCTATATGTTACCAGGAGTTCCAGGAGCAAGCTGAGCATGAAACTCTCCAACTACTCACCTGTAACAAGCCGTCTCCATCGCTCCAAAATGCCTCCTCTGTGGTTGGATGATTTGATTCTGAAAGACACTGTGGAAATTGATCTGTTTTTTCTTCTTCCTAATAAAATGTCTTCAAAATAACTATTTTTGGTTGCGTTTTATGATTATATTTGATTGCACTGGTCAAGCATTCAACACAACACAAACAAGCAGAACTTACTGAAAAATCAAGCACTCATTCGCTTCTAGACACAAAGTGCTGGAGTAACTCAGCGGGCCAGGCAGCATCTGTGGAGAACATGGATAGGTGACGTTTCACAGAGTGCTGGAGTAACTCAGTGGGTCAGGCAGCATCTGTGGAGAACATAGATAGATGACATTTCGGGTCGGAACCCTTCAGCAACGGAGATGCTGCCTGACCCGCTGAGTTACTCCAGCATTTAGTGTCTATCTTTGGTATAAAGCAGTATCTGCAGTTCCTTCCTGCACACATTCACTTATCTCACGCAATCATATAACTGAGACATTCACCCATTCAGTTCAAGCCCCGATTTGCCCAGACCAGCACAGGTTAGGTAAGCAAACTAGTCTATGAGCGACAGCCCTGATGACTAATTACTGGGCTGTAATCAACAGTTCTCACACTTGCTTGAAGTTGCTGTTGATGAATGTTTTCCCCAAACCTTGGGGAAGAGACGTGACGGGATCTGACACGTTTGGAGAGACATCAGGAACCGAGAGGAGGAGGTGGAGAGGAGAAATACCAGACATTCCTGAACTGTGTCTGATGCAACAACACACTGGAACTAGACCAACGTGCGACATAAACCAGAGATCTCCAGATACTGGACAACACTTGGTCCAAGCAGTGCAGTCTGGCGCAGTTTAGTTTATTGTCACGTGTGGGGAGGGAGCTGTGGAATGTGACCCAAGGACACATCGAAATAAATGAGAAAGCTAAGTGGATAGAGTTTGGCTTTCTCCAAGGGCAGGGGGAGGGAGGTGATGGGGTCTTGAGGACCTGACAGTTGGTTAGTTCACGTTGACATGGCTCCAGGGTCGGGGGATCAAGAATTAAAAGTGAAAGCGGAAAGATTTAATGGGTATCTGAGGGTCAATGTTTCCACACAGAGGCTGGTGGGTAGATGGAACAAGGTGCCAGAGGAAATATTTGAAGCAGGTTCTATAACAACATTTAAAAGACATTTGGACAGGTACATGGATAGGAAAGGTTTAGAGGGGTATGGGCTAAACGCGGACTGATGGAACTACTGCAGATGGGGCATGTGGGTTAGCATAGATGGGTTGGGCCGAAGGGCCTGTGACTTTATTCCCCGATCACCATCACATTGTGGGACACAGGTCCAGGCATGATCAACTGAATCTGATCAGATATGTACAGACGCCATTAACCCCTTTGTGTAGGAAGGAACTGCAGATGCTGGTTTACACCGAAGTTAGACACAAAAAGCTGGAGTAACTCAGCGGGTCAAGCAGCATCTCTGGAGAAAAGGATTGGGTGACGTTTCGGGTTGGGTCTGAAGAAGGGTCTCGACCCCAAACGCCACTCCTCCTGGTTGCCAAAGTTAAATAGACCAGAGAGACACAAAGTTTGCAGGCGCTGGAATATGGAACAAAGTATAATCGCTGGAGTCACTCGGTGGGTCGGGCAGCATCTGTGGGGGGACGAGGTTTCGGGTGGGGACCTTTCTCTGTTCTAGACTTGGCGATTAAAGACGCGACTGTAGACAGGGCACAGTTCACACAGACAGATACAGGAAATGAGAGGAAACGTGTGTTTGAGGGGCATCCGGTAACTATTGAGGATAAAAACTAAAAATACTGGAGATTCCGCAGACCAGGCAGCGTCTGTGGAGAGAGGGGAGGAGGTGAGGAGAGGCGATGGGGTAAGGAGGAGAGGATGGGAGAGGAGAGGGGAGGAGAAGGGAGGGGGGGGAGGAGGAGGAGGAGGGAGGGAGTGGAGGGGAAGGGAGGGGAGGATGGGAGAGGAGAGGGGAGGAGAAGGGAGGGGAGGATGGGAGAGGAGAGGGGAGGAGAAGGGAGGGGAGAAGGAGGGGAGGGAGTGGAGGAGGAGGAGGAGGAGGGAGGAGAGGGGGGCAGTGAGATATGTAAATAACTTTTCCAACACTTCAGTTCATACTTTGGTTACAAAATCATCTTCAAAGCTCAAATATCATAAACCTTGATAGAAGCAAGCTGCCTCAAACTACCAGTCACGAGAGAATCACAAGTGTTGAATAAGGTTATTCAAGGCATTTGAGAGATACAATTGACAACGGCTCACGGCGACAGGATCAGATCGTGGGGTTTCTCCCCACCCCCACATCACAATGAGCCCAGACGCACCCGCAATGTCAGGACCCGGCATTAAACTGCGTTGCATTCGATGCCTTCAATATTTTCTCTGGAACGTCAGAGAAGTCCAGGGGAGAATTGATAGACGTTTACCAGGATAGAATGGCGGAGCAGATTCGATGGACCGAATGGCCTAATTCTACTTCTATGTCTTATGGTCTTATCTTTACTGCATATGGGGTGTGTGTGCCTGTGTGTGTATGAGCGTGTCTATCTGTGTGTGTGTGTGTGTGTGTACGTGTGTATGTACGAGTCCACGTGTGTGTGAGATGTATTTGTGTAATTATATGTGTATGTGTGAGGGGGTCTGTATTTATGTGTGTACATGTGTGTATCTATTGGAGATAGACCCAAAAGCTGGAGTAAAACTGGTCAGAAAACATCTCTGCAGAAAAGGAATAGGAGACGTACACACAGTCGTGTACACACACACATACACACACACACACACACATACACATAGTCCAATAGACCCTGAAGAAGGCAGATGGTTGGACAAAGGCCAGAGATGGAAAAAAAGTTTAGGTTAGAGACACAGCATGGAAACAGGCCCTTCGGCCCACAGATCCCTACACATTAACACTACCCTACACACATTAAGGGCCATTTACACATTTACACCAAGCCATTAACCTACAAACCTGTACGTCTTTGGAGTGTGGGAGGAAACCGGAGGTCTCGGAGAAAACCCTCGCTGGTCAAGGGGAGAAGGTACAAACTGTAGAGACAGCAACTCCACCGCTGCCGCCACCACCGCTGCGCCACCCCTGCCGCCCTAGAAGGTGTGAATTGTGAATCCAGACGAAATAATGTAAGGGGAACAGGAGCCGATCCAGGTGGGCTACATGGGGGGGGGGGGGGGGAGTGGGGAGGTTGTTATTAGTTAGCTAAACTGGGAGTATTCAATGTGCATGCTGTAAGGTTGCAATAAATGCATCCACTTTAATGCATCAGTCCCCACAGCTCCATGCTGCATCGAGCCCCACAATCCCATGCTCTCTCTCTCTGGGCAAAGACGGCCCTTGTGAATTTCCTGTTGGATTTCAGATGGCGTCAACAGATGAAGGAAAGTTTGAAAGTGCCTCACAGAAGCCGGCAGCCGTTAGTGAGTCAGTGCTGGGGAATGCCGGGTTCACCAAGTGTACAATAATTAAATTTGACAAGTACATCAGCAAGGATATTGTCAGTAAGCTGATCGCGAGGCTTGCCCAGGGAGGCTGGAGTGACGATTAGTTTCTTGGCATGGCTTCAGCTGCAGGACTGGGATAAAAACTCAGCACTCGCACCAAAGTGCCCTCAAACATTGATCTCAGATTATTAATAGCTGACGTTTCTGATCACGGACCACAAAGGAAGCAGCAATTCCTGCCCAGTGTTCGGACTTCACTTTCCGGGGTGGGAGAGATTGCAACCTTCACCTGGTCCGCCCTGTTTCGACAAATGCAATCAACCTGGCGTGCACAATCAGATAAGATCAAACAGAACAAGTTGTCCTACAACTGTAGGCTGTGCACGCCGTACACAAGAAGAAGAAGACTTTACTTTCTCACTGCCAGTGGATGTTGTAGTGGCAAAGGGTTGTACAACACAGAGACAGGCCCTTCGGCCCACCTGGTCCATGCTGATAGACACAAAACGCTGGAGTAACTCAGCGGGACAGGCAGCAACTCTGGAGAGAAGGAATGGGTGACGTTTCTTCAGACTGATGGGTCCATGCTGACCATTGATCCTAGCCCACCAATCCTAAACGCCTGGTCAGTGTTGTCCGAGCCCCTGCCTCCACCACCTCGTCTGGCATGTCCCTGTGAGACGCTGTTTTAAAGTGAGCAACGTGAGGGGTTAAGGCTGGGACCTTTGTCGTCTGTGTAGTTGATAATCCCAGCCATCTGGTGCCATGCAGCATGGAAACAGGCCTTTCGGCCCAACTTGCCCATGCTGTCTAAGATGCTCCATCTACACTCGTCCCACCTGCCGCCGTTTGGCCCATATCCCTCTAATCCTGTTCTATCATAGTTATACAGCGATACAGCATGGAGACAGGCCCTTCGACCCAACTTGCCCACGCCGACCAACATGTCCCATCTACACTGGTCCCACCTGCCTGCATTTTCCCATGTCCCTCTAAACCCTTTACTATCCAAGTACCCGTCTAAATGTCTTTTAAATGTTGGCCTTTTAAATACTACCACAACTACCTCCTCTGGCAGCTCAAATTATTTTTCTTCATTGCATGCAAACTTTTCCTCGGTATCTCGCGACACGACAACAACATCCCAACCAGCCTCCACCAAATCCTGTCCGTTGCGATGGACTGTGCTGTAACTTTCTAAATTGTGGCTGCCCCGGAAATCCGTGTCTACCCTCTGCTTGCTGCAGGTGCCGTGATTGACCCACAGCAGATCGGGTCCCACTGGAGGCCGGGCCAAGCCCCCTGGTACCACCACCACCACCACCACCACCACTGTGCCTTTCACACACATGTCGCTTCCTCTACAGAAGGGCGGCACGGAGGCGCAGCGCTAGAGTTGCTGCCTTTCAGCTCCGGAGACCCGGGTTCGATCCCGACTTTGGGCGCTGTCTGTACGGAGTTTGTACCTTCTCCCCGTGACCTGCGTGGTTTTTTTTCCCTGTGCTCCAGTTTCCTCCCACACTCCAAAGCTTGCATGTTAATTGGCTTGGTATAATTGTAAATTGTACCTAGTGTGTGTAGGATAGTGTTAATGTGCGGGGATCGCTGGTCGGTGCGGCCGCGATGGGCCGAAGGGTCAGTGGGTGGGTGGGGAGGGAGGGGTTAATTGGTCTGTGCAGTTCTCCAATTATCTGATATTGTTGCTCTGAGCTGAGGCAGACGGTAAAAAAACAGCAGCTGCAGATTTGTGCGAGAGGAGGAACCAGTGGGAATAAAGGTGGTTGTAAATGAACCCCGCGCTGCCCAGACTGTGAGACCACATGTTGCCTGATATTCCTCTGCTCACCTCCCACCTCTGTCTCTCACAATCCCCTGTCAGACCTGCTTTGCAAGTTGAAATGAAACAAAATGCTGGAGTAACTCAGCGAGGACAGGCAGCATCTATGGAGAGAAGGAAATGGGTAACATTTCGGGTCGAGACCCTTGTTCAGTCTGAAGAAACGTCACCCATTCCTTCTCTCCAGAGATGCTGCCTGCAACGCTGAGTTACTCCAGCATTGGTGTGTCTATCTTCGGTTTAAACCAGCACCTGCAGTTCCTCCCTACACGTTATGTCTGTGGTTTGGAGGGATAGGGGCCAAACTCAGTCATATGGGTGGGACCAGTGTAGCTGGGACATGTTGGTGTGTGTGGGCAAGTTTGGAGCAAGGGCCTGTTTCCACACTACATAACAAAGATCCTACAGCATGGGATCCTTGCTACATAACTCTATGACTCAAGTTGAGAGCCCTGTAGCTTGGTTTGTAGAGACTGAGGCAGAGAAAGTAACACCACACTCACACACAGAGCCCGGAGATGCCATCACCATCCAATATCCACGTGGTAATTTGCTTGGAATCATTTTAGGCTAGTTACCATCCGTCATAGAGTCACAACACGGAAACAGGCCCTTCGGCCCAACTAGCCGATGCTGTCAAACATGCCCCATCTACACTAGCCCCATCTGCCCGCATTTGGCCCATATCCCTCTAAACCTGTCCTATCCATTTACCTGTCAAAATGTATTTTAATGTTATAAATTTACCTGCCTCAACTACCTCCTCTGGCAGCTCGTTCCACACACCCACCGCCCTCTGTGTGACAGCCTCACAGAGAAACCACTTCATGTACAGAAATTGATTGCTGGCAGCCATGGCTTGTCCACCCTTTGAGGAGTTGAATGAGGTTGTAATTTGATGCTCATGTTGATGCTGTTCCACCTCCCAGAGTTGGCGAGATGGAGAGTTCAGTGCAGGGTGAATGGGGGGCTCAGCCCAAACACGTCAAGAAAAAGACACAGAGTGCTGGAGTAACTCAGCGGGTCAGGCAGCATCTGTGGAGAACATGGATAGGTGACGTTTCACAGAGTGCTGGAGTAACTCAGCGGGTCAGGCAGCATCTGTGGAGAACATGGATAGGTGACGTTTCACAGAGTGCTGGAGTAACTCAGCGGGTCAGGCAGCATCTGTGGAGAACATGGATAGGTGACGTTTCACAGAGTGCTGGAGTAACTCAGCAGGTCAGGCAGCATCTGTGGAGAACATGGATTAGTGACGTTTCGGGTCAGGATCCCTCTTCAGACCATTAATAAAATAGTCAGCTGGAAGTAGACCCCAACCCAACCCCTGACCAAAGTTTCCCACAACTCTGCCAAGCTCCAATGAGCGAGGAATCAAGTCTCAGCCTGCCCGACCCTTCCAGGACCTCGAGTCCCGACCACAACCTCGTAAATCTTTTACACTTTGTGGCAGGGTGACTGAAACTGAACACCACGCCACTGAACACCAACGTCTTGTCCAACGGTGATATATTGTCCCAATCTCTACCCTCTGTGACCAGACAGATGCAGCCCAGTGCTCAGGGGGGTGACAATTAGAAAAATCTGCTTTATAACTGGACGAGATTGTTAAGCGCATTCCCTTTGCTGAGAGAGGGGACAAAGGAGAGGCTGCAGCTGTGCAAACAGTTCTCTGGGGGAAGAACAAACAGGCTGGTGTGTGGGAGGGGACAGGGATACAGCATGTCCCGGCCCACTGCCCTCAAACACAACCCTGGCTGCAAATATGGAGATTGGTTACCTCCTTTAAATGAATGAATGAACAAGAATTGTAACTCAGAGAGTCATACAGCACCAAAACAGGCCCTTCGGCCCAACTTGCCCATGCCGACCAAGATACCCCATCTACACTAGTCCCACCTGCCTGTGTTTGGCCCATATCCCTCTGAACCTTTCCTATCTATGTACCTGTCCAAATGTATTTTAAATGTTATTGTACCTCCGCCACTTTGTCCCATGTACCCACAAGTGTGGAAAGGTTGCCCCTCGGGTTCCCATTCAATGTTTCCCCTCTCACCTGAAACCCATGTTCTCCGGTTCTCGGTTCCCTTGGTTTAAAGACTGCGTGCCTTCTTCACCCGATCTCTTCCCTTCATAACTATCCCTTTATGAAGCAACATGAGATACACGACCCACAGAGAGATACTGGAGCTGTTTGTTCACTGGACTCGGGGCAGGTTTCTGGAAACCACAAACTGCAGATGCTGAAATCTGGAGTGAAAAACAAAGTGCTGGAAGAACTCAGCAGGTCAGGCGGCATCTGTGGAGAAGATGGACATACGGCGTTTCGGGTCGGGACCCTGCGACGGCCATGGAACTCGGTTCCACCCTGAAAAGTTCAGCTTGCCTCTGCTTCCACAGACGCTGCCGACCCACTGAGTCCCTGCTGCAGTTTACTGCTTAATATCAAAATCAAAAATCAAAAACTTTATTTGCCATTTGTGCTTACACACATAGGAATTCTTGTGCGGTTGTTCAGAGAGTCAAGTCAAATTAAAAAGACACACAGAAAGACACATAATCTATAAATTATAAACACATATACTATGATATGTTATGAGGTGGGTCAGGACATCAGTTCATTTTGTTTTGGCCAAGAGTCTCACTGTGGCAGGGAAGAAGCTCTTGAAAAAGCGTGTTCTGTTTGTGACGATGCTGTCCGCTCATCTGTGCCTGAGGTTGTATGTGCAGTTTTTGTGTTTGAGCAGGGAGTGAGTTGGATGTAGTGTGTCTCTGATGATTCTCTCTGCTCTTTTTTGACAGCGCTGTGTGTAGATTGTTTCCATGGAGGGAAGTTCCATTCTGATAATCCTCTCTGCAGTCTTTATGACTCTTTGCAGAGCCTTCCTCTCTGTCTGTGTGGTGTTTCCATACCACACCGTAATGCCTGTGGTGAGGATGCTCTCTATCAGTCCTTTGTAGACCTGGGTGAGAGGGCGACAGTGCAGTGTAATATGAGATTCCTTGGCTGCGAGTTCCATCTAGTGGCATCTTTAACTATGACAGCTCCACACAGACCTCTCACGTCAGGTCAAGTTTACATGTCGTGTCCACAAGTGAAGATTTTTCAGACGTATTAGAGGTGGTAAAAGAGGTGGAGGACTGAGTCGCTCTACTAGATCAGAGAAAATGTCACCACAGGCCTCCCAATAGCCAGCAGGAGATAGAGGAACAAATAAATATGCAGTCAGGTTTATGGAAAGATGCAAAAGCAACAAGGTTACCATTGGAGATTACTTTAACTTCTCCAATGTTGACTGGAAATTGCTCCGTTCCAAAGGCTTGGACAGAATAGTTTGGTAGGTGTACCCAAGAGGATTTTCCAGAAACAGAATGTGGACAGTCCAATCCGAAGGAGAAAACGCTGGACCTTGTGGTGGGAAATGATCCTGGGCAGGTGACGCGTGTCCCAGTGTCAACATATTTTTGATATTTTTTAATCCCAACTCCATCAATTAAAAAAGAGTTGTGAATAAGTCTGAACCTTGGAGGAAGTCACAAAATTGGGGTATGGCGATTGTAGCATTATTAGGCAAGAGTGTAACTAGGGAGAGGGCAGGACCGCTCAAAGATAAAGGAGGGAATTTATGCTTGGAGTTAGAGGATGTTGGAGAGAAACTAAATGAGTAATTTGCATCTGTATTCACCAAGGAGAAGGACATGGAGCAGGGTGAAGATGGACACAAAATGCTCAACCCAAAACATCACCCATTCCTCCTCTCCAGAGATGCTGCCTGTCCCGCTGAGTTACTCCAGCATTTTGTGTCTATCTTCAATTTAAACCAGCACTGCAGTTCCTTCCTACATCTGGAGCATAGTGAGATCAGTGTGGGAAATACCAAAATGCCCAGGCAGTTTGAGATCAAGAATGTGGTGTTGGGGCTGTTGAGAGCATTCAGGTGGATAAATCAGGTGGGATTTATATCACGTTATTGGATGAGGCATGGGAAGACATTGCTGGTGCCTTCAAACATTTTTGTATCTCTAGCCCCAGGAGAGGTCCCAGAGGACTGGGGAGTAGCCAATATTATTCCTCTGTTTAGGAAGGGAACTAGGCATCATCCAGGAAACTACAGGCCGGTGAGCCTCACCAGTGCATGGGAAGCTACAGGAGCGGATACTTAGTGATCAGATTTACTCACGCTTGGATTAAAAGTACAAGATTAGGGGCAGGCCGCATGGCTTTCCCAGTGGCAGTTCAAGTCGTAAAAATTCAATTTTTAGTTATTTGAGGAGGTGATTGATGAGGGCAAGGCAGCAGATGATGTCGAGAAGGACTTTAGTTTAGTTATGCAACGCGGAAACAGGTCCTTCGGCCCACCGAGTCCGCACCACCCGGAGATCCCTGCACACAAACACTGTCCTACACACACTAGGGACAATTTCTACATCAATACCAAGTCAATTAACCTACAAACATGTATGTCTTTGGACTCTTTGACAAGGTACTCATGGTAAGCTGATACAGAAGATTAAGATGCATGGGATCCAAAGAGACAGTCATTTGGATTACGAACTGGCCTCCTTAAGCCAGTGGCTTGCAGTGGAAGGTTATTATTCTGGCTGGAGGTCTGCGATCAATGGAATTCCACAGGGAATCTGTGCATTCCACAGGGCATTGACGACGTGCCAGGAAATTATGCTGCAGCTCTATAAGACTGTGGCAAAACTGCATTTGGAATATTGTGTGCAGTTCTGGTCGACCCATTATTTGAAGGCAATCGAGGCTTTGGAGAAGATGCAGAAGAGATTTACCAGAATGCTGCCTGGATTAGAGAGCATTCGCTTTCAGGAGAGACCAAACTTGGATTGTTTTATATCAAGTATTGGAGGTTGAGGGGAGACCTAATAGATATAAATGTATAAAATTGAGGGGTAGATAGGGTAGACAGTCAGTACCTCCCCCAGCCCTCAACAGCCAGATGGGTCCTGACCGAAAACATCATTTGTCCATTCCCTCCACAGATGCTGCCTGACCTGCTGAGTTCCTCCAGCACTTATCTCGCTTAAGATTCCAGCCTCTGCAGTTTCTTGCATTTCCATTAGGTAACGAATGGTTTACACTCACTCTCACCTCCTACATTGATCATGAACAAACATCAGTCAAACCTGTGTAAACTTTTATCTGCAAAATGCGGTTAATCTGCAACAGCAGTAACACATGCAGACCGAGTCATTCACTAATTACCGGGTTTACTGTGATCACCATACACTGACCAGCGCCTCCCACTGGTGTAACTGGACACAGTCTGCCAGGGAGAAACCACGGAATGAATGCAAATAAACATCAACAGTTGCTTTTTATTGGTGCATGTGGTTTTAGCAATGAAAAAAAGTTTCTGACCTGGTCGTTGAGTGTTTTAAAACAAGTGTTTAAAATTTGAAGATGAAGCTCTGGTTATTTTGTATTAATTCCACAAGGGGGCACGAGTGTGCAGGCCACCACACCAGGCCTGGTTTTGGAAGGCAGCGATGGACCAGGGTGCTGCCCAAAGAATAATCTTTGGTGCTGCCAGCTCAGCACCGACACACACACACTCTGCAGTACAAGCAAGAAGGATCACACAATTGAAGATAGGCACAACATAACTCAGCGGGACAGGCAGCATCTCTGGAGAGAAGGAATGGGTGACGTTTCGGGTCGAGACCCTTCTTCAGACTAGCTTCCATTGACTCCATCTACACCTCACGCTGCCTCGGCTAGGCCAGCAGCATAATCAAGGACCAGTCTCACCCCAGCCACTCCCTCTTCTCCCCTCGGGCAAGAGGTACAGAAGTGTGAAAACGCACACCTCCAGATTCAGAGACAGTTTCTTCCCAGCTGTTATCTGACCACTGAATCATCCCACCACAACCAGAGAGTGGTCCTAACCTCGCATCTACCTCATTGGAGACCCTTCAACTCTAATTTCTCGTTAAAAAAGCTAATGCTCAAGGCCAGAGGTCATGGAACGTCATTGGGTTGAAAGGCACACTTTTCCTCTCCACAGATGCTGCCCAATTTGCCTACAATTTTGTGGGGATTTAAATTTTAATCCACTTCTGAACAAAGCTGGCTAGTTCCCCTTCATACTTGAGCTTTTCCCTTGTTTGGTGAGTGGTTCTCAAAGTAGAACCAAGATCAAACCACCATTACAGGCGTTGTTCGAGCAGAATGCACCACAGCCACGATGTTCAGACTGAAATCCCTTCATATTCTGAGTCACTTTTACATTTTGAATTCAGTTCCAAGAACTTGCCTCTGATTCCAGTAAGCAGTGTTCAAATACAGAGTGGAGCCAGAGTGTGCAGTTGAAGCAGAGACAAATTAACAGTGTGGATCCCTCAGAGATACCAATGTCAAAGGGAATGTCTGAGATTCAATCTAGGAAAGTAGGGCAGGCAGGGCAGGGAAAACCTTTAAATAGACAAAGTGTTGGAGTAACTCAGTGGGTCAGGCAGCATCTCTGGAGAACGTGGATAGGAGACGTTTTGGGACAGAAGCCTTCTTCAGACAATTTGAAAAAGTTTAAATGTTAGATTTATAAAACCATGGTGGTATTGATAGGGTAGATGGCCTTTGTCCCAGGGTAGTGGAGTCTAAAACCAGAGGGCAAAGGTTTAAGACAAGGGGTTCCTAGGAGAAGGTGTGGATACATGGAACAAGCTGCCAGAGATTCAGGGTAGTGGGCCAAATGGGATTTGTGGGGAAGAGTTGGGCTGAAGGTCTTGAATCTAATGAAAACATGAAGATAGGAAGCAGAAACCATCATGGTTTTAGGGAGATCTAACAGACATTCACCACTGAGGTTTGAAATAGTGATAGACTTATTGTACTGATACCAGTCTCTTCCTCTGGCAGCTTGTTCCAGATACCCACCACCCTGTGAAAACACAGGACCCACAACTACACTTTGAATCTTGCCCCCCTCACCTTAAACATGCCCTCTAGTTTTACGTCCCAACCCTGGGAAAAAGCTGTCCACCCCATCTCTATGCCCTTCATGATTTGTTTTACCTACCCAAGAGTTAAACATGTTGTCTATTGTCTCACCCTACCTGCTTTGGTCTTGTGGGCAGAGCTCCAAGACCCTGGCGTGGACACTGACATGCAACAGTTGCATTGGGTCAGATGGTCAATGAGGGTTAGCTCGGATAGCATGGATGAGCATGTTCCCACGCTGCGACCTGCTCACCTGCTGCTGAATACTACCTCAACTAGCAGTTAATATCTTCAAGTTAAGGAACAGAAGAAGTTGTAAGGCCAGTGAGAATGTTTTCAAGTCCACGGCCATTTCAAGTGAGGCAAGGGTGGTCTGGGCATTTTCCAAAACCCACCAGGCAACAGGAGCATTGGGAGAAGTTGAACTGCCTAAAGCACAACCCATTTCCTCGCCACCTTCACATATGCGTGACACAGCTCAGCTGAAGGTGAACACCACAGCTGATGAGCTGCACACTCCTGACATCATCCTGAAACTTGCCCCCTCAGCTCAGCGGTGTTACCATTACTGCAACTTCACCACCCTCACCCTGCCTTCCTCCTCTTGCTGCAACCTTCTCTCCCTCTGACCTCAACCCGAATTACTCCATCTTAACCGAGCTCTGGTCAAGACACCAGCCGCATAGATCAGTTTGGAGATAAATCGTGGAAACAGGCCCTTGGGTTCACCGAATCTGTACCGACCAGCGATCACCCCATACGCTAGTTCTATCCCGCACACGAGGGACAATTCACAGAAGCCAATTAACCTACAAACTGTTCAAGAGAGAGTTAGATTTAGCTCTTAGGGCTAAGGGAATCATGGGATAAGGGGAAAAAAAGCTGAATGGGGTACCGATTTTAAATGATCAGCCATGATCATATTGAATGGCAGTGCTGGCTCGAAGGGCCAGATCATATTGAATGGCAGTGCTGGCTCGAAGGGCCTACTCCTGCACCTATTTTCTATGTAACTCGTACATGTTTGGAAGGTTGATGGGCAAGTCTGATCTTTATTCGAGGGCAGGACATAGTCAAACTCCAAACACATTGAGCAACCTATTGGCAAGGCTGGCAGAGCTGCTGCCTCAGCGCCATTGACATAGGTTCAACCCTGACCTCGGGTGCTGCCTGCGTAGAGTTTGCATGTTCTCCCTGTGACTATTGGTCGTGTTCAGGTGCTCCAATTTCTTCCCACATCCTAGATGCAAGAGTTGTAAGGTGACTTGACCACTGTAAATTGGGAATATGGGGAGCAGGAAACTGGGGCTGATGTCCCATTAGGTTAAACAGGTCAGCGTGGACGGTGGTGTTTCTGTGCTGTCTCTATGGCCATCAGGAGATAGGTGCTCTCCGGGAAATGGTTTGCGCAAATACAGGGGAATACACAAGGTCAAAATGAAGCTAAATGCTGCAGATCCTCAGGCAGGTCTGACCCACCTGTGGCTGGAGAAGCAGAGTTCATGCTGTGAATCAATCACCTTCCATTAAATCATCGACTGCTTTGATCTGTTTTCACACCTTACCTGCCATGTCTCTAGACTCCTTCTCCCCTGATGCCCCGCTGAGTTACTCCAGCATTTTGTGTCCATCTTCACCGAGTTACTCCAGCATTTTGTCCATCTTTACGGAGTTACTCCAGCTTTGTGTCCACCTGTCATTAGAGGTTGAGTGTGTGCGTGTTGCGTTTAGTTTCAGGTTACCAGAATCTGCTGCAGTTCACTTTTGGATTACAAAGTCAAAACTCAACATGTGACGAATTTTCATAAAGCCTTTGATAAAGGTTCCGCACACGAGGCTGCTGAACAAGATCAGACCCCATAGTATTAGAGACAACGCACTAACATGGATGCAAGATTGGCTGACTGGCAGTGGGGAATAAAGGAGCCCTTTTGTGGTTGACTGCCAGTGACTAGTGGTGCTCTGCAGAGGTCGGTGTTGGGCCCACCACTTTGCACGTTACACTTTGATAATCTGGATGAGAGCTTTGTGGCCATGTTTGCAGAGAATACATTGTGCAGAGCAGGTAGTGTTGAGGAAGCAGGGAGTCCACATGAGGACTTGAACAGGTGGGGAGGTTGGGCAAAGAGGTGACAAACTGAATACAGTACAGCATGCACTTTAGTAGAAGGAATAAAGGCGTAGACTATTTTCTAAATAGGGAATGAATTCAGAAATCTGAGATGCAAGGGGATTTGGGAGTGCTGGTGCAGGATTCCCAAAAGCTTAATTTGTAGATTGAGTTAGTGATAAGAAAGGCAAATGCAATGTTAGCATTAATTTCAAGAGGACTAGCTTATAAAAGCAAGGATGTAATGCTGAGGCTTTATAAGACGCTGGTCTGACATTTGGAATATTGATCAGTTTTGGCCCCCACATCAGAGGAAGAATGTGCTTGCGTTGGTGGGCCCAGTGATTTACGAGAATGATCCCAGGGAATGATTAGTTTATAGTACAAGGAGCATTTGATAGCTTTGGGCCTGGATGAGGGAGATTTTTTATTTATGTTGAGTTTAGAGACACACCGTGGAAACAGGCCCTTTGACCAATCGAGTTTACACCGACCAGCAATCCCCACACATTAACACTATCCTACAAACACTCGGGACAATTTAAACCAAGCCAATTAACTGACAAACCTGCACGTCTTTGGAGTGTGGGAGAAAACCGAAGATCACTGAGAAAACCCACGCGGTCACGGGGAAAACGTACAAACTCCATAGTCGCGATCGAACCCGGGACCCTGGCATTGTAAGGCAGCAACTCTACCATTGAACCACGGGCCAGGATCTCATTAAAACTTACTGAATAATGAAAGGCATAGAGCGGATGTGGAGAGGATGTTTCCAGTAGTGGGAGAATCTCGGACCAGAGGGCACAGTCTCAGAATAAACAGATGCACCTTTAGAATAGAGAGGAGGAATTTATTTAGTCAGAGGATGGCAAATCTGTGGAATTCATTACCACAGACAGATGTGGAGGCCAAGTCTTTGGGTATTTTTAAAGCAGACATTGACAAGCTCTGGATTAGCAAGCATGTCAAAGGTTATAGGGAAAAGGCAGGAGGTGAGAGGAAATAATAGATCAGCCGTGATTGAATGGCAGAGTAGACTTGATGGGCTGAATGGCTTGTGTCTCATGAACTTATGCTGACCGACCTCGAACTTGCGTCACGCCAACTCGGGATAAAAGATGATTCACTGCAGTTACAAGAAAATGAACAAAACCCAACAACTTGTCATCTTAATAGGGTTCTATTTCTCAACAGAGAAACCATTTACAAACTTTAATAAATATCTAACAACAAATTGAGGATACACTGTACAAAAATCAAGAGCAATTAAAAACTGACCAGCAGCAGTTGTGTTTATCCCTACACTGTGCAGTTTATGAATGACAACCTGCTTGCCCACAAAACAAATTCAAGTACTATATTACACATACTCCATAAATTAAAGTTTTTTTTAAATTTTCATCTTAATTTGACAAATAAAATACTATTTACAAACCATAGTCTTCTTCCCTGAGAATGGGCTCAGTCACAGCACACACAGGTTTACAAAACACACTCGGCTGCTCAGAATGGCTTTATCTGCGACCTTCCTTTTGTTTTTAATTCAAGTTTGGCAGGTTTATGTTGGCAAGAGATAGAGACAAAGTGTTGTTCAGAGGTATACAGCAGGAGATTTGGTATAGTCGGGTACATGTGGCTCTCCGGGAGGTTTTTGGGTCAATGTTGTTCTGGTCAATTTGGGGTTGGCAAGAGAATAGCTGAAAGGAAGAGATGGCTCCTCTGTGGAGTGTGCCCCAAGCTATCACGACAGAGTGCCAAGCTATGTCACACCAACTGATGCAGTGTTTCTGACACAATAGGGTTGTTGAGCCAGTCTACAGCATCACTATTTGTGGCAAAGTGTAGATGGCTCCAGACATGTGGAGCTGCAGGACATGTACAAGAAGAAAACAAACCCTTAACCAGTAGGTCGGGCAAGAACAAAGCAAGAAAGAGTGCCTGTTCCATTGTGTACTTACTGTTACACTTTAAGGAAACGTGGCCTTATTTAGGGAAATGGTGGTTGGGAAAGGAAAAGGGTTCAGTTCACTGGCTCACACGCAGTCTAACAGGAAGCTTTACGACAGGACATGAGCTGTTAGAAAATAAATTCAAGAGAAAGGCAAAGTGGGTTGAACCTCGAGTAAAAATACTGATGAGTGAAACTACCGCGGAGGCTGCTTGGGAATGGGACGTTCCATTTTGGCACCAAGTGTCGGAGTCGCTACCGAGCTGGATAATGAGGGGATGGATGAGAAGGTGGCTCATCTCACTCACGGTGCACCTTTGTCATCGGAGCCTGTGCAAGACGGGCGCTGTCCCGACCGTGGACGTTGTGGCGCAGCCTCGGGAGTGGAGACTCAACGCTGCTCCAGCAGTGAAACACAGCAGGGCTTCCTGGTGAGGAACAGCAAAGTTGTGGGAGACATGGAGGGGGGCGGGGGAAGGGATGGAGGTCACACAGGACTGACCAAGCTCACGTGACACAGGAGAGCAGAGAATATCACAGCACACTTCTGCAGTGACAGTCCACCACTTCACACCTTTTGTATAAAACAGGGGCCACATTCTGTTATAAATCATTTAACGGCTTCTTCCCACCCTCGCCCTTCGAAATAGTAAGTGGGAAAGCCCCCTGTAAACAGGGTGTGCAGTAGAAAGTGTCTTTACTAATAACCACACAATTAACTCCTGCCTGTGAAACGTTTGGGGACCCCCAGTTGGGGCACCGTGCACCCCGTATGTTTAATATTGACAGTCCAGTCTGGCCCCCCTCCCTCCCCACTCCAAAGACAGCATCCCCATTCTCAACGCCAGAGGCTGGGCAGTCTAGACTGTGCCCATGGCGGGACTCGGACCAGGACTGAACCAGCTCTTCTCCAACATGTTGTACATGGAATGACTTCAGTTTTGGCTCTTTGCAGAAAGGAGTTCACGGTAACAAAGGAAGACTCGGGAACAGGAGGAACCCTGGATTTCAGCCAAAACGTTCTCGAACCAGCATCATCAGCTTCTTCTTTCCCTTGTAAGTCTGTTTGAGGTTGTCGATGAACTGTGTGAATTGTATGTGTCCGTCCTGAGCCATCAGGAAGGTCTCTCGAGCTTTGCTGAGGAACTCGATGAATTCCCCGTAGTGCCTGGGGCTGATGTGGGTTAGGCGGGAGTGCGTGGTGCTGATGTAGGCGTCCATGGTTGCATTCAGCAACTGGCAGAGGGGAGCCTTCTCTGTGGACATGAGTTTGCCTGAATTCCTGCGGCCAGGAACACCGGGCAGTCCAGGAGCAGACATGGTGCATCTGCGCAAGATGTCTGACAACACAGGGGCGCACTGCACACTCTTGATGACCAGTGGCACGATGGCGGCCAGCTCGTTCTTGCCCAGCGAGTGGCTGAGGGAGCAAGCCCACAAGACGTCGGTGATGGCTGGGTGTGTGTCCTGGTTGTACGCCACACTGAGGTGGGACAGGGCCAGGCTGGCCATCTTGTAGGCGCGGATGGGGAAGCCCCTGTGCTCCATGTAGTGAGCGATGGTGAACAGGTGTGAGTAGCTCATCCCCGTGGAAGCAGAGTCAAGCACAATCTGGTACGCGGTTTCAAAGGCTACGTGGTTCTTCTCACAGAGGTTGAGGGCAGACAAGGCGCAGTTCTGAGGATCCTTCATGGTGCACTGCAGTGCCACAGTGCGGGCACAGCTGTCCAACTCCTCACGCTGGCTATAGTCCAGGCTCAGGCGCAAGACGGTGGCGTGAGACGTGACCGTGGCAGCGACTATCGTAGTGGCTTCCGTCGGAGTGAAGAGAGAATACCAGTTCTGCATAATATTCATCAAGGCACACACACCTGAAACACAAGAGTTGGACTGTTCAGACTTGGCCAATTCATGTTTTGTTAAAGCAGTGGCAGGCTCCGTTACAAATTATTACTGAGTTAGGGTCCCACAGATAACTGGCCACAACGGCTCATTGCTCTACTGTGGAAACAGCAGCAGCCAACTACCCTCCTGCACACACAGCAAGATCCCACAGAACACTCTGCATTTCATTACGTGTTGGCCATTAAACCAAGCAAACCTCCCACGCTTTCCAAAGTTACATTTGATCTTTTACATTTAGACTGGAAAAAAGGCAAAGGGGGCTTGACTTTTGCAAATAATCCACAAACAGCCCCCCCCCCCCCCCCCTCTCTGACACTGCAGCACTCCCTCAGCACTGCATTGACGTGTCGGTCTGGATTGGAATTAACCCACACACAAACTGCAGCCCCTGAGCCACAGCTGGATCTTCATGGCATCCTCCATGCTGAGAGCAAGGACATTAAGGCTAGTCAGGTTATCTATGGCATTGGTGTTGGGTGAGCACACGGATGAAGCAGGTTCTCTCACATGCGAGCTTGTACCAGCTTACCGACTTCTGTAGCACAGCTCACCAGCCAACGAACCATCTCCCGTCGACGCCAATTCATGGTGGACAATGTCATCCTCATGACCTGCAGAGCAAACACATTCAGTCAAACCCCTGCACCAACATGTATGCAGTAATGACAAACAGAATTAAACAGGGTTTCTATTCAACTTGACACAACTGTGCCTTCCTAAAGTGGAGCACAATAACTAGGGTTTGTACAATCACGGTCTGGTTCTCCACTCCTCACCAAGGGA
>JAXLNO010000290.1:0-30912 GCA_038087875.1 Malacoraja senta | reverse complement strand
GCTCCTGGGCCTCTGGTTAGCAAAGCCTCGCGCTCGATTTTTAAACTCACCGCCCCGAAACTCCTCCTCGCTCCAACGGCTCCTGGGTTGATCACTGGTCGGCACGGTCTCAGTGGGCCACAGGGCTTGTTTCCGCGCTGTATCTCTAAACTAAACTAGAAGTTATTACTTTAACTTACATGTAACTTTAGTCAATTTAAATTAATTCTGAGAAACAATGTTTTGTGATCGCAGCAAGTCGAATTCCTTCCCTCTTTTGTCCAAGACACCGTATTATTGTGGTAACATTTTGGGCGGCGCAGCTGGTAGAGCCACTGCCTCATGGCGCCACAGACCCAGGTTTGATCCTGACCTCAGGTGCTGTCTTTGTGGAGTTTGCACGTTCTCCCTGTGACCACATGGGTCAGGTGAAAGGCTATACATGATTACAATCGAACTGTCCACTGTACAGATACAGGATAAAGGGAATAACATTTAGTGCAAGGTAAAGTCCAAGCTGTTATCAGGCGACTGAACCATCCTTCCAACAACCAGAGAGCAGTCCTCAACTACCTCATTGGTGACCCTCGGACTATCTTTGATCGGACTTTATTTTACACTAAACGTTATTCATGTTATTCCATTTATCACGTATCTGTACACTGTGTATGGCTTGCTTGTAATCATGTATTGTCTTTCTGCTGACGGGTTAACACGGTGGCGCAGTGGTAGAGACGCTGCCTTACAGCGCCAGAGACACAGGTTCGATCCTGACTATGGGTGCTGTCTGTACGGAGTTTGTACCTTCTCCCCGTGACCACGTGGGTTTTCTCCGGGTGCTCCGGTTTCCTCCCACACTCCAAAGACGTACAGATTTGTAGGTTAATTGGCTTTGGTAAAGATTGTAAACTGTCCCTAGTGTGTGCAGGGTAGTGTAAGTGTGCAGGGATCGCTGGTCGGGGCAGACTCGGTGGGCTGGAGGGCCTGTTTCCGCGCTGTATCTGTAAACTAAACTCTTTTCACTGTGCACATGACAATAAATTAAACTAAATTAAACTGTAAAATAAAAGACAGTGCAAGGGTCTCCAATGCGGTGGGCGGTAGGTAGCTCAAGTGCTGTACCACTCGGGTTGTCAGTCGCTGCTGAGGAAGGTTGGGGTTAATGTGGAAAGGGGCCGGTCTTTGCTGTGGTTGAGTTGTGACGTCTTTCACTCCAGGCCAAGAAGAAGAAGAACTTGTCCCGGGACGTGTTTGGGACGACTTACGGCCGCATCCACATGGAGAAGCAAGATCTCGCCAAGCTGCAGACCAGGAAGATGAAAGGGCTGAAGAGAAAAGGAGCAAGAGTGGCTGAGGCAGCACCAGCAGCAGCGGAGGGGGAGGAGGAAGACCAGGCAGGGAGCAACCCCAAGAGTCCCAGGGTGGAGTGAGGGGACCTCAGCACACACCACGACCACTGTCCTGCGGACACACCAAGCTTCACTTCCGGCAAGCACAACCACATAATTGTTCAGACAGACTTCCACACAGAGTTCATGTCAACATGATTTTATCTCTGCTTCAGTTCTTTGGTGGGGGGGGGGGGGGGGGGGGGGGGGTGATGTCTTCTGTACTGTTCCCCTCTCTTGTGTTTTGGAAGCTGCACTGTTTCAATCAGCCCTGGTTGACTCCAGCCGTCATCTGCTGAACAAATTGTTCCCACAAACTGCACCCACTCCTTCCTTTGGAGAGGCAGTTGTGGTGGACAATAATTGATACCGTTGCTTTATTTGTTATAAAGAATGAATTGAACAAGATATCAAATTCTCCATCATGTAATTATGTTTCATTATGGCTACTTTTGAATCCAAACTATTCTGGGGCTCGTGGGAAATTGAAAACCTGATTATTGAACAAAACAAACCCAAGACATGTTAAACAATTTAGACCTTTGAGCTGTTTGCATGAGATCATGTCCAGTCTTATCCCCAACACTGCAGACTCGTCTTTTCCCTTAGCACACAGAGTGATACAGCGTGGAAACAAGCCCTTCGGCCCAACTTGCCCACACCGAACAACATGTACCATATACACTAGTCCCACCTGCCTGCATTTGGCCCATGTCAATAGACAATAGACAATAGGTGCAGGAGTAGGTCATTTGGCCCTTCGAGCCAGCACCGCCATTCAATGTGATCGTGGCTGATCATCCACAATCAGTACCCCGTTCCTGCCTTCTCCCCATATCCCCTGACCGCTATTTTTAAGGGCCCTATCTATCTCTCTCTTGAGAGTATCCAGAGAACCGGCCTCCACCGCCCTCTGAGGCAGAGAATTCCACAGACTCACAACTCTCTGTGTGGAAAAAGTGTTTCCTCGTCTCCGCTCTAAATGGCTTAACCCTTATTCTTAAACTGTGGGCCTTAGTTCTGGACTCCCCCAACATCGGGAACATTCCCTCCAAACCTGTCCTATCCATGTACCTGTCTAAATGTATCGTAAATGTTGCAGTACTATCCGCGTCAACTATCTCCTCTGGCAGTTTGTTCCATACACCCTCCACCCTTTGTGTGAAAAAGTTAGCCCTCAGGTTCCTATTAAATATGTCCCCCCTCACCTTAAACCTATGTCCTCTAGTTCTTGATTCCACTGCTCTGGGCAAGAGACTGTGTTTACCCGATCTATTCCTCTCATGATTTTGTACACGTCTATAAGATCACCCCTCATCCACGTGCGCTCCAAGGAATAGTGTCCCAGCCTGCTCAACCTCTCCCTATAGCTCAGGCCCTCGAGTCCTGGCAACATCCTCGTAAATCTACCTTGCATCTTTTCCAGCTTGGCAGCATCTGGTTATGTGAACCAGTTCTAATTGCTTCTGGTAGCATCATTGCATCTGGTAGCATCATTACAGGCTACAATAGAAGATGGAACAGTGCAGGACATGGGTGGCACAGCGGTAGAGTTGCTGCCTCACAGTGCCAGAGACCCTGCTTCCATCCTGACCACGGGTGCAGTATGTGCGGAGTTTGTACCTTCTCCCCGTGACCGCGTGGGTTTTCTTCGGGGGTGCTCCAGTTTCCTCCTAGACGTGCAGGATTATAGGTTAATTGGCTGCTGTAAATTGCTCCCAGTATGTACGATTGAACTAGTGTACGGGTGATCGTTGGTCGGTGGGCTGAAGGGCCTGTTTCCGCACTATCTCCCAATGTAACTAAACTTCGACCCACTCATGTCAGCATCTCTGCACCTGATCCATATCCATATCCCCCTCCATGTCCTGCATATCCATGTGCCTATCCAAAAGTCTCTTAAATGCCACTATTGTATCTGCATCAACCAGCACCATGTTCTGTGTAAAAATAGATGTTTCCCCCAAACATCTATATAACTAAAAGTCTGATCTTGTATTGGATGTGTGTGTGTGTTTGTGTATTATCACATCTTTGCGGAAAAAATGACGCGGTAACGGTAAAATCTTTACATATTCCGGTAGACATTTTTCCCGTGGAGTCCATAATCGCCTTATCTGAAAATTTAATGCTTTACTAGACTGTCGGACCCGTCTCCTTTAAATCTTGCCTCTCTCGCCTTAAAGCCCTCCAATATTAGATTTTTCCCACCTGAGAAAAAGGTCCTCCTACCCTACCTCTGCCCCTCATAGTTTTCTATGCAGTGAACCCTCGTTTAAATGGGCCGTGTGGGGTGAGAAATGGCGTCCGGTATTGCCACTTTTCCGCTATAACTGAGTAAGAGATTATCTTTGTACAAGCAGTAGAAACAAACAACTGCAGTTGCTGGTAAATACACAAGAGGACACAAGAGTGCCGGAGTAACTCAGCGGGTCAGGCAGCATCTCAAGGTAACACGGATAGGTGACGCTTCGGGTGGAGGCTCATCCTCAGACTCTTGGCCTGGAATCCAGGTGAGTTGATGGCCAGCCCCGCCTGCTGGTGGTTGGGGGAGAGGCAAGGATCGGTGGGGTCAGTGACCGGGGCCCCGCGAGGGGGCCGGTGTGTGGGTGAGGGTCGGCGGTGGCCGGCGTGGCCTGGACTCGGCCGTGGAGGTTGTGGGTGATGTCGGTAGCCCGGCCTGGTGGTGGACGTCGGTAGGCCCATCCACAAAAACCAACATCCGTTATAAAGAGGTCCGTAATAACAAAGTGTTTATGTCACCTTACATTTGAAAAGTTTACTGCAACTTATTCATGCGATTTAACATAGAACAGTACAGCACAGGAACAGGCCCTTCGGCCCTCAATGTCTGTGCTGAACATGATGACAAAATAAACTGATCTTTAGACAAGAAGGGTCTCGACCCGAAATGTCACCCATTCCTTCTCTCCAGAGATGCTGCCTGGCACGCTGAGTTACTCCAGCTTTTTGTGTCTACCTTCGATTTAAACCAGCATCTGCAGTTCTTTCCTACACATTTTGGCTCTCCCTAAGAACCTTTGGTTAACAGAAATTGCTTCTGGTAGCGCCTAATATTGCCAAAATTAGTTTAGTTTAGAGATACAGTGTGGAAACAGGCCCTTTGGCCCATCGACCAGCACTGGCCAGCGATCCCCACACATTAACACTATCCTACGCTCACAAGGGACAATTTTACATTTATACCAAGTCAATTAACCTACAAACCTGTACATCTTTGCAGTGTGAGAGGAAACAAAAGATCTCGGAGAAAACCCACGCAGGTCACGGGGAGTCACAGAGTCATTGAGTGATACAGTGTGGGAACAGGCCCTTCTGCCCAACTTGCCCACACCGACCAACATGTCCCAGCTACACTGGTCCCACCTGTCGAATAGTTTCTTAAATGTTGGGATAGTCCCTGCCTCAACTACCTCCTCTGACAGCTTGTTCCACACACCCACCACCCTTTGTGTGAAAACATTACCCCTCAGATTCCTATTAAATCTTTTCCCCTTCACCTTAAACCTATGTCCTCTGGTCCTCGATTCCCCTACTCTGGGCAAGAGACTGTGTGTTTACCCGATCTATTCCTCTTATGATTTTATACACCTCTATAAGATCACCCCTCATCCTCCTGCGCTCCAAGGAATAGAGTCCCAGCCTACTCAACCTCGCCCTATAGCTCACATCCTCGAGTCCTGGCTACATCGTCATAAATCTTCTCTGAACCCTTTCAAGCTTGACAATATCTTTCCTATAAACATGGTGCCCAGAACTGAGCACAATATTCTAAATGTGGTCTCACCAACGTCTTATACAACTGCAACATGACCTCCCAACTTCTATACTCAATACTATGACTGATGAAGGCCAATACTATGACTGATGAAGAATGCAGGTGAACAGAGGGATCTAGGAATAACTGTGCACAGTTCCCTGAAACTGGAATCTCATGTAGATAGGGTGGTAAAGAAAGCTTTTGGTGTGCTGGCTTTTATAAATCAGAGCATTGAGTATAGAAGTTGGGATGTAATGTTAAAATTGTACAAGGCATTGGTGAGGCCAATTCTGGAGTATGGTGTACAATTTTGGTCGCCTAATTATAGGAAGGATGTCAACAAAATAGAGAGAGTACAGAGGAGATTTACTAGAATGTTGCCTGGGTTTCAGCAACTAAGTTACAGAGAAAGGTTGAACAAGTTAGGGCTTTATTCTTTGGAGCGCAGAAGGTTAAGGGGGGACTTGATAGAGGTCTTTAAAATGATGAGTAGGGAAGATTCAAACAAGGGGACATGACTTGAGAATTAAGGGACAGAAGTTTAGGGGTAACATGAGGGGGAACTTCTTTACTCAGAGAGTGGTGGCTGTGTGGAATGAGCTTCCAGTGAAGGTGGTGGAGGCAGGTTCGTTTTTATCATTTAAAAATAAATTGGATAGTTATATGGACGGGAAAGGAATGGAGGGTTAAGGTCTGAGCGCAGGTATATGGGACTAGGGGAGAATACGTGTTCGGCAGGGACTAGAAGGGTCGAGATGGCCTGTTTCCGTGCTGTAATTGTTATATGGTTATATGGTTATAAAGTGCCAAAAGCCTTTTTGACCACCTTATCTACCTGCGACTCGACCTTCAAGGAACCATGCACCTGTACTCCTAGATCCCTCTGCTCTACAACACTACCCAGAGGCCTAGCCTTCACTGTGTAGGCCCTGCCCTTGTTAGACAACACCTCATCTATTGCATTCGCTGCTCCTGTGGTTTTGGTAAAGCTGCATTTTGAGTATTACGCACGGTTCTGGCCACCCAATTACAAGAGAGATATTGAAGCTTTGGAAAGGGTGCAGAGGAGGTTTACCAGAATGATTAGCTGTGGGGAGAGGGTGGACAGACTTGGGTTGTTTTCTCTGGAACGTCGGAGGCTGAAGGGAGATCTGATGTATAAAATTACGATAGATCATCAAGGCAAAAAAAAGTAAAATCCCAATCAAGTGTATTTCTAAATTCATTTATTAATACCTCTAATATTAAGGATGTCTGGAGAATAGAAAACCCAACTGGACGGGAATATTCATTTTACTCACCAGTACATAAAACATACTCAAGAATAGATTATTTTTTAGTTGACTCTACGTTTACCCCATTTATTTATAATTTAAAATACCATAACATTATAATCTCAGATCACGCACCTGTAACATTCATGATTAAATTGAATGGAATGTCCGAGAAACAAGCATATTGGAGATTTAACCCACAAATTTTGAATGAAAGATCATGTCAGGAATATATTATTAAACAGATTCAAATATTTTTTGAGGTAAATGACAACCCTGACACACCTACTTCTCTTATGTGGGAAACGTTTAAAGCGTATGTTCGAGGTACATTAATTTCTGCTCAAGCATTTTATAATAAAGAGAACAGGATTAAGCAACAAACATTGGAAAGCGAAATCAAGCAACTAGATATAGAAAATGCGAGAATGCCATCTACTTTAAAACATAATAAAATTGTTGTATTGAAATATAAATTAAATAAAATGTATTCAGAACAAGTAATAAAACTTTATCAAAAAACCAAACAATTACATTTTGAATTTGGAGACAAACCACAAAAACTATTAGCACGTCAGTTACGAAAAATGGAAGGGGGAAAAATAATTCATAAAATTAGAACAGAGACAGGAGAATTATTAAAAATGCCCAAGGACATAAATGATAGATTTCTCCAATACTATTATAACCTTTATTCAACTAAAACCGTAGCACAATCAGAAGGAATAGCAGATTTTTTACTAAAATGTAATTTAAAAGGTTTAGATTCAAACGATAGAGAATTATTAGAAAGGGAGATTACGATAAAGGATATTGAGGAGTCTATTGGTTCTTTAAAAAATGGTAAAGCAGTAGGACCAGATGGTTTAGGCTCCGAATTTTATAAAAAAATTTATGATTTGCTTTGCCCACGTTTACAAAGACTGTATGAATATATCTATACTCAACAGAAACTTCCAGACACCTTAAATGAATCTATAATAACACTTATTCCTAAAGCTGATAAAGATCCGGAAGACCCGGGATCATACAGAGCAATTGCACTTTTAAATACAGATCAGAAAATATTAACTAAAATACTAGCGTATAGATTAAGTACAGTGATGAATAAATTAATACACCCTGACCAAACAGGCTTTATTCAGAAACGGTATTCATATTATAATCTAAGAAGATTATTTAATATTATATATTCCAAGAGAATTATTAACGAAGATCTAGCAATAATCTCACTTGACGCTGAAAAAGCATTTGATCAGGTGGAATGGTCTTATTTATTTTCGGTGATGGAAAATATGCAGCTAGGGGAGAAATTCTGTACATGGATAAAACTGTTATATACAAATCCCACGGCTAGAATATTTACAAACCAAAGGTTGTCATCTAAATTTAGCCTATCTAGAGGTTGTAGACAAGGATGCCCGTTATCTCCATTATTATTTGCGCTTGCTATTGAGCCACTGGCAGAAAGAGTTAGGGGGCATCCGGAAATACATGGGTATAACACAAAGGACACAGTGAATAAAATTTCTCTATACGCAGATGATGTATTAATTTACATTACAAAACCAGAAATTAGTATTCCAAACTTATTAAAGCTACTAACCCAATTTGGTTCACTTTCAGGATACAGAATAAATTGGAATAAAAGTGAAATTATGCCAATAAGGGAACATAACAAACAGATAATACAACAATTTCCATTTAAAATAGTAAATGAAAAATTTAAATATCTAGGTATTTATATAACTAAGAGATATACATCATTATTTAAAGCAAATTTTCCCCCATTACTGAACAAACTACATAAGAATATTCAATACTGGAAAACACTTCCTATCTCAATGGTTGGCAAAATTAATGCTATAAAAATGATTTTTTTTACCGCAAATATTATACCTTTTTCAGACAATTCCGATATATCTGACAAAAAACTTTTTTTTTAAACTGGACTCTATTGTTAATGATTTTATCTGGGATTATAAGAATCATAGGATAAACAAAAGACACTTGTGTAAATCAAAAATAAATGGAGGCTTGGTTTTACCCAACTTTTTGTTTTATTTCTGGGCTGTTAATATTAAAAATATGAATTTCTGGTTGGAAGAAATAGATCATCAACCAGACTGGTTAAAAATGGAAAAGGAAGATTGTTTACCTTTTGATATCGGTTCGATATTATTTGCTACGTCTAAATTAAACAAAAAAATTTATAGGGAAAACCCTATAATATTTAGTGCTATACGAATTTGGAAACAATTAAAAAAGACATTAAAATTAGATAATTTATCACTTTTTCTTCCAATTGTGAATAACCCTTTGTTTAAGCCTTCATGGTTGGACGGGGGTTTTACACAATGGAAGAATTATGGAATTAAAAATATGGGACAACTTTATAAGGAAGGCACCTTTCTGACATTTCAGGAGTTGCAACAGACTTATGGACTTCGAGGAAATGATTATTTCAGATATCTTCAACTTAGAGATTATGTGAAATCGAACTCTCAAAATTTTCGAATTAGAAATTCAGAAATTCTTGATGAATGTTGGAACAAACATCCTAATACAGAAAAATTAATATCTTATATATATAATATCTTATTAGACAGTGACATTCCTTCGACGGAATTACACAGACAAACATGGGAAAAATAATTAAATCAAGTAATAACGAAAGATACTTGGGAAGAAAGTTTGCAACACATACATCAGTGCTCACTAAACGCCAGACATTCTCTAATACAATTTAAAGTAATACATAGGTTACATTATTCAAAAACAAAACAACATAAAATTTTTCAACATATCTCACCTATATGTGATAAATGTCAACATTTAGAAGCTACATTATCTCATATGTTTGCAAACTGTATAAAAATTAAAAAATTCTGGGTAAATATTTTCAGTATAATATCTAAAGTAACCGGCACACAATTGGACCCAGATCCAAAATTAATAATACTCGGAATATTAGAATTAAATCAAACATTTAGAACAACACAAAGAAACTTTATTGATTATAGTTTAATAACAGGAAAAAAATTAATTCTAAAATTTTGGAAAGGCCCTACGGCCCCCACAATCAAAATGTGGATTATAGAAATGACGGAGACCTTAAACGTGGAAAGAATCAGATTTTCCCTGTTGGACAAACAGGAATTATTCGTAGGAACATGGTCTCCTTTTATTGATTACTTAAAGGGTCAGAATAGTTCAGCACAGGAACCTGACTAGCACTCGGGCTAAAGAATGGATGAAATGCTATACTCTGAAATGTACGAATATATCTCGAATGAAGTTTTTTATTTTAATAAATTTTTCCATTCTTCTTTAACTATTTTTCTCTTTTTTTTTCTTTATTTTTTTTAATTCTTCTTCTCTTTCTTTTCTTTCTTTACTTCATCTATCTCTTTAGTTCTATCTAGTTTTTTAAAAAAAAGGCAAAAGGTATTGGAGACAATGTAATAATAATTGACAATATTATCAATTTAAAAATGTTAGACTGTAATGATGTAAATAGGTTGTGTACTTATCTCCAATAATAAAAAAATATTTTAAAAAAAATAAAAAAAAATTACGAGGCATCCATAGGGTTGACAATCAGAATCCTGTTCCCCAGGGTGGAAACAAGAAAACCCAGAGAGCAAAGCTTTAATGTGGGAGGGTTTTTACAGGAGATGTGTGGGGAAAATCTTTTACACAGTAAAGTCAAGTATCCTTTATTGTCATTCAGACATTTCAGTCTGAACGAAATTGTATACCTTGCAGTCATAACATAGAATAAAATAACAAAACATACACTTAACACAGTTTAACAGTCCACCAGGCACCTCCTCACTGTGATGGAAGGCAAAAGTCTTAAGGTCCTTGTCTCTTCCCTCCTTGTTCTCCCTCTGCGTTGAGGCGATCCAGGCTTCCGTTGTTGGGACCCCGCCGGGTGATGGTAAGTCCCGCGGCTGAATCCGAGCTCCGCAAACGGGCCGGTTCAAACTCCGCGGCCCGGGGCGGACGAAGCTGCTGAAGCTGCCGCCCTCCAGTCCAGCGGACGAAGCTGTTGTTGCGGGAGCTCTGGAGAACCGGTCACCAACCTGGGACCTGGGACCAACCAGAGGTTATGACGTGGGTGGTGGTGCAAGCAGATATGATGGTGGAATTTAAAATACATTTGGGATAGGCACATGGATATGCAAGAAATAGAGGGATATAGACAATAGACAATAGGTGCAGGCCATTCGGCCCTTCGAGCCAGCACCGCCATTCAATATGATCATGGCTGATCATCCACAATCAGTACCCCGTTCCTGCCTTCTCCCCATATCCCCTGACTCCGCTATCTTTAAGAGCCCTATCTAGCTCTCTCTTGAAAGCATCTAGAGAACCGGCCTCCACCGCCCTCTGAGGCAGAGAATTCCACAGACTCACCACTCTCTGTGAGAAAAAGTGTTTCCTTGTCTCTGTTCTAAATGGCTTACTCCTTATTCTTAAATAGTGGCCCCTGGTTCTGGACTCCCCCAACATCGGGAACATGTTTCCTGTCTCTTGGTGCAATGAAATTTGGGTTACCATACAGCCATACGATTTAAAAGGAGTGAATTGGGACATTTTGTTTTATGGGAAGGATGTAGAAGAGAAATGGAGGACATTTAAAGGTGACATTTTAAGAGTACAGAATCTTTATGACCCTGTTCGGTTGAAAGGAAATAGTAATAATTGGAAAGAGCCATGGTTTTCAAGGGAAATTGGACACTTGGTTCGGAAAAAGAGAGAGATCTACAATAATTATAGGCAGCATGGTGTAAATGAGGTGCTTGAGGAGTATAAAGAATGTAAAAAGAATCTTAAGAAAGAAATTAGAAAAGCAAAAAGAAGATATGAGGTTGCTTTGGCAAGTAAGGTGAAAGTAAATCCAAAGGGTTTCTACAGCTATATTAATAGCAAAAGGACAACGAGGGATAAAATTGGTCCATTAGAGAGTCAGAGTGGACAGCTATCTGCAGAGCCAAAAGAGATGGGGGAGATATTGAACAATTTCTTTTCTTCGGTATACACCAAGGAGAAGGATATTGAATTATGTGAGGTAAGGGAAACAAGTAGAGTAGCAATGGAAACTATGAGGATCAAAGAAGAGGAAATACTGACACTTTTGAAAAATATAAAAGTGGATAAGTCTCCAGGTCCTGACAGGATATTCCCTAGGACATTGAGGGAAGTTAGTGTAGAAATAGCAGGGGCTATGACAGAAATATTTCAAATCTCATTAGAAACGGGAATGGTGCCGGAGGATTGGCGTACTGCGCATGTTGTTCCATTGTTTAAAAAGGGTTCTAAGAGTAAACCGGTGCGGCAGCAGCACGGCGTGCTGTGGGAGAGTTTTCTCGAGAGTTTTCGCGAATTAAACCGGAGATTTACCATACTGAAGACGGTAGAGTCATAGTCGAGGATGAATTGCTGAACTTTATTGTGGTCAAAATGCGAACACTAAGCCACGATGATATTGTGTCAATAGTTACGAGCAGTTTCAGCTCCGAGCAGATTGAGTCCTCAAAGGCAGTTTTGTCAGAGCTCTTTCCACACAACAAACAATGGATCTCCTACAGGGGACAAAAGAAGGATATTAACAATGTCAAAATGTGCCTGCAAGTGCTTAATGAGTGCGATGAAGAGATACATAGATACATAGAAAATAGGTGCAGGAGTAGGCCATTCGGCCCTTCAAGCCTGCACCGCCATTCAATATGATCATGGCTGATCATCCAACTCAGTATCCTGTACCTGCCTTCTCTCCATACCCCCTGATCCCTTTAGCCACAAGGGCCACATCTAACTCCCTCTTAAATATAGCCAATGAACTGGCTTCAACTACCCTCTGTGGCAGAGAGTTCCAGAGATTCACCACTCTCTGTGTGAAAAAGTTTTTCCTCATCTCGGTCTTAAAGGATTTCCCCCTTATCCTTAAGCTGTGACCCCTTGTCCTGGACTTCCCCAACATCGGGAACAATCTTCCTGCATCTAGCCTGTCCAACCCCATAAGAATTTTGTACGTTTCTATAAGATCCCCCCTCAATCTCCTAAATTCTAGCGAGTATAAGCCAAGTCTATCCAGTCTTTCTTCATATGAAAGTCCTGACATCCCAGGAATCAGTCTGGTGAACCTTCTCTGCACTCCCTCTATGGCTATAATGTCCTTCCTCAGATTTGGAGACCAAACCTGTACGCAATACTCCAGGTGTGGTCTCACCAAGACCCTGTACAACTGCAGTAGAACCTCCCTGCTCCTATACTCAAATCCTTTTGCTATGAAAGCTAACATACCATTCGCTTTCTTCACTGCCTGCTGCACCTGCATGCCTACTTTCAATGACTGGTGTACCATGACACCCAGGTCTCGCTGCATCTCCCCATTTCCTAATCGGCCACCATTTAGATAATAGTCTGCTTTCCTGTTTTTGCCACCAAAGTGGATAACCTCACATTTATCCACATTATACTGCATCTGCCAAACATTTGCCCACTCACCCAGCCTATCCAAGTCTCCTTGCAGTCTCCTAGCATCCTCCTCACAGCTAACACTGCCCCCCAGCTTAGTGTCATCCGCAAACTTGGAGATGTTGCCTTCAATTCCCTCATCCAGTTCATTAATATAAATTGTAAATAGCTGGGGTCCCAGCACTGAGCCTTGCGGTACCCCACTAGTCACTGCCTGCCATTGTGAAAAGGACCCGTTTACTCCTACTCTTTGCTTCCTGTTTGCCAGCCAGTTCTCTATCCACATCAATACTGAACCCCCAATACCGTGTGCTTTAAGTTTGTATACTAATCTCTTATGTGGTACCTTGTCGAAAGCCTTCTGAAAGTCCAGATACAACACATCCACTGGTTCTCCCCTATCCACTCTACTAGTTACATCCTCGAAAAATTCTATAAGATTCGTCAGACACGATTTACCTTTCGTAAATCCATGCTGACTTTGTCCAATGATTTCACCACTTTCCAAATGTGCTGCTATCCCATCTTTAATTACTGACTCTAGCAGTTTCCCCACTACCGATGTTAGACTAACTGGTCTGTAATTCCCCGTTTTCTCTCTCCCTCCCTTCTTAAAAAGTGGGGTTACGTTTGCTACCCTCCAATCCTCAGGAACTACTCCAGAATCTAAAGAGTTTTGAAAAATTATCATTAATGCATCTACTATTTCTGGAGCTACTTCCTTAAGCACTCTGGGATGCAGCCTATCTGGCCCTGGTGATTTATCGGCCTTTAATCCATTCAATTTACCCAACACCACTTCCCGACTAACCTGGATTTCACTCAGTTCCTCCATCTTCTTTGACAGGTGCTATTTCCGGCAGATTATTTATGTCTTCCTTAGTGAAGACGGAACCAAAGTAGTTATTCAATTGGTCCGCCATATCCTTGTTCCCCATGATCAATTCACCTGTTTCTGACTGCAAGGGACCTACATTTGTTTTAACTAATCTCTTTCTCTTCACATATCTATAAAAACTTTTGCAGTCAGTTTTTATGTTCCCTGCCAGTTTTCTTTCATAAGCTATTTTCCCTTTCCTAATTAAGCCCTTTGTCCTCCTCTGCTGGTCTCTGAATTTCTCCCAGTGCTCTGGTATGCTGCTTTTTCTGGCTACTTTGTACGCATCATCTTTTGCTTTGATACGATCCCTGATTTCCCTTGTTATCCACGGATGCACTAGCTTCCCTGATTTATTCTTTTGCCAAACTGGGATGAACAATTTTTGTAGTTCATCCATGCAGTCTTTAAATGCCTTCCATTGCATATCCACCGTCAACCCTTTTAGAACTAATTGCCAGTCAATCTTGGCCAATTCACGTCTCATACCCTCAAAGTTACCTTTCTTTAAGTTCAGAACCGTTGTTTCTGAATTAACAATGTCACTCTCCATCCTAATGAAGAACTCAACCATATTATGGTCACTCTTGCCCAAGGGGGCACGCACAACAAGACTGCTAACTAACCCTTCCTCATTACTCAATACCCAGTCTAGAATAGCCTGCTCTCTCGTTGGTTCCTCTACATGTTGGTTTAGATAACTATCCCGCATACATTCCAAGAACACCTCTTCCTCAGCACCCCTGCCAATTTGATTCACCCAATCTATATGTAGATTGAAGTCACCCATTATAACTGTTTTGCCTTTGTTGCACGCATTTCTAATTTCCTGTTTGATGCCATCCCCAACTTCACTACTACTGCTAGGTGGCCTGTACACGACACCCACCAGCGTTTTCTGCCCCTTAGTGTTTCGCAGCTCTACCCATACCGATTCCACATCCTCCAAGCTGCTGTCCTTCCTTTCCACTGCGTTAATCTCCTCTCTAACCAGCAACGCTACCCCACCTCCTTTTCCTTTCTCTCTATCCCTCCTGAATATTGAATATCCCTGGATGTTCAGCTCCCAGCCTTGGTCACCCTGGAGCCATGTCTCCGTGATCCCAACTATATCATAATCATTAATTGCTATCTGCACGTTCAACTCATCCACCTTATTACAAATACTCCTTGCAATGAGACACAAAGCCTTCAGGCTTGTTTTTACAACGCTCTTACCCCTTATACAATTATGTTGAAAAGTGGCCCTTTTTGATTTTTGCCCTGGATTTGTCTGCCTGCCACTTTTACTTTTCACCTTGCTACCTATTGCTTCCGCCCGCATTTTACACCCCTCTGTTTCTCTGCTCACCCATTTAAGAACCCCACCACCTCTTATTCTCTGTTTAATGTTTTCTTCTTTCCCCCCTACATGTTGGGTCTGAGTGCTTCCCTTCTCTGCCTCCTGCCTCACACACTGTCTAATAGCATTCTCTATTTGAGTCCCTCCCCCCAACCATTCTAGTTTAAAGTCTCCCCAGTAGCCTTTGCAGATCTCCCCGCCAGGATATCGGTCCCCCTCAGGTTCAAGTGCAACCCATCCTTTTTGTACAGGTCGCACCTTCCACAAAAGAGGTCCCAATGATCCAGAAATTTGAATCCCTGCCTTCTGCACCAGTCCTTCAGCCACGCATTTATCCTCCACCTCGCTCCATTCCTACTCGCACTGTCGCGTGGCACAGGCAGTAATCCCGAGATTGTTACCTTTGCTGTCCTTCTCTTTAACTCCCTTCCTAACTCCCTAAATTCTCCTTTCAGGACCTCTTCTCTTTTTTTACCTATGTCATTGGTACCCATATGTACCACGACCTCCGGCTCCTCTCCCTGCCCTTTCAGGATATCTTGGACACGTTGAGACACATCACAGACCCTGGCACCCGAGATCCCAAGATTTGTATCACACTTTCTGGATGAATTACCCTCCGTCTCATTTGAACACATCGATGTGTCTGCGCTCCTCGGGAGAATGCAGCAAATCAATGCTGACATTGACTACCTAAAAAGAACTATGGGAACTCAGGTAGCTGCCTGTGAAACATTGCGGGAGGTTTCTGCTAAACTCGACGGCCGTCTGACTGCTGTGGAGGGGCCCTGTGGCCCGGATGCTACTTTTTCGGCTGGCTGCCTTTCTGCGGTGGAGATACAACCGGGCCCCGCGCCCAGTGCGACAGGTCTTTCCTCGACTGTGGTGGAGATACAACCGGGCCCTGTGCCCAGTGCGACAGGTCTTTCCTCGACTGTGATGGAGAAGCCGCCGGGCGCTGATCCTGCCCCCTGCACTCCCTCTGTGGTTAATGGATGGTTGACAGCAACGCCTGGCGGGACCAACGGTAGACAACCAGCCCAGCCTGTAGATCCAGCCCTGGGACTAATGCAGACCCCCCCCCCCCCCCGTGGAGCATGGTGGTGAAGGAAGGGCGCCGATTGAAGCAGGTACCTGAGAACTCTGCCCATCGACGCCCTACACCTCGCACTGTAAAAACTCCAGCGAGGCATGTGAGAAAGAAGACCAGCATATTCGGGACTGGTGTGGGTAGCAATATACTGGCTGTCAAAACAAAGATGGTAAAGGTATTTGCTACAAAGTTTGATCTCAGCTTAGACGCCAACACTCTCAGTGACTACTTAAAAACGAAGCTGGGTCGGGAAGTGATATGTAGAAAAATAGAGACGACACAGAGTAGATTCAGCTCCTTCTGTGTCACCGCTGAATGTAATGATGTGGCGGAACTGTATGATCCGCAGCTTTGGCCCGCTGGGTCTTTTGTCCGACGCTACTATGAGCCTCGTCGCCCTAGAGGAGCAGACGGAGGTCTGTCTGGTCCAGAGGATGCCCCTCGCTCTCAGGATGAGGAGCTGCTGCACGGTAACGATGCTGGGGGTGCCTGTCGCATCTGTGGGCGAGGACGGGATGAAGGCCAGCTGTTCCGCTGGGAGCGACAAAACACATTAAATGCATGTTGTTTCATACAACACTTGCGGTTTGCGAGTAGGACATTCTGCTACTGATAGATGAAGACGTTTGGTGGTGGACACACTGCTGGACCAATGTGACATTCTGTGCCTGCAAGAAACTTGGATGGCGAAACAAGATCTGGATAAGTTGAACACTCTACACATGAACTTCCATGGGGCTGGAGAGTCCACTACCGACCTCAGTACGAGGCTGGTTCGGGGTAGGATAGCTGGTGGTGTAGCTATACTGTGGAACATCAAATATGACTCACTGGTGAAGGTGGTGCGTCTAAATGTTGACTGGGCCATAGGGCTGGAGTGTAATTATAATGAAAAGAAATTTACTGTCTTAAATGTTTATACACCGTATGAATCATATGAGCATGAGGACGAGTTTCTGAACAGGTTAGCTTTTATTCAGTCCTTTATAGAGGACAACAGCTCATCTTGTGTCTACGTCATGGGTGATTTTAATGCTGACATGTCAGATAGCAAATCTTTATTTGCAGCACAGCTGCAGCAGTTTTGTAATGAGTCTAAATTAATTCTATCGAGTAAAGCTCTGTTGCCTGATACAAGTTTTACCTATGTTAGTGAAGCGTGGCACACAACATCTTGGTTAGACCATATTGTGACCACAGCTGATGCTCATGCCTCACAGGAAAAGGTGGAGATTTGTTATGAACTTGCCACCTCTGATCACATACCTATTGCTGCACGGTTAAATGTTGAGAATGTCCCCCTGCTGTCCAGTAATAATAATGCTCCTTCCTCAAGTAAACTGGACTGGTCAAAACTGACCAGAGAGGTTGTGGCTGGATACTCACTGCGAACGGACAGTTTTTTAAATAATATTGCATTGCCTCAAGAGGCCCTAATGTGCTCAGATATGAATTGTAAGGACGTGCAACATGCTGAAAAACTCTGTGCCATGTATGATGTTATTGTGAAATGTCTCAATGCTTCCAGTGATCCCTTTTGTAAAAGTAAATGTAAGGTACCCAACATCAGACCTGGGTGGAATGAGTTTGTGGCTGAGCAGTATGCTGAGGCTAGAGAGGCCTAGACAGGGGGTATTGCTAGATATGAAAAAACGCACAAATGCTAGAGTTAAGTATGCACTTCGTTTTATTAAGAAAAATGAAAACACAATGAGAGCAGACTCGCTTGCCAGGAAGCTACAGAATAACAACCTTACTAACTTCTGGAAAGAGGTCAAAGTAATGAATAACAGTAAAACACCCCTACCGTCTGACATTGAAGGTGTTAGTAGCCCAGAAACAATAGCTGAGAGTTGGCGTAAGCACTACCGTAACCTTTTTAACTGTTAAAAGTAACCCAGTTAGAATCAATCATGAACATATAGATCTCTCTGTAGATATGGTAGTTAGGGCAGCAGATGTCTATGATGCCATTAACATGTTGCATAACAACAAAGCCTGCGGTATGGACTGCATTACTGCTGAACATCTAAAATATGCCAGCTATAAGCTCTGCCCTTTGCTTTCCATGTGCTTTAATGGTTGTCTGGTTCATGGTGTCCTGCCCAATGCTATTATGTCTGTAATGTTAGTGCCTGTGCTTAAAGATAAGGCTGGTAAGCTCAACAATATTGATAATTACCGACCTATTGCATTAGCCAGTATCTTATCTAAAGTACTGGAGAGAATACTGTTGACCAAGCTAGAAATGTATGTCCTTACTACTGACAATCAGTTTGGGTTCAAAAGAAAACATGGAACTGACCTGTGTATCTATGCTCTTAAAGAGATTGTGTTCAGGTACACAAGCCTGAATTCATCTGTATTTCTATGTTTTATTGATGCGTCCAAGGCATTTGATAGAATTAATCATGAACAATTGTTTGTAAAATTGCTAGATAGAGGTGCCCCTAAATTCTTAGTGAGAATTTTAGTGTTTTGGTATGCCCATCAAACGTTTCAGGTTAAATGGGACAATGTTGTATCTGCTCCATTCTGTGTTAGTAACGGAGTGCGGCAAGGAGGAATTTTGTCTCCTATTTTATTTAATGTTTATATGGATGAATTGTCAAATCAGTTAAATAGGTTAAAAACTGGCTGTCTTGTGGGCAACACTATTGTTAATCATCTTATGTATGCAGACGACCTGGTCCTGCTCTGTCCATATAGTGTTGGGCTGCAGCAGATGCTGAAGGTGTGCTCTCAGTATGGCCTTGATTATGACATCAAGTATAACGCTAAGAAAAGCCGCATAATAATAGTTAGAAGCGCTGAGGACAGGAAATCAACTTTTCCGACTTTTTATTTGTCAGACAGTCCTCTTGCTGTGTGTGAGGAAATTAAATACCTAGGTCATGTCATATCTCATGACTGGACGGATGACAAAGACCTCTACCGACAGCGCTGTAAAATTTATCTTCAAGCTAACATGCTTATAAGGAAGTTTTCTATGTGCTCTGACTCTGTGAAGTGTTCACTGTTCAGAACCTACATCACACCGTTATATACTGCTCAATTGTGGTCTAATTATAAGAAAAAGAGTATGCAGAGGCTCAAGGTAGCATACAATGATGCAATGAGGTTGCTGCTTTGTGTCCCTAGATGGCATAGTGTCAGTCAATTGTTTGTGTCCACTAGAGTGCCAACCTGTGAGGCACTCTTAAAACAGCTGATGTTTAGTTTTATGTGTCGCCTGGACAAGTCAGAGAACCACATAATTGAAGCCCTAGTCAGCCCTCTGAAAAGCTGCTATAGATTCACTTCTAGGCTAAGACGGCATTGGTGCAATAGCTTGTATATCTTATAGACTAATATGCAATTTTATATGTATTTTTGTATCTCCTTATACTGTTTGATGTGTTCTATGGACCTGTGTCTGAAATAAAGCTTTTATTATTATAGACCTGTTAGTTTGATGTCAGTGGTGGGCAAATTAATGGAAAGGATACTTACAGATAATATATATAAGCATCTGGATAAACAGGGTCTGATTAGGAACAGTCAGCATGGATTTGTGCTTGGAAGGTCATGTTAGACTAATCTTCTCAAATTTTTTTAAGAGGTTACTAGGGAAATTGATGAGGGTAAAGCCGTGGATGTTGTATATATGGACTTCAGTAAGGCCTTTGACAAGGTTCCACATGGAAGGTTGGTTAAGAAGGTTCAATTGTTGGGTATTAATGGTGGAGTAGCAAGATGGATTCAACAGTGGCTGAATGGGAGATACCAGAGAGTAATGGTGGATGGCTGTTTGTCAGGTTGGAGGCTGGTGATTAGTGGGGTGCCTCAGGGATCTGTGTTGGGTCCACTGTTGTTTGTCATATACATCAATTATCTGGATGATGGTGTGGTAAATTGGATTAGTAAGTATGCAGATGATACTAAGATAGGTGGTGTTGTGGATAATGAAGTAGATTTTCAAAGTCTACAGAGAGATTTAGGCCATTTGGAAGAGTGGGCTGAAAGATGGCAGATGGAGTTTAATGCTAATAAGTGTGAGGTGCTACATCTCGGCAGGACAAATCAAAATAGGACGTACATGGTAAATGGTAGCGAATTGAGGAATGCAGTTGAACAGAGGGATCTAGGAATAACTGCATAGTTTCCTGAAGGTAGAATCTCATGCAGATAGGGTGGTAAAGAAAGCTTTTGGTGTGCTGGCCTTTAGAAAATCAGAGCATTGAGTATAGAAGTTCGGATGTAATGTTAGAATTGTACAAGGCATTGGTGAGGCCAATTCTAGAGTATGGTGTACAATTTTGGTCGCCTAATTATAGGAAGGATGTCAACAAAATAGAGAGAGTACAGAGGAGATTTACTAGAATGTTGCCTGGGTTTCAGCAACTAAGTTACAGAGAAAGGTTGAACAAGTTAGGTCTTTATTCTTTGGAGCGCAGAAGGTTAAGGGGGGACTTGATAGAGGTCTTTAAAATGATGAGAGGGATAGACAGAGTTGACGTGGATAAGCTTTTTCCATTGAGAGTAGGGAAGATTCAAACAAGAGGACATGATTTGAGAATTAAGGGACAGAAGTTTAGGAGTAACATGAGGGGGAACTTCTTTACTCAGAGAGTGGTAGCAGTGTGGAATGAGCTTCCAGTGGAAGTGGTGGAGGCAGATTCGATGTTATCATTTAAAAATAAATTGGATAGGTATATGGACGGGAAAGGAATGGAGGGTTATGGTCTGAGTGCAGGTAGATGGGACTAGGGGAGAATAAGTGTTCGGCACGGGCTAGAAGGGCCAAGATGGCCTGTTTCCGTGCTGTAATTGTTATATGGTTATATGGTCAGGGGAGAGGGAAACGAGAGAGGTAGACTCTCTCTTAAATCTTTAGCTGGAAATGAATAACTCTATTCCAGTTTAGTTTAGTTTAGAGATATAGCACAGAAACAGACCCTTCGGCCCATCAGGTCCACACCGCCCAGCAATATCCCCATACACCAGCACTATTCTACACACCAGGGACAATTTACAATCCTTACTGAAGCTAATTAACCTACAAACCTGAAGATAGACACAAAATGCTGGAGTAACTCAGGGGATCAGGCAGCTTCTCTGGAGAATAGGTGACGTTTCAGGTCGGAACCCTTCTTCAAACTACCATCCTGTATGTCTTTGGAATGTGGTTGGAAACCGGAGCACCTGGAGAAAACCCACGTGGTCTCAGGGGGAAGGTACAAACTCTATACAGACAGCACCTCTAGTCAGCATCGAACCCAGGTCTCTGGCTCTGTTTGGCAGCAACTCTACCGTGCCATCCAGAACTGTCTGGTGAACATGGACAGGTGACGTTTTGGATCGGGACCCTCCTTCAGACAAATATCTGACCTTCATTATCTGATGGCAACAGTGATTATGGATTCAGGCAAAAAACATCCAACAATAGCACAAAACTGGATAACATTGAGTGGAACATTGATGCTGCCAAAATTAACAATGTGAGTTTATCAACAGACCCTTGCTGTTCCCTTCCTGTCGATTGAATATCAAGTTAAAGTGAATGTTATTTCAGAACAAGATCCAAAAAAAATAATGTTGAAAATTATGTTTTCCCTTTCATGTGAAAACTCCTTTGGTGAGCAAGAATGGAAGGTGGTAGCTCTTCTGCTGAATCCACCTAAAGCTCCCTAAACTCCCGGTTGCTAAACACTTTAACTCTCCCCCCCCCCATTCCCACACTGACCTTTCTGTCCTGGGCCTCCTCCGTTGTCTGAGTGAGCCCAGCGCAAATTGGAAGAACAGCATCTCATATTTTTGCTTGGGCAGCTGACACCCCAGCGGTATGAATATTGACTTTCTCCAACTCTTGCTTTCCCTCTCTCTCCATCCCTCCCCCATCCTAGTTCTCACACCAGTCTGATCGTCCTCCTGGTTGAATTTTATCTCTGTACACCTCGTTGTCTCCTTCCCCAACTAACAACGATCTATTCTACATTCTCCTTGAGCTTCTTCCCCTTTGTTCTCTTGTTTTCACACCTTACCCTTCCTTATCTCTTTGTCTCCCTCTCCCCTGACCCTCAGTCTGAAGAAGGATCTCGACCAGAAACGTCACCCATTCCTTCTGTCCAGAGATGCTGCCTGTCCTGCTGAGTTAGTCCAGCATTTTGTGTCTATTTTAGATGGGAGTAATTGTTAAATGGTGAGAGACAGCGTTGTCAATGTTCCAAAGGTCAGCTACTGAATCTACTGAAGGCAAGGTAAAGGTGCAGCCAAGAGGTTGGATGATATGTAGCCTTTAGCATGAGATGGTATGTGTAGATTCAGGGACAGTTTTTTCCAAGCAAAGGTTTGCCTATTCTCCAGAGATGCTGCTTGACATTTCCTTGGAGTGTGGGAGGAAACCAGAGCACCCAGAGAAAACCCACGCAGGTCACAGGGAGAACGTACAAACTGTTTTTCTGCTATTTTTACGGCAGAGATATTTAGACTCCTGATTAGTGCAGGTGTCAGGGGTCATGGGGAGAAGGAAGGAGAATGGGGTTAGGAGGGAAAGATGATTGCATGGCGGAGTAGACTTGATAGGCCAAATGGCCTAATTCTGCTCCTATGAACTTATGATCTGCTTGTTCCAGCATGCTTTCAAGAGAGAGCTAGATAGGGCTCTTAAAGATAGCGGAGTCAGGGGATATGGGGAGAAGGCAGGAACGGGGTACTGATTAGGGATGATCATCCATGATCACATTGAATGGCGGTGCTGGCTCGAAGGGCCAAATGGCCTACTCCTGCACCTATTGTCTATTGTCTGTTGTCTATTGAGTTACAAAGGTCATATACCTGTCACAATTGATTTACACTAATTGTCGAACTAGCTGCGAGAGAAGAAGCCAAACGCCTACACACAGCTTACAAAAACAAACAAAAGCGAACAAAGCACAAATGGCTTATATAAACATGCAGAGCAAAAGCTTGTCCAAACATGCAGAGTTTCCAAAGTTAAAATACAAAGGAAAAAGTCAAGTATCTCAAGTATTACAAACACTAAGGGTATAAAGAATACTAGACTAAGTGGGACCCGTTGGGTCCTATGTTCACACGGGAGGGCTGGTCCCCAACGCAATATTCCACCACCAATTCCAATATTGGTGGCCAGTGGGGGTGGGGGGGGGGGGCTTTCTGGAGCGCTAGTATGGGTATTGTGGCTGAAGGGACTGGTTTCCAGAGGGCTAGTATGGACATTGTGGGTCAAATTGATTCTTGGGGTGGCAGCTCAGTCACTCAAGCCTGATGTGCTGGCAGCTCACTCACTCACGGCTGGTGGGCTGGCAGTTGACTCACAGCTATTCCTTGAAATTCTATTTCAAGCAGGGTGCAAGGCCACCAAATTCAAGTGCCGTTTCCGACCACTTCATGCAGGGTGCAAGGCCACAAAATTCAAGTGCAGTTTCATGCCATTTCAAGCAGGGTGCAAGGCACCAAATTCAAGTGCAGTTTCATGCCATTTCAAGCAGGGTACAATGCCACCAAATTCAAGTGCAGTTTCATGCCACTTCAAGCAGGGTGCAAGGCCACCAAATTCAAGTGCAGTTTCATGCCACTTCAAGCAGGGTGCAAGGCCACCAAATGCTAGTGCTGTTTCATGCCATTTCAAGTAGGGTGCAAGGCCACCAAATTCAAGTGCAGTTTCATACCATTTCATGCAGGGTACAAGGCCACCAAATTCAAATGCAGTTTCATACCATTTCAAGCAGGGTGAAACCACCATAAAACCACACAAAACACCACATAAACACCACACACAGTTCAGTAGATATTCAGTGTGTTCAGTTGATTCACAGCTCAGACCGAGTCGTGACCTCTCCCTCCCCCATCTTACAGAGACTGAGCCACACCCACACTTCCGGGTTTTATAATCCCTCCCCCCTCCCACCGGAAGGGGCGTTGCCTTCATGGCGTGATTGACAGGAGAGAGATTCTCAACATTTTTTTTAAACACTAATAACACTTTTATTTTTCATTGATGGGAAGAATCCTTTGCACCTGATGAGCGGAGGGGGACTGAGTAAGATGGCCAAAAATCACAGTTGTAAGTGGTAGCGTTTTATCTAAAATCAATATACAGTGCAAACAGGAAGTTGTCAAGTTTAGACCAACAACCATTTGCAGTGCAGCATTTCAAAGCAGCCACCACCAACAACCATTTGCAGTGCAGCAGTTCAAAGCAGCCACCACCAACAACCATTTGCAGTGCAGCATTTCAAACCAACCACATTTTCATTTTCAAACCACATTAAGGGCACTGACAGTTGAGGAGACATGTGTTCAGTGTTATTCACAGCTCAGAGAGACATGACCCTCTCGCTTCCTCCATCTTGCAGAGACTGACTGAGGCACAACACTTCCGGATTTTATAGTCCCTCCCCCCTCCCACCAGCAGGGGCAGCAGAGAGAATTTCAACATTTTTAAAACATTAATAACTCTCTTATTTTTCATCGATGGGAAAAATCCTCTTGTCCTGCGCAGCGGAGGGGGATTCTGAGTAAGGTGGCGAAAAATCACAGCCGTAAGTGGCAGCGTTTTTTCTAAAATCATGAAACAGAAAAACAGGAAGTGGTCAAGATCAGACTTTTAGTAATATAGATAAATAGTAATAGTAATAGTAGTAATAGTAAACTTTATTGTCAATTCAAATAATTTGTATTGTTGTATTGTATTGTATATCTTTATTGTCATTTCCTGAGTATTCGCATACCCAGAGGAAACAAAAAAACGTTCCTCAACCAGTGTCCATTTCAGTGTGTGCAGTAAAAATAAATAGAAGTAAAAATACATATATCATGAACAAATTAACACTCTACTCTACTAAACATCAACAGGTGTTCCGATCGGCAGCGGCACGACAGTGGCTCTGCTGCAGTGTGTCCAGGTTGGTGGTTGGTGCACGATACTTTGGCAGGGGACAAAGTCCGTTTATCAGTCTTATAACCTGCGGGAAGAAGCTGAGGAGCATCCTGCTGGTTTTGCACCTAATGCTCCGGTACCTCTTCCCAGATGGCAGGATGGAGAATATGTAATGCAACAAGTAGTTACACAGAGTGCAATGACGGATACAATGACGGATTTCTATACTCCCATATAATTCCCCCTTGGAGACCTAATCGCTCACAGAAAAAGAAAACCAAAAGCTGCACATATCGGCGCCGAATCAAACTACAACTAGCCCCCAAAATCAGGGTCCTCATATTTGTAATGTTCAGCCTCACGGTCTTTCTCTGGGGTCCTGGGTAACTGGGCCAAAAACCCACCCCCTTAAAAAGAAGGCCCCCCTGGGAAGAAATACCCAGCAATCCTTGCAGACTATTGTTCAATATTCCTCTGGTGTGTTTTACATGTCATCATAGTATTCTATCAGCGGGGTCTGCTTCTCTAGGAGAACAGATCCGCCTTGTTCCTGGAGCAACGGCAGCTGCTTTAGACAATAGACAATAGGTGCAAGAGTACTGAACTGAACTGAACTGAACTGACCTTTATAGAGCACTTTAAAAGCAACCACTTGCAACAAAGTGCTGTACATGACTAATCATAAACATAAAACAAAACAATAAAAACATTAAAAGACAGTAAAAACAATAAAAAAAACAATAGAAACACTAAAACAGGAGCAAAGTCTCATGCAGGGTCAAAAGCCAAGGAATAGAAAAGGGTTTTAAGACTAGTTTTGAAAATGGACAGTGAAGGGGCCTGTCTAATGTGCAAAGGTAGAGTGTTCCATAATGTCGGAGCAGCAACAGAGAAGACTCTATCCCCTCTGAGCTTCCGCTTAGACCTCGGTACCTCCAGGAGCAGCTGATCAGCTGACCTGAGGCACCGAGCAGGAGCGTAGGGATGAAGCAGCTCAGAGAGGTAAGGCAGGGCGAGACCATTTAAAGATTTAAAAACAAATAAAAGAATCTTAAAACGAACTCTAAAGTACACAGGCAGCCAGTGGAGGGAGGGAGGCCAGAATTGGCGTTATGTGCTCCCTCTTACGTGTTCCAGTTAAAAGGCGAGCAGCAGCATTCTGAACCAACTGGAGACGTGCAAGGGATGATTGGCTAACTCCAAAATAAAGTGCGTTACAGTAATCCAGCCGAGACGTGATGAAGGCATGGATTACTGTTTCAAAATGCTGTCGTTCAAGAATGGGCTTCACCTTTGCCAGCTGCCTTAAATGAAAGAAGCTGGACTTAACTACGGCGCCTATTTGACGATCTAATATAAAATCACTGTCCATCTTAAAACCCAAGTTTAAAACTGTTGGCTTCACATACAGTGCCAAGGGACCCAAGTCAACAGGGGGAGGTTCACGGGGGCCATTGGGACCAAACACTATCACTTCTGTTTTCTTTTCATTAAAATTAAAAAAGTTTAGGGCCATCCAGGATTTAATGTCATCAAGACATAACAGGAGTGGTTTGACTGAGAAAGCATCTTTCTTCTTCAGCGGCACATATATCTGACTATCATCAGCATAACAATGAAAAGAGATGCCATGCTTTCTAAGAATGGAACCCAGAGGAAGTAAGTACAGTGAGAAAAGCAGGGGCCCCAAAATTGAGCCCTGTGGAACCCCATATGACAGAGGAGCGGAGGAGGATTCAAAACAAGCATGGCTTACACACATAGTTCTGTCTGCCAGATAAGATCTGAACCATTCCAGGGCACTACCACAAATGCCCACTAGGTGCCATAACCGAGTTACTAAAATATCATGATCCACTGTATCAAAGGCAGCAGATAGGTCCAGCAGGACGAGAATCACATAATCACCAGAATCATTAGCTAGGAGGATGTCATTAAAGACCCTTAGCAATGCTGACTCTGTGCTATGCATAGTTTTAAACCCAGACTGGAAAACCTCCCGAATATTATGCTCATCCAAAAAAAGTTTTAACTGAGCATAAACAACTTTCTCCAAGATTTTAGAGATAAAAGGCAACTTGGAGATGGGCCTAAAATTGGCCAATACAGTTTGATCCAGGCCAGGTTTCTTAAGCAGGGTTGCACTACTGCATGTTTAAAACTTACGGGGACAACTCCAGAACACAGACTGCTGTTAATAATAGCTAGAACCGACTGCCCTATACTGGGGAAAACCTCTTTAAAAAGATGAGGAGGGACAGCATCACAAGGGGAACCTGATGGCTTAATATGGCTAACCACATCCTCTAAAAGCGACAATGTCACAGGCACAAACTTATCAAATACCACCAAGCATGGGACAGAATCAGAGGGGTCAGAGGCAGGAGCTGAAATGAGAGCCCTTATGGTAACAACCTTATCAATGAAAAAGTGCAGGAAGTCATTACACATTTCGGAGGATGCTTCCAAACAGACAGGCTGTGGGGCATTAAGAACAGAGTCAATGGTTTTTAAATAACACACGTGGGTTGTGACGATTAGACACAATAATGTTTGCAGGTATTCTCTTTTGGCCTCTTCTGGAGTAGACCATTCTGCCCTTCAAGCCAGCACTGAGAAGATGAATGGGTGATGTTTTTGACTGTTGGGGGTGGGGACCCTTGTTCAGAAATCTGTAGGGTGGAGCGGAGGGGTTGAGGTAGAGTGTGAGGATGGACGGCTGGTGAGTAGTAAGGGGCAGAATGAGGAGGAGGGCAGAAGAGGTGTGGGCCTGTGAATGCACAGATGTGTGTGTGTGTGTGTTGGCAGCTGGGTGGTGTGTACAGGCAGGTTAAATGTGGGCACAAGCAGCCAATCTGTGCCTACGGCCATACTAGCCTGAACACGCCCGATCCCGTCTGATCTCGGAAGCGAAGCAGGCTCAGGCCTGGTTAGTACTTGGATGGGAGACCGCCTGGGAATACCAGGTGCCGTAGGCTTTTTTTTCCCTCTCCCACCACCGGGACACACTCTCTCTCTCTTTCTCTTTCTCTCTCTCTTTAACTCTCCTCCTCGCTCTTTTCCTTTCTCGTTCAAGGGCACAAACAAACAAACACACACACTTTCTCACACACACTCTCACACTATCACACTCTCACACACTCATACACACACTCTCTCACACACACTCTCTCAAACACACTCTCTCTCTCTCTCTCTCTATCCCTCCCCCACCCAAGTCACACTAGCTTCTCATTTTCACCCCACAAACAGCTTAAAACGGCTTGTTTTCTTTATCATATTTACTTCATTCATTCTTTTTTATCTCTCCACATCACCGTCTATATCTCTCGTTTTCCTTGTCCCTAACCAGTCTGAAGAAGGGTCTTGACCCGAAACGTCACCCATTCCTTCTCTCCAGAGATGCGGCTGCCTGTCCCGCTGAGTTACTCCAGCACTCTGTGTCTACCTTCAGTATAAACCAGCATCTGCAGTTCCTTCCTACACATGGCAACAACATCACTGCATTGAGGACTGACTTTGTTGGGTCTGGCAGACAGACAGACAGGTGCCTTTGTCTCCATCACAACGATGTGGAATAACTTCAGCTGAAGGTAGGTGTGTGTGTGTGTGTGTGGGTGTGTGTGTGTGTGTGTGTGTAAAAAAGTTTAGAGAGAGAGTGTGTTTCCCGGTGGTGGGAGAGGGAAAAAAAAGCCTACGACACCTGGTATTCCCAGGCGGTCTCCCATCCAAGTACTAACCGGGCCTGAGCCTGCTTAGCTTCCGAGATCAGACGGGATCGGGCGTGTTCAGGCTAGTATGGCCGTAGGCAGAGTGCCCACACTTAACGTGTATTTAACACACACACTCTCTCTGTTTTACTCTCACTCTCACACACAGACACACCCACTATCTTTCACACACGTTCTCTCACACATATTCTCTCTCATACTCTCTACCTCACTCTCTCACACACATTCTCACACATACATGCAGACACACACTCACACTCTCTCTCTCTCTCTCTCTCTCACTATCTCTCACACTCTCTCACACTCTCTCACACACACACACACACACTCTCTCTCACACACACACTCTCTCTCACACACACTCACACACACACACACACTCTCTCACACACTCTCTCTTACACACACACTCTCTCTCACACACACACACACACACACACACATTCTCTCTCATACTCTCTACCTCACTCTCTCACACTCTATCACACATACATGCAGACACACACACTCTCTCACACACACACACACTCTCTCTATCCCTCCCCCACCCGTCGCACTAGCTTCTCATTTTCACCCCACAAACAGCTTACAACGGCCTGTTTTCTTGATCATATTTACTTAATTCATTGTTCTTTATCTCTCCACATCACCGTCTATATCTCTCGTTTTCTGGAGCTGTGAGTAGAAAAACAGCGCGGGGCTTGCTTCTACAGAGGCCCGGGGAGCCGTTGGAGCGAGGAGGAGGAGTTACCTGGAGCCGTTGGAGCGAGGAGGAGGAGTTACCTGGAGCCGTTGGAGCGAGGAGGAGGAGTTACCTGGAGCCGTTGGAGCGAGGAGGAGGAGTTACCTGGAGCCGTTGGAGCGAGGAGGAGGAGTTACCTGGAGCCGTTGGAGCGAGGAGGAGGAGTTACCTGGAGCCGTTGGAGCGAGGAGGAGGAGTTACCTGGAGCCGTTGGAGCGAGGAGGAGGAGTTACCTGGAGCCGTTGGAGCGAGGAGGAGGAGTTACCTGGAGCCGTTGGAGCGAGGAGGAGGAGTTACCTGGAGCCGTTGGAGCGAGGAGGAGGAGTTACCTGGAGCCGTTGGAACCCAAATCTGCAACGTTCCATCTGCAGCTGCAACGTTCCAGAGAAGGAGTGTGGGGGAAGCCTCTGATTGGTCGAATGGACTAGAGGGAGCAGCTGATTGGCTTGTATCCCAGGTAAGGGGAGTATGAGGGCCAGGGCAGTTTACTGTTCTGGATGTCAGATGTGGGAAGTCATGGAGTCTGATAGCCCTCCAGACGTCCACATCTGCGCCAGGTGCGTCGAGATGGGGCTCCTAAGGGACCGTGTTAGGAACCTGGAGCAGCAACTCGATGGCCTCTGTCTGCTCAGGGAGAGCGAGGAGGTCATAGAAAGGAGTTACAGGGAGGTGGTCACTCCAAGACCACAGGAGACAGAAAACTGGGTCACAGTTAGGAAGGGCAATGGGCAGAGGCAGGGACTGGTGAGTACCCCAGTGGCTGTACACCTTTGACTAAGACTTTGCCTCCATCACAGTGAGGGTGTGCTTGGTGAACTCACTGTGGTGGATGTTTAATTTGTGTTTATTGTATGTTTTGTTATTATTGGTTCTGTGTATGACTGCAGGCATCACAATTTCGTTCAGACCGAAAGGTCTGAATGACAATAAAGGAAACTTGAACTTGAAACTTGAACTTGAAAATAAGTACTCACGTTTGAGTAATGGTGGTGGAGATGGCCTACCTGTGGGCAGCGACAGCGGCCGGGCCTCTGGCACAAAGACCGGTCCTGTTGCTCAGAAGGGTAAGGAAAAGAAGAGGAGGGCAATTGTAATAGGGGACTCTATAGTCAGGGGGTCGGATAGGCGTTTCTGTGGACGCAGACAGGAGACCCGGATGGTAGTTTGCCTCCCTGGTGCCAGGGTCAGGGATGTGTCTGAACGTGTCGAAGAAATCCTGAAATGGGAGGGAGAGGAGCCTGAGGTTGTGGTACATATAGGTACCAACGACATAGGTAAAAAAAGAGAAGAGGTCCTGAAAGAAGAATTTAGGGAGTTAGGTAGAGAGTTAAGGAGAAG
>JAXLNO010000289.1:0-73532 GCA_038087875.1 Malacoraja senta | reverse complement strand
GAAGCTGGTCATCAACATAGTCGTAAGAGGTCTTCAACATGACACTTTTCAAACTCTCCTAAACTCTTCTAAACTCGCCAATTAGGTCGCCGCAGTGGGGACAGCCCCTTTACTGACATGGGACAACATGAATCTGTATTGAGTTACTACCCATCAAACACTACCATACCCTCTCCTCTCCTCTCCTCCACTCCTCTTGTCACCTCTCCTCCCCTCTCCTCCCTTCTCCTCACCTCACTCCTCTCCTCTCTACTCCCCCCTTTCTCCTCCTCTCTCCTCTCCCATCCTCTGCCTCCCTCCCCTTCCTTATCTCCTCTCGCCCCACCCCCCGCTTTTCTCACTCCTTTACTTTCCTCTCCTCTCTCTCGTCCCCCCTCCCTCCTCCCCTCTCCCCTCCACTCTCCTCACCATACCTCCTCTCCTACCCCTCCTCTCCTCCTATACTCCACTTGCCTCATATATCCTCTCCTCCCCTCCACTCCTCTCCTCTCCCCTGCTCTCTCCTCTCCTCTCCACTACTCCCTTCTCCTCCCCTCTCCTCTCCTCTCTCCTGTCCTCCATTGTCCTCTCCTCTCCTTTACTCCCTTCCTTCCTTCCTCCCTCCGCTCTTCTATCCCCCCTCATCTCTCCTTTCCTCCTCTGCTCCACTCCTCTACCCCTCCCCTCTCCCCTCCTCCCTTCATCTACTCCCGTCCTCATCTCCTACCCTCTCATCTCCTCTCCTCTCCCCTCTCCACTGCTCTCCTCCTCCCCACATCTTTTCCCCACATCTCCACTCCTCTCCCCTCCTTCCCTCCCCTTTCATCCCCCTCCTCTCCTCCCCTCGCCGATCCACTACCCTCCACCCTTCTCCTATCCCCTCTTACCCTCTCTTCTCCTCTCATCCTCCACTACCCACCTCTGCTCTCCTCGTCCCTCCTCCCATCTCCCCGTCTCCTCTCCTCTCCTCTCTCCTCTCTCCTCCCCTCCCCTCCTCTCCCCTCTACCCTCCTCTCCACTCCCCTCCCCTCCTCTCCTCTCGTATCCACCCGTCCTCCCCGCCTTCTGCCCTCCCCTCTCCTCTCCCCTCTTCTCAACCACTCCTCCCCTCCACTCTCCTCTCCCCTCCTCTCAACCACTCCTCCCCTCCCCTCTCCTCTCCCCTCCTCTCAACCACTCCTCCCCTCCCCTCTCCTCTCCCCTCCACTCCCCCCTCCTTCCCTCCCCTCTCCTCTCCCCCCCACCGCCCCTCTGCTACCTCCTCTCTTCTCATCTCCCCTCCCCTCAAATCCAGCACCAAAGATAATAGGTGGAGATAAGAGATTGTCTCCTCTCCTCTCCTCCTCCCCTCTCCTCTCCACCCCTGTTGTGTATGAGAACATGATTAGCATATTTGAAGGTCATGCGCGATGGTACACATGCGCAGAGAGACTCAAGATGGTGATTTCAATACAAGAAGAATGTTAATACCTGTGTGTTCTGAGTCTTATTTAAGTCCGTTTCCAGCGCAAATACATAACAATTTGGCGACGAGGATGTCAATTCCGTTAGCAGGAGAACAGAATTGTGGTCGATTTGAGGTATTCTCAAGATCGAACATAAAGTTAAAGACAAGATATGTATTTGGCTCGCAAAAAGTTGGAACGGGAACGCACGATCGCCATGCAACAGGCAGTGCTGTAGCGGGACAGCACAGCTAGAAGCTAGAAGTGGAGTCCAGAGACATTCAAGTCAGAACGGTGAATTCATCGCAGCAAAAGCTGGACTTTATGAATTTACTGCATTGTTTATTGAGAACAATAATTTAGAGATATATGCGTGCATTGCATTTATATAGTATATTATTATATTAGTATATTATTATTAGTATGCCCTCTCTCCTCCAAATTATTATATTAGTATATTATTATATTGTTATATTAGTATAAATCGATTAGTATAAGAGAATTATTGGTCGTGAATTTACTGGATAACTGCTCAGTGATATTGTAAAGGAATTAAGTCCATTGCAGAAATCATTGTGTAAAAGGATGGAACATTGTGCACCTGAGTAGCAACAGTGCAACCATGGCTAAAACAATAGTTGGGAATGTGCCCCAGTTAGAATCTGGTTATACTTTTGAGGAAAGGACCAAAGTACTGGAGGCTTGGTTCACTTCAAACGATGTCACTTCAGAAGAGAAGAAAAGAGCATTGTTCCTTACAGGTTTAGGAAGCAAGGGTTATCATACCCTACGTGCGTTGCTGCAGCCAGCAAAGCCCGCTAGTAAAACGTACAAGGAATGTAAGGAGGCATTAATTGCTCATTTCTCAACAAAACCAACAGAAATAGTGCAAAGATAATGATTCTATACATGCACACAAGCAAATGAAACAATCCCTCAGTTCCTAGCAAGGCTTCGACAGTTAAGTGATGGGTGTAATTTTAAGGAACTGGAGAATATGCTAAGGGATAGATTGGTGGTAGGATGGGTACACCAACATTAACCTTTGAGAACCAGCCAATAAAGGAGCCTGGACTAAAGAAGACAAGGAGTCCACCAAGGGCATCCAGAGTCAAGGTTCAATTCCCCAAGAAGTGCTGGAGATGTGGCGGCAGCCATGAGCCTGCGACGTGTAAATTTATAGATGGTAGGTGCTTCAGGTGCTCGGGAACGGGTCACACCAAAAGCCAATGTGATGCTGTTAGAGCTTACCAACAGAGGAGAAGACAATTCCAGAAAAAGGCAAACCACTTGGAGGCCCCGCTGAGCCACTTGGAAGATGAATCGATCAACAATTTGACAAACTCTGACCCGTATACAGCCACTGTGATAGTGAACGGCAGGGAGGTAAAACTAGAAGTTGACACTGGAGGTCCATGGACTATCGTACCAGGAAAAGTCTTCAGAAAACCCGGTCAGGATCCCAGACTAGATCCCTGCAGCCTCAAGCTGAAATCCTACACAGGTGAGAAGATAGACATTTATGGACAAGCAGAGGTACAGCTACAGCTCGAACCTCACAGGAAGCCTGAAACACTGACCCTAGTGGTAGTAAAGAAAGGTGCAAGCCTAATGGGGAGAGACTGGTTGAGGAAGTACCCTGGATTGCTGTCAAATATGGCCAGCTAGAACACGACGGATTCAAGCCTAAGTCCACCGAGTAGTAAACACAGGTTGCAAGATGCCATGAGCTCAATACTCAACAAGCACGCCAAGCTGTTTGATAACGGCACCCATGGAGTACAGAAGGGATACCAAGCCAAAGTGTATCCACAAGACGAAAGCTGGGGCAAAATTTGACAAGGCAGCCCGTTTCCTATGCTGCTGGAAAGCAGATTGATGCTGCATTGGATGACTTGTTGCAGGATGGCATTATCAAGCGGGTGAAGACAGCAAATTTTGCATGGCCGATTATAGCTGTTACGAAACCGGATGGGAGCATGAGAGTCTGTGGTAATTACAAGCTCACAGCAAATAAGGTGCTGAAAGTGGAACAGTATCCACTTCCAATGAGGAGCAAAGTTCTCTAAATTAGACCTCTCCCATGCCTATCATCAGATAGAGTTAACCCTAAAGCTCGGACGTTCACCACAATCAATACACACAAAGGTCTCTTCGAGTATACCAGGTTACACTTTGGGATATCCAGCGCACCAGCCATGTCCAGAGAACAATGGAGAGCCTGCTAGTGGATATTCCCATGTGCAAGCCGTATCTTGATGATATCATCATCAGCGGAAGGACTGACAAAGAGCACCTCAGGAACCTTGAGAACAGTGGGTTACGTCTGAAGAAGAAGAAGTGTGCACTGATGCAAGAGTCAGTCGACTATCTCAGATATCGACTGAACAAGTATGGTCTTCGTCCTCTTCAAGACAAAGTTGATGCGGTGCGGGAAGCAAAGCGGCCTGTGAACCAAAGCCAACCTCAGGCACACCTCGGCTAACTTGGGTATTACAGGAAGTTTATACCCAACCTGTCACAGGAGATTGCACCGTTGACTCTAATGCTGAAGGATGAGTACAGATCAGCAGATCCAAAGAGTGGGAGGAGATGCAGCAAGCCTGATCCCAAGTTCACATGGGGAAAGGAACAAGAGCAGGCATTCCAGAGATCCAAGTGTCTTCTTCAGAGTGATAGTGTGCTGACGCATTACGATCCAGCCAAAACAATCTTTCTCCAAACTGATGCAAGCCCCTGTGGCTTAGGTATTGTGATAAGCCATGTGGATTCAGATGGACAAGAACATCCGATAACTTTTGCCTCACGCACTTTCAAGCCCAGCGAGTGAACGACGCACAATATGAAAAGGAGGAGTAATCCATAACTTTGGACGGAAGAAGTTCCACAAGCAGTTACATGGGAGGTCTTTCACCATTGTGGACTGATCACCAGCCTCTGATGGGACTCTATGGAGACCATAAGCCCGGCAGCCCAATGGCCTCTGCTCGCGTAGCAAGATACCATATGATCCTGTCTGCCTAGTTACAAGATAGTCCATCGAGAAGGCAAGAAACACCAGAATGCAGATGCGTTGTCGCGCTTGCCGATCCACGAAGAGGACTCTTCATGGAATCGCCCTGAGCTCACGGAGCTTGATGAAGCACCAGAGACACGCATCAACTTGCTCACCGATCTGGACACACGCCCTGTTGATGCACAGGAAGTGAAGAGAGCCACCAAGAAGGACAGAGTTCTTTCCAAGGTGAAGACCCACATCATGGAAGGATGGCCAAGTGCAAGGAATCTTCTAGAAGAAGTAAAGCCCTTTGCCAGCAAGAAAGAAGAGCTGTCAGTGGAGGATGACATAATCCTGTGGGGACCACGAGTGGTCATTCCAGATAATCTGGAGATGAGGACTAGAATCCTTGAAGAACTGCATAGCACACACCCTGGCATCGTGAAAATGAAGGCATTGGCAAGATCATACGTCTGGTGGCCAGGAATCAACAAAGAGTTGGAACAACAGGTGAGAAATTGTCCAAGCGTCAGCAGTCAACATAGTCCTGTTGCAGCCCAGATCCGTCCATGGAAGTTACCTGAGAGACTGTGGAGTAGGATTCACTGTGACTATGCCAGCCTCGACGATGAGAATTTGCTGATTGTGGTCGATGATCATAGCAAATGGATTGAAGCCATTCAGGTGAGACATGCAACAGCAGCAACAGTGATTGCCTGAGACGGTTGTTTGCATCTCATGGGTTACCGGAAACGGTGGTGACAGACAACGGTACGCAGTTTGTGTGTGAAGAATTTGCCAGGTTCCTCAGCAGCATCAACTGCCACATTCAAACATCATCCAAACACCCGTACAGCAACGGACTAGCCGAAAGAGGTGTACAGACGGTGAAAGCAGGTGTGAAGAAAGGAAAAGGATCAAACCTGGAACTAAAGCTCCAGAAGTCCTTGTTGACGTACAAAGTCACACCTCAAGAAACGACTGGCAAGTCACCCAGTGAACTGATGTTCAGACGAAAGATCCGCACTAAACTAGACAGTCTGCAACCCGATCTTGGCAAATCTGTACGAAGGAAGCAAGCTTCAATGAAACAGGCAGCAGATCGAGGAAGCAAGGAATGAGTCTTTGAGGTGAATGATCATGTCATGGTCAAGAAATTCACATCAGGTCCTACTTGGCTTTACGGAATGATAGCAGAAGTCATCCGTGAAGTCATGTACAACGTAAAGTTGAGGGAGGGAAGAGTTGTGCGTCATCATGTAGATCAAATGAGAGCATACTTGCCAAAAGGTGACGAGCACACCAACTTCCAGCGAAGAGAAGTGGTTCAACCAAGCGAGGAGCCAATGATAGTTCTGCCTACTCCAACTGAAGGTGCAGATTCTGAAAGAACTTCAGAGAGTGACGAACCTCTAGCCCATAGTAATAAAAGCTGCTTGTTTCTATGGATCGGAGAGCAATTAGAGAACGGACAAATGGTGTCATCTCTGACTGTTCCCGCTGATGTTTTCAAATAAAGGCTTTCGACTTCTTGAAGAATTCTCAGAGTCTGTATCATCTTATCTAACTTTAAGTCTTAGAACCATGACAAAATTGGCGCAGCGAGCAGGGTAGGATAGAGGTCCGTTCGGCAGAGGACGACCAGCCAAGGGCGCTTCCTCGCCCCACGGGGCTCCCCGGGACAACAGGAAAAGGGTGGCCACCCGTAAAAAGGTAAGCGATTTTCCGCTTTATTTGGACTAGTAACCTGTTGAAACGGGGACCACTGGGGGCACAGAAGCGTCTGGGTGATCGAGAGGGCCTCTCCTACCCAACGAATCTGGCACTAAATTGTTCTAAAAAAGGGTCCCAATTCCCTAAACTGATATCCCTTATTTACAAGCAATGTCACGTGAGGTGCAGCCCCCACCACCCTGTACCATTTTTCCAGGAAGGTGTCCCATTCAATCTGCAAGGCTGCCCCCTTTTTTTCCAATTATTACTGCTACTGCTCTCAAGTGGTGCTGGCCACCCGTCCCTATACGCCACATCCTTCCCTGTTCTACATTCTGGGTTTCGTCAAAAGTATATCGTACAGTGCAGCTCAGACTGGGGTGGAGTCGCTTCAGGCAATATAGTCAATATCCCCTTTTCCCATTTGCTCCAGGTTTCCCAAATTTGATTTTCTATATCTCCTATCCAAATCACATTAGCTCTGCTAGCTTCCTGCATTACCATTTGGACATTCGACCTCTCCACACTCAAACAATTTCTGGTACATTCTAATTTCAGTTCCAGTTTCAGCAGGGCGTCCCTCCCTAACAAATTAATGGGAGTCCCTTTCGACACTAATATTGGCAATACTATCTCTCTGTTATTCATCTTTAAACTCACGGGAGTCGTGCATCGTATTAACTGTGTCTTTCCCGAGAACCCTACAGTTTTAACAAATTTTCCTGACATGGGAAGGTGCGAGGCATATTGTGGTTGCACACAAGTATAGGTAGCTCCAGTGTCTATCATCATGGGTGTTGATTGTCCCCCCAAAATTACCTGAACCACAGGTTCCTCCTCTGCCTCTCTGGTTATCATTGGGTAGTGTCCCTTCCCATCCGGGTTCTCTGGGCACCCCTAATATCTAGTATAGGGGTTTATGGGTCCAGCCGGGCTTTCAATCGGGTCTGCTGGGGCGAGGTATTGTCCACCCTCCATTGGTACCTGTTGGTATGGTCTGGACCATGGACGGTTCTGACAGTCCCTTCTCACATGCCCTACCTGACCACATCCCCAACACACCATATCAACTACCTGTTTCCTTACTGGCCTCCCTCGTCCCCCTCCTTGTAATCCTCCCCCTTGGGGGCCCCAGTCCTGTCTGGGCTGGTTTCCTGATTTACCCGTCCCTGATAAGGCATTTGAGGGAACGTCCCAAAGACATTTACTACTGGCCCAGAAGTTTCCGACCCTTGTCTGGCTCTGGCATAGGACTCACTACGTGTTGGTGCGTCACTGATTTCAGCTGTTTCAGCCGGTTCTGTTGTTATTGCGAGCATTTTCTTTCCTTTTACACGCTCTTTTCTTTTTAGTTCGTCAAGCTGCATTTGTACCAGTTTTCTTTGCACCTCCTCCTGCTGGTCTGTCAGTCTTTTTTTATCTTTGCGGTATTTGTCGACTGCATGGACCAGGTGATCCCTGAACTGGACGTGTGGGATTGTTGACAGTCCCACCACCTCCTCCAGCCTGGACTTTACTTGAACGGGCATGGCATCTACAATAGCAGCTCGGAACAGAGTGATCATCAGCTCATTGCCGTCTATTCCTTGTTCAGTTTCAAGTCTCCACTTTTTCAACTGGCCCTCTAGATACGCTGCTGGGTTTTCTGTGTCCACCAGTGAGTCCCCCTTCAATGCCTTGGGGTCCACTTTAAAGCGGGTAGCTGTATCTGAGGGCCTGCCATACCAATGGCCTGACTGTGTCAAATGGTCGGCCGTCAATCAGTGGATTGCCCGCTGTGTTATTTATGCCTGCCTTTTCCAGGAGTTCCGCCAGTTTCGTGGTTCCTATTACTTTCGCCAGAAGTGCCTTTATATCTCCCATAGCCAATAGTCGTCCTGTGGTTTCCTCCTCAAAGGCCCTTATCCATTTTCCTGCCCCATCATATATGTTAGGCAGAATGTTTTTCAGCCCCTCAAGGTCCTGTGTCCCCCAAGGAAGTACTGTGTCTGTCCTGCTCTTTTTGCAAGCAATGGCATTATTTTATTCCCCTGCATCTGTCTTTTTTCTGCATCCCACTCCGGAGGTCCTATTTCTAATTCCTGCCATGCTGACTCTCCTTGGGCCGCTTCTCCTTTCTTTGTCTCCACATGTGCTCCCAGTTCCTTAACTCTAGTCTCCATTTGCTCCAGGGATTCCTTCACCTTTCTTTTAAAATCTTCCACTAAATCTCTCCCTTGTTTCCCACCTTCTCTCCCTATATCTTCCCCAATAACTGCCCGATTCCGTTTCCTCCTCACTGCCTTGCTCTCTTTCCCTTGACCACTGGCTTAACTCTCTCTCCTGTCCGCACCTTTTTTCAGCCCCCCTCTCTGCTGACTCGGATACCTCCAAACTCCGGTCCCGCAGCCTCCTGATCTCCCTTTCTACTTCACCTATTTCTTGCTCCGTCCTGTCTTTTTCTCTTTGTTCCCTTCTCTGTTTATATTCCTTTATTTCCTCCACATTATCCACAGTCATGATTGCTCCCTCTACTTCCATTATTCCTCTTATCACGGGGCATTGGTTTGCACCTTCCAGGCCGGTGTAGGGAGGGGGACACCCGGGGTCTTTTAAACTGGGATATAAGGACCCTCCTTTTTCCATAATCCCCTGACCCTTGGACTGCCTCTCGGGCTCCCTCACTCCTCCCTTGGTTATGTTTCCTGCCAGGTAGGTTCTCCTCAGCCTTTCTCCTTCTGCCCTGAATAATTTAAGCACCTCTAATTCCTTCTCTCTTTTCTTTTCCCGTGTCCCCGTTTTATCTCTGGGTCTATGGTTCTTAATCAATACTTCCATTTCATCACACATGTTTATATCAAAAGTCCCTTCCCTGGGCCACTTTGTATTCAATTTCTCTGTTCTTTTCCCCCATTTCTCAGAGCTCTTTTTAACATCCTCTTTGGCTACGGGGAATTTGTTACAATATCTCAACCGCGGTTAGTTTACTCATCATGGTGGTTGTCCTGTTAAGTGCACGTTGTTAATTTATGCACTCAGTCCTTACACCTCCTCCGTCCTTGTAGTCACTATATTACCTTACACTATTCTTATTGCTATTCTACTTCTGCTATTCTACAAAATGTTATCACTGTGTTCACTTTTTGTTACCCACTTACCTTAGTTCGTATTTTGCCCGTACAGCCCTCAGTCACCCAAGGCCTTATCCACAAAATACTTTATTCTGCCCGTACAAACCCCTGCATCTCAGGGTGGTATCCACAGAATACCTGCCTCGTCCGTGCAACCCCCGACGTCTCGAGGTGGTATCCACGAGGTCTAATAAACTCTTACGTGCTTCGTCCGTGCAACCCCTGGCCTCTCAGGGTGGTACCCACGAAGTCTTAATAAACTCTTAATAATATCACACAATGCAATGCTGTACTTATCACAGATATTATTACTCACCAAACATTGCAACCCTCCGGGTCTCTTTTTTAGAACAATTTAGTGCCAGATTCGTTGGGTAGGAGAGGCCCTCTCGATCACCCAGACGCGTCTGTGCCCCCAGTGGTCCCCGTTTCAACAGGTTACTAGTCCAAATAAAGCGGAAAATCGCTTACCTTTTTACGGGTGGCCACCCTTTTCCTGTTGTCCCGGGGAGCCCCGTGGGGCGAGGAAGCGCCCTTGGCTGGTCGTCCTCTGCCGAACGGACCTCTATCCTACCCTGCTCGCTGCGCCAATTTTGTCATGGTTCTAAGACTTAAAGTTAGATAAGATGATACAGACTCGGAGAATTCTTCAAGAAGACGAAAGCCTTTTTTGAAAACATCAGCGGGTACAGTCAGAGATGACACCATTTGTCCGTTCTCTAATTGCTCTCCGATCCATAGAAACAAGCAGCTTTTATTACTATGGGCTAGAGGTTCGTCACTCTCTGAAGTTCTTTCAGAATCTACACCTTCAGTTGGAGTAGGCAGAACTATCATTGGCTCCTCGCTTGGTTGAACCACTTCTCTTCGCTGGAAGTTGGTGTGCTCGTCACCTTTTGGCAAGTATGCTCTCATTTGATCTACATGATGACGCACAACTCTTCCCTCCCTCAACTTTACGTTGTACATGACTTCACGGATGACTTCTGCTATCATTCCGTAAAGCCAAGTAATAATTGGAAAAAAGGGGGCAGCCTTGCAGATTGAATGGGACACCTTCCTGGAAAAATGGTACAGGGTGGTGGGGGCTGCACCTCACGTGACATTGCTTGTAAATAAGGGATATCAGTTTAGGGAATTGGGACCCCTGGTGAGACAAGCAGGCACTGTTAGAAACTGGAGAAGGATTGCTCCAAAAGTATGGATGTCTGAAGACAGTAATTACATCAAGATAACAGTTACTATAGACATGATAGGTATGATGAAAGAGGTTGAAATTAACCCCCAGCGACAGCTTCTTGTGCTTAAAACAGTAGGTCAGACACAGGAGGAAAGGCTGAATGAGTTGCCAGCTAGCGTGTGGTCGCGACATGACACAGATGTGGGACTGGTGAAGTCTGCAAGTCCGGTAGAGATAAGATTAAAACACGGAGCAGTTCCACCCCGGAGACCACAGTACCCTCTGAAGCCAGAGGCAGAGGACGGCATAGCGCCAACTATACAGGGTCTGGTGGAGGTGGGAGTGCTTATCAAAACACATAGTCCCTGCAACACTCGACTGTTACGTTTTAAAGGCAGACAAGTCAAGGTGGAGACTAGTACATGATTTGCGAGCAGTGAACGAGGTGGTGAGAGATTGGCCAGCGGTGGTTCCGAATCCGCACACATTGCTGACCGATGTTCCACCAGAAGTAGCTTACTTTTCAGTGATTGATCTGTGTTCAGCGTTCTTCAGTGTGCCATTAGCAGACCAGTGTCAGTATCTGTTTGCTTTTACCTATAGGGGTGTTCAATATACTTACACTAGGATGCCGCAGGGATTCAAACATTCGCCTCATGTGTTCAATCAGGTACTAAAGGCAGATTTGGAAGGCGTAGCCTTAGACAGTACGCTGATACAGTATGTGGATGATTTATTGATTTGCTCTGAAACTGAGGAACAATGTGAGCAAGATACTATGGCTCTTCTGGAGAGGCTGGCGTGCGGAGGTCATAAAATGTCTAGGAAGAAGTTGCAGTTTTGTGTGCAGCAGGTAGAGTACTTAGGACGGTTGGTCTCCAAAGGAATTAAAACTATAGCACCGAACCAGGTAGAGGCAATAATCAAAGCTCCTAAGCCACAGACAGTAAGACAGATGATGACATTCTTAGGGATGGCAGGATACAGTTCGGACTGAATTGGAGAATATGCTGAGATTGTGACACCATTGAGAAAGATAATGAAGGAAGCAGGACAAACAAGCCTGAAGAATGTTTTGCAGTGGAATGACGAGGCAGAAATGGCTTTTAACACAATTAAGCAGGAATTGCAGTCGGCTCCAGCCTTGGCCCTGCCTAATTATGAGAAAACCTTTCATTTATATGTATCCAACAGACAGGAGGGATATGCTACAGCAGTATTGACACAGGAAACAGGTGTAGGAAAGGCGAAGCAGCCGGTTGCGTATTACAGTACAAAATTGGATGAGGTGGCTCAGGGATATCCACCTTGCTATCAGGGACTGGCGGTGGTGTACTGTGCTTATGAGAAAGCATCGTCTGTGACTATGGGATATCGAGTGATCATATATACCCACCACAATGTGGCAGAGTTGTTGGAAAAAGGAAGGTTTGTACTTACACCAGCTAGGATAACAGCGTATCAGATGCTACTGACATTTTCAGATATCACCATACAAAGATGTACTACAAGTAACATAGCTGACCATGCCCCGCTTGGTCATGAGGGGGAGCCCCATGACTGCGTGGGTCAGACGATGGTGTTTTCTAAATTACGAGCGGATTTACAATCTGAACCACTGATTGATGAGGATAAGAAAGTCTTGTTTGTGGATGGATCATGCTATCGGGATCATGATGGAAATCATGCAGGATTTGCAGTGGTGCAACAGGAACAAAGAGGGTTCAGACCATTAGGTTGGAGGCTTGTCAGCAGCCATGTTCAGCCCAGTTGGCAGAAATTAAGGCTTTAACAGCAGCGTGTGAAATGATGGAAGGTGAAAAAGGGGATATCTACACAGATTTGGCTTATGCACACGGAGTCTGTCATCTATTTGGTGCAGTATGGAAACAGAGGGGCTTTAAGGAAAGCAATGGGGATCCCATACAACATTTCCAACACATTTCAGACCTAATAAAGGCATTAGTAAAGCCTAGGGCATTACCTATTGTTAAATGTAAGGCACATAAAAAGGGCAGTGACACAGTTACGAAGGGAAATCAAGCAGCGGATGAAGCAGCTAAGACAGCATCTGGGTGCCAATCGGAAATAATTGCACCCCATATGTTAGTGGTACCAGAGCCTACAAAGACGGATATCATTGAAATGCAGGGACAGGCTACATTAGCTGAACAAACGATGTGGGGGCAGAGGGGAGCCAAGCCAAACGAGGACGGCTTATGGACCACCGAAAATGGCCTGTTAGTGGCACCTACCACCTTATTGACCAGTCTTATTTCAGAAGCACATGGACTGGACCATTGTGCGAGGGGGGGGAGTCATACGAAAGGTAAGAAAGGATGGGTTTTGGTCACCTTATCTGCAGGCTTCAGTAGATCACTTTTTGTCCCGGTGTGAGGTATGTGCACAAAATAATGTCAGAAAGGGCATAACGACACCTATCGGTCACACACCGGTGCCCGAGGGGCCATTCACACATCTGGTAATCGACTATGTGGACATGTTGAAAACAGTACGAGGTAAGCGATACCTGTTGGTAATCATTGATCGATTCAGTAGATGGGTGGAGGCCGTACCTTCCAAAGACCTAGGGACAGGTACGGTGGTGAATTTTTTGACAAATGAGGTGATTCCACGGTTTGGCATACCAGCAATAATTAGCTCCGACAATGGTCCAGCTTTTGTTAAGAAGACAATTAAGCTGGTGCTGCAGGCCCTGAGGGTGAAGCAAAGATTGGCTGTGTCTACCACCCTCAATCACAAAGCATGGTGGAAAGGGTGAATGGGACGTTGAAAGCAAAAATAATCAAAATTTGTGCAACTACTAAATTAAATTGGATTGATGCATTGCCCTTGGCGTTAATGAGTTGTCGTATGCAAACCAATCGAACAACTCACCTAACACCACACAAAATGCTCACCAGCAGACCCACGCCAGTGCCCAGACGAAGGGACACGCTGGGGAGACATGTCTAATTGCCCAATAGAGTGTTTAAATGCAGCAGGATCGACACAAGTGACACTTGCGAAAGAACACTGTTCTCTATGGAACTTCACAGAGGTTAGAAAACCCTACCCAGAGCCACCAGAGGGTGGGATTACATCTACAGCACAGTATAAATGCTACCTTGCAGCGAATGGCACACACCCGGTAGGAACTTTTCCGGCCGTTGTAACAGGGTGTGGGTGTGTATTCAACAGGACCCATACCAAGTGGCTGAAGATATGCCCAAAGTAGATGTTGCTGTTGTACTACCACAGTGCAAGGCTATTTTGACAGCAGATGTGGCTGTAGCTGATAGGTTTTGGATGTGCAGAGGTAAGCCTAGAAACACACTGCCGCTACATTGGACTGGATTGTGTGCCAGGGTGATGTTGGCACAACCTGTCCTTGTGATAAGTCCAACAGATATGTGCAAACAGACCCGTAGGAAAGAGCATTTGATTCGTTAACTGACGGGGTTCATCTGGATGCAATAGGACAACCGAGAGGAATCCCTAATGAATTTAAAGCCAGGAACGAGATTGCTGCAGGACTGGAGTCAATACTTTTCTGGATTACGCCTGCTAAAAACACGGAATGGATTAACTACATTTATTATAATCAACAGAGGTTTATTAATTACACTGACGACGCTGCATCATGACTTGCTGACTCTTATAGTCAATGCCCCATAGCACAGAAGACAAGCATACCATACGCTTAACCCATACTGGTTAACATATGATGCACGTTTGATAGCACCAGGCCTGTACTCGCTAGAGTTTAGAAGAATGAGGGGGGACCTCATTGAAACGTGCCGAATAGTGAAAGTCATGGACAAAGTGGATGTGGAGAGGATGTTTCCACTAGTGGGAGAGTGTCACAGCCTCAGAATTAAAGGAAGTTCCTTTTGGAAGGAGAGGAGGAGGAATTTATTTAATCAGAGGGTGGTGAATCGGTGGAATTCTTTGCCACAGAAGGCTGTGGAGGCCAAGTCAATGGATATTTTTATGGCAGAGATAGATGGAATGTTGATTGGTAGAGGTGTCAGGGGTTATGGGGAGAAAGCAGGAGAATGAGCAGCTTGTAACGGAGCCGACCAGAGAAAAGGTAATTCTGGATTTAGTGTTGTCCAATGAACCAGATATGATAATTGAACTCGAGGTAAAGGAACCGCTTGGAGGTAGTGATCATAATATGATTTGTTTTAATCTGCAATTTGAGAAGGAGAACGTTAAATCGGAAGTGGCAGTGATGCAGTTGAACAAAGAGGACTATGAAGGCATGAGAGGGGAGCTGGCCAAGGTAGACTGGAAAGGGATCCTAGCAGGAATGACGGTGGAACAGCAATGGCAGGAATTTCTGGGCATAATCCGGAAGACACAGGATCATTTCATTCCAAAAAGGAAGAAAGATTCTAAGGGGAGTTGGAGGCAACCGTGGCTGACAAGAGAAGTTAGGGATAGAATAAAACCAAAAGAAAAGATGTATAACACAGCAAAGAGTAGCCGGAAGCCAGAGGATTGGGAAACTTTCATATGACAACAGAAGGAAACAAAACGGACAATACGGGCTGAAAAGATGAAGTACGAAGGGAAGCTGGCCAGGAATATAAAGAAGGACAGTAAAAGCTTCTTTCGATATGTTAAGGAAAAAGAGTACCAAAGTCAAATGTGGGTCCCTTGAAGGCAGACGGGTGAAATTATTATGGGCAACAAGGAAATGGCAGAAGAGTTGAATACTTCGGATCTGTCTTCACTGTGGAAGACACAAACAATCTCCCAGATGCACTGTAGGACAGAGGATCTAAGGGGGTAGAGGAACTGAAAGAAATGTTCATTAGGCGAGAAATAGTATTTAGACTAATGGGACTGAAGGATGATAAATCCCCTGGGCCTGATGGTCTGCATCCCAGGGTCCTCAGGGACGTGTCTCTAGAAATAGTGGATGCATTGGTGATTATTTTCCAATGTTCAATAGATTCAGGATCAGTTCCTGTGGATTGGAGGATAGCTAATGTTATCCCACTTTTCAAGAAAGGAGCGAGAGAGAAAACGGGGAATTACAGACCAGTTAGCCTGTCTTCGGTGGTGGGAAAGATGCTGGAGTCAATTATTAAAGAGGTAATAATGGGGCATTTGGATAGCAGTAAAAGGATTAGTCCAAGTCAACATGGATTTATGAAAGGGAAATCATGTTTGACTAATCTTCTGGAATTTTTTGAGGATGTGACAAGTAAAATGGATGAAGGGGTGCCAGTGGATGTAGTGTATCTAGACTTTCAGAAAGCCTTTGATAAAGTCCCGCATGGGAGACTGGTGACTAAAATTAGAGCACATGGTATTGGGGGTAGGGTGTTGACATGGAAAGAAAATTGGTTGGCAGATCGGAAGCAAAGAGTAGGAGTGAACGGGTCCTTTTCAGAATGGCAGGCAGTGGCGAGTGGAGTGCCGCAAGGTTCGGTGTTGGGGCCGCAACTGTTTACCATATATATTAATGATTTGGAAGAGGGAATTAAGGGCAACACTAGGAAGTTTGCAGATGACACAAAGCTGGGTGTCAGTGTGAACTATGAAGAGGATGTTAAGAGGTTGCAGGGTGACCTGGACAGGGTAGTGAGTGGGCAGATGCCTGGCAGATGCAGTATAATATAGATAAATATGAGGTTATCGAATTTGGCTGCAAAAACAAGGGGGCAGATTATTATCTCAACGGGGTTAGGTTAGGTAAGTGGGAGGTACAGCGAGACCTGGGTGTCCTTGTACACCAGTCACTGAAAGTTGGCGTGCAGGTACAGCAGGCAGTGACGAAAGCTAATGGAATGTTGGCCTTCATAACAAGAGGATTTCAGTAAAGGAGTAGAGAGGTTCTTCTGCAGTTGTAGAGGGCTCTGGTGAGACCACATCTGGAGTATTATGTACAGTTTTGGTCTCCTAATTTGAGGAAGGACATCCTTGTGATTGAGGCAGTGCAGGTTAGGTTCACGAGATTGATCCCTAGGATGGCGGGACTGTCATATGAAGAAAGATTGGAAAATACTAGGCTTGTATTCACTGGAGTTTAGAAGGATGAGGGGGTGTCATAGAAACATATAAAATTATAAATGGACAGGACAAGCTAGATGCAGGAAAAATGTTCCCAATGTTGGGTGAGTCCAGAACCAGGGGCCACAGTCTTACAATAAAGGGGAGGTCATTTAAGACTGAGGTGAGAAAAAACTTTTTCTCCCAGGGAGTTGTGAATTTGTGGAATTCCCTGCCACAGAGGGCAGTGGAGGCCAAATCACTGGATCGATTTAAGAGAGTTAGATAAAGCTCTAGGGGCTAGTGGAGTCAAGGGATATGGGGAGAAGGCAGGCATGGGTTATTGATAGGGGACGATTAGCCATGATCACAATGAATGGCGGTTTTGCCTCCTTCTTCACCGACAAAATTTAGAAAATTAGGCAAGCAGTCAGTGCCTCCACATCAGGTGCAGGACATGTGTTGTCCATGTGTCCACTTATAATCAATTCAAATACCATGACACAATTTTATGTTATTAACCATAAAACCTTGGAGGACATTATACAACATTTGAAATCCTCCTCCTGCTGCCTCGATATTCTACCAACAGGCCTTTTCAAAGGTGTATCAAACTGCATGACCTCAGACCTTCTACAGATTGTAAACACGTCCCTTCTCTCAGGTGTCTTCCCACAGGCCCTGAAAATGCTGTTATCAAGCCTCTCTTAAAAAAGAAGCTTAGACACTTCACTACTGAACAATTACAGACCAATATCAAACCTCCCATTTCTCAGTAAAATCATTGAAAAAGCTGTTTTTAAGCAGCTGAACAATTTCATGTTAATGAACAGCTGTTTTAATCTTCCAGTCAGGATTTAGACCACATCACAGCACCGAGACGGCTCTTGTTAAGGTCTTCAATGACATTCACTTAAACACAGACAATGGCAAAATTTCAGTCTTAGTATTACTAGATCTCAGTGCTGCATTCGACACAGTCGATCACAACATATTACTAGACCGTCTGGAAAACTGGGTGGGACTTTCAGGCACAGCATTAAAATGGTTTGAATCCTACTTGAAGGACAGGGACTACTTTGTGTCTATAGGTAATTACACATCTAAGCGTGCAAAAATTACATGTGGAGTTCCCCAGGGCTCCATTCTGGGGCCTCTTCTGTTTAACATCTACATGCTTCCACTGGCTCAGATCATGAAAAACATCAAAATATGTTACCATAGTTACGCAGACGACACACAAATCTACATAACAATATCACCAGGAGACTATAGTCCAATACAAGCATTGAGTAGATGCATTGAGGAAATCAACGATTGGATGAACCAGAATTTTCTCCAATTAAACAAAGAAAAAACTGAAATAATTGTTTTTGGAGCCAAGGAAGAACGATTAAAAGTTAGCACCCAGCTTCAAATGGTAATGCTAAAAACAACAAACCAAGCCAGAAACGTAGGAGTAGTCATGGACTCAGACCTGAACTTCAACACCCACATAAAAACAGTCACAAAGTCAGCCTACTATCACCTAAAGAATATATCAAGGATTAAAGGACTCATGTCTCAGCAGGATTTGGAAAAACTTGTCCATGCATTTATATTCAGCAGGCTCGACTACTGTAACAGTGTCTTTACAGGTCTCCCTAAAAAGTCGATCAGACAGCTGCAGTTAATTCAGAACGCTGCTGCTCGAGTCCTCACTAAGACCAAAAAGGTAGATCACATTACTCCAGTTCTGAGGTCTTTACACTGGCTTCCTGTCTGTCAAAGAATTGATTTCAAAATACTACTGTTGGTTTACAAAGCACTGAATATTTTAGGGCCAAAATACATTTCTGATCTTCTGCTTAGCTACGAACCACCCAGACCTCTCAGATCGTCTGGGACAGGTCTGCTCTGTGTCCCCAGAGTCAGAACTAAACATGGAGAGGCAGCATTTAGTTTTTATGCACCACATATCTGGAACAAACTCCCAGAAAACTGCAGGTCTGCTGCAACTCTCAGCTCTTTTAAATCTAGACTGAAGACTTTTCTGTTTGCCGCTGCCTTTCAGTAAACAATACAATTTATTAATTACCTATACTGCACTGTAACTTCTATTCCTGGTTTTTATTCTATTTTAAATATTTTATTTGATTGCTTTTAATTTTGTAATTATTTTATCTGACTAATCTAATAATCATTTTATATCTAAATGTCATTTTATATGTGTTTTCTTTCAAATGCTTTAAATGTTTTGTGTAAAGCACTTTGAATTACGTTGTGATTGAAAGGTGCTATACAAATAAACTTGCCTTGCCTTGGCCTTGCTGGCTCGAAGGGCCGAATGGCCTCCTCCTGCACCTATTTTCTATGTTTCTATGTTTAATGGGATTAGGAGGGAGAGATAGATCAGCCATGAATGAATGGCGGAATAGACTTGATGGGCTGAATGGCCCTAATTCTGCTCCTATCATTTATGACACCTTCTTAACCACCTTGTCTACTTTGTGCTGCCTCCTTCAGTGAGCTATGAACTTGGACTCCAAGATCCCTCTGCACATCAATGCTGTTAATGGTCATGCCATTAACTGTATACTCTCCCCTTACATTTAACATCTCAAAGTGCATCACTTGCTCGGGTTAAATTCCATCTGCCATTTCTCTGCCCCTGTCTGCAGCTGGTCTATGTTCTGCTATCTTCTGACAGCATTTCTCGCTGTCTGCAACTCCTAATTTGTGTAATTAGCAATCTTACTCACCAACCCATCTGTATTTACGTCCAGGTTATATATATATAACACAAAATCTCTCTAACTCTGGCCCCAGCCCATTCATGAATTTTAATCCCTGTGCAATTGACTATTCCTTTAGCAGCTATTTAGAACCTTCTTCCTCTATGTGTCTCTCCACCTCCACAACTACCATGGGGAAAAACATTCGGAACATCTTCCCCATCTAGTTTAGTCTAGTTTCTTGTCCCGTGTACCAAAAAGCTTTTTTGTAGCGTGCTTTCCAGCCGTCCAGTCAAAATGTGTAGGAAGGAACTGCAGATGCTAGTTTAAAACTGAAGATAGATACAAAAAGCTGCAGTAACTCAGCGGGTCAGGAAGCATCAATCTGAAGAAGGGTCTCTACCCGAAACTTCACCTATTCCTTCTCTGGTCTGTAGAGGGGTCGCGCCCCGAATGTCATGTATTCCTTTTCTCTAGGTCTGAAGAAGGGTCTTGACCCGAAACGTCACCTATTCCTTTTCTCCAGAGATGCTGTTTGACCTGCTGAGTTCCTCCGGATTTCTGTGTCTCAGCCGTCCACAGTGTACAGATACAGGATTAAGGGAATAATGTTTAGCGCAGATAAAGTCCAGTAATGTCCAATTAAAGGTAGAAACAAAGCAAATAGGTGCAGGAGTAGGCCATTCGGCCCTTCGAGACTGCACCGCCATTCAATATGATCATGGCTGATCATCCAACTCAGTATCCTGTACTTGCTTTCTCTCCATACCCCCTGATCCCTTTAGCCACAAGGGCCACATCTAACTCCCACTTAAATATAGCCAATGAACTAGCCTCAACTACATTCTGTGGCAGAGAATTCCAGAGATTCACCACTCTGTGTAAAAAATGTTTTTCTCATCTCGGTCCTAAAAGATTTCCCCTTTATCCTTAAACTGTGACCCCTTGTTCTGGACTTCCCCAATATCGGGAACAATCTTCATGCATCTAGCCTGTCCAACCCCTTAAGAATTTTGTAAGTTTCTATAAGATCCCCCCTCAATCTTTTAAATTCTAGCGAGTACAAGCCGAGTCTATCCAGTCTTTCTTCATATGAAAGTCCTGACATCCCAGGAATCAGTTTGGTGAACCTTCTCTGTACTCCCTCTATGGCAAGAATGTCCTTCCTCAGATTAGGAGACCAAAACTGTACGCAATACTCCAGGTGTGGTCTCACCAAGACCCTGTACAACTGCAGTAGAACATCCCTGCTCCTATACTCAAATCCTTTCGCTTTGAATGCTAACATACCATTCGCTTTCTTCACTGCCTGCTGCACCTGCATGCCGACTTGCAGGTGCAGCAAGATAGTGCGAGGGTCTCCATTCTATGCCTCTCATGAACAGATATACTTCTTTTAGATCTTTTAAACCCCATTATAAGACATTCCTTGTAACCCACCATCTCCACCCAAGTTATAGATCATCTCCAGAATCCCTGCTTAGGCAGTTCACATCAATTACTTTGATAATGTCCCTGAACGTTGGAGATATTTTAAGTGCGTTAGAAGAACTACGCAAATAATCCTTGTTGCTGTTAGGGAAATGACTAGTGACATTGAGTGTTTCAGTCTGACTCTGTTAAACAAGGCCAAATTTGTCAGAGTTCAGAGGCTGGATTGATATCCCAATGGGGAATGTGATATTATCCCATAGAAACACATCGGCTCTTCCACCTACATTGTCGACAATGACCGTCAAGCACCCATCTTGTTATGTTCTATGTGTAGGGGCAGCATGGTGGCGCAGCGGTAGAGTTGCTGCGTTACAGCGCCAGAGACCGGGTTTCATCCTGACTACAGGTGCTGTCTGTACGGAGTTTGTACGTTCTCCCCCTGGGTTTTCTTCAGGAGCTGCGGTTTCCTCTCACACTCTAAAGATGTGCAGGTTTATCGGCTAATTGACTTGGTAGAATTGAAAGTCGTACCTAATGTATGTAGGATAGCGTAAATGTGCAGGGATCGCTGGTCGGCTTGGACGCCATGGGCCTGTTTCCACGCTGTACGTCTAAACTAAACTACAGATTCTAGTTTACACCAAAGATAGACACAAAAAACTGGAGTAACTCAACGGGTTAGATAACATCACTGGAGAAAAGAAAACTGACATTTTGGGTCAAGACCTTCACACCAGCCGGGAAGGATCCGAAACATCACCTATTCCTTTTCTCCAGACATGATGCTTGACCCGCTGAGTTACTCCAGCTTGTTGTGTCCATCTTTGTTGCTATGTATTATGTTATCTTGAACCAAATCTGCACAAAATCCCTTTTATTGCAGCTTTCAGCTTTAAGTCCCACCGATATGTGTTGGTGCATCAGATAACATTCTCTCACGGGAAGAGAGACGGAGTTCATGTAAGCTCTTTATAAATAATTACGTGGACATATTCTGGGCAGCACGGTGGCGCAGCGGTAGAGTTGCTGCCTTACAGCACTTGCAGCGCCGGAAACCTGAGTTCGATCCTGACTAAAAGACATTTGGATGACTCTACCACTCTATACAATCCCAGTGAGTCGGGTATGTGTGGGTAGGCATGGGCACATGTAGGTGTAGGGAGAGAGAGAGGGTGAGAGAGAGGGGAGAGAGAGAGGGGGGGGAGAGAGAGAGAGGGGAGAGAGACAGGGGTAGAGAGAAAGGAAGAGAGAGAGGGAGGGGGGTGAGAGAGGGTAAAAAAGAGAGGGGAGAGAGAGAGAGAGAGAGGGGGGAGAGAGAGAGGGGGAGAGAGATGGGGAAGGGGAGAGAGAGAGAGAGGGGAGTGAGAGAGAGGGGGAGGAGAGAAAGGGGGGGGAGGGATGAGAGAGAGAGGGGGATGAGAGAGAGGGGGAGAGAGATGGGGAGAGAGGGAGGGGGGAGAGAGGGAAGGGGGAGAGAGAGAGAGGGGGGAAAGAGAGTGGGAGAGAGAAGGGGAAGGGGAGAGAGGGGAGGGAGAGTGGGGGAGAGAGACACACACACACAGACAAAGATGAACAGAGTGCAAAAGAGAAAAAAAAATGAACAGAGGGACAGAGAAAAAAAAGAGAAAGAGAAAGACAGACAGAGGCAGCACTAGAGCTGCTGCCTCACAGCAACGGAGAATCAGGTTCGATTCTGACTACGGATGCTGTCTATGTGGAGATTGTACGTCCTCCCTGTGACCACGTGGGTTTTTTCCAAGTGGTTTCCGTCTACGTTCTAAACTCGTACAAGTTTGTGGGTTAATTTGCTTTTGTAAATTGCCCCTAGTGTGTAGAGAGTGGATGAGAATGTGGGATAACATAGAACTAGTGTGGATGGATGATTGATGGTCGGTGTGGACTCAGTGGGCCGAGAGGCCTGATTCCATGCTGTAATTCTAAACAAAACTAACTACCCAGCTCAACTTAGATAATTACATTTAAAAGGATAAAACATCTTTAAATAAGAGCGTAGGAAATAGAGGCGAGGTATTCCATGCTCCATGCTATCCCACTTTGTCATCCACTCCCTACACATTCGGGACAATATACAGAGGGCCAATTAACCAAGAAACACGCACGTGTCTTGGATATTGGAGGAAACTGAAGCACACAGAAGAAACACAGCTGGTCACAGAGAGGACGTGTAAATTCCACACACGGAGAGCACCCGAGGTCAGGATCGAACCGGGATCCCTGGCGTTGTGAGGCAGCGGCCCTACCAGCTACGCTCCTGTGCCGCCCCTGCAAGTATTTCCTCACCTCTGGATTGGCCGTTTGTCGAATACTTTGGTCTTGAATAACTTGCCACCGTGAATGCACGGGTAGTCGATCTCGGCAAACTTCAGCGCATCGTTCATCCGGCGCTTGGGTGCCCGTCGCCGCTGCGCCTCGATGGTCCGCGAGTGCCTGGTCCACATCTGCACGGAGTTGTCCCTCTGGTAGCGCCGGAACTCCCTGTGCAGCTCGCTGTAGCTCGAGAACTTAGCGCCCACTCGGAAACCCGTCACCTGGGACATGGCTACACGTGCATCAGATGGAGTTGGCAGACTGGAGAGTGGGCACTGAGAATAGACCACATGCAGAAGATGCAGATCAGCCAAGGTAGAACGGATCAGAACAGCTCATATATAGAGTTCAAGAATGGCACGGTGGCGCAACTGTCGAGTCACTGCCTCACAGCCAGAGACCCGGGATTGATCCTTTGCTCGGATGCTGTCTTTAAAATTTACTTTAGATTTCAGAGATACAGCACGGAAACAGGCCCTTCAGCCAACCGAGTCTACCCCAACCAGCGATCACCCCGTATACTAGCACTATCCTACATGCTAGGACAATTTACAAATTTACAGAAGCCAATTAACCTGCAAACCTGCACGTCTTTGGAGTGTGGGAGGAAACCGAAGATCTCAGAGAAAGCTCACGGAGAGAATGTACAAACTCTGTACACACAGCACCCGTAGTCGGGATCGAAACCGGGTCACTGTCGCTGCAAGCGTTTTAAGGCAGCAACTCTACCACTGCGCCACTGGAATCTCCACGTCCCATCCACTATCTCATCCCGTCCAGATCTTATCCTTGCGAATGCTGGTAATAACATCCGTTAGTTTTTCTTCCAGTGACCTTTACCTCTCTGCACCGCTCAAGTCATACAGCATGGAAATTCGCCCCTCAGCCCAACTCGCCCATGCGACCAACATGTCCTTGCCTAATCCCTGGGATATGGAGCAGAGGGGATTGCACACTTGTGATGGGGGAGTCCAGGGATTGGGGACTTGGGGGAACGGGGGTGGGATGGAAAATTCCAGATTTGGGACCGGGAGCAATTGCGAGGATCGGGGGCAGAAATATATTTCCTGTTGATAGTCAACCGTGAGTCAGCAGAGGGTCATTCAACAGGAAAAAAAAACCCAAAGTGCTGGAGTAACTCAACGGGTCAGGCAGCATCTCTGGAGAAGCTGCTGATGAAGCCGAATAAAGTTACAAAAATAAGGACAAATTAAAATAGGGTTCTGGGCTAGCTTACAGCTTATATTTAGTGTCAAATTAGGCTTGCCTCATGTTGCAGTGTGTGGGATAATAAATACCATAACATTGTCTCCCAAGTGAGGAAGTGACAGAGAAAGAAACAGCTAGTCACATCTTTGAAGGAAGATGCCATAAGACAAATGGCCAATGTTTATGGGGGAGGAGGCAATATAGGAAGAGAGAAACAGCTAGTCACATCTTTGAAGTAAGATGCCATAAGACAAATGGCCAATGTTTATGGGGGAGGAGGCAATAAAGGAAGAGAGAAACAGCTAGTCACATCTTTGAAGTAAGATGCCATGAACCAAATGGCCTATGTTTATGAGGGACCAAGTGACAGAGAGGAAGCAGCGAAAGAGCTAGGGTGATCTCTTTTAAGATAAAATGACCTAAAACAAATGGCCAATGTTTTCAGTATATCTTGTACCATGTAAACAAAAGGCCTTTGATGTGATGCATTCTGTGGAAACCTTTTCCTGTACCTCTGACCATGACTAATGTTTGTGGAATGTGCTAAGGTGACAAAAAAAACACTATATAATACGATGTAATTCTGTTGTTCAGAGAAGGGGGACCGAGGACAGTCGAGTGTCTACATCGGTCACTTTGCTGGAATTCTCGCTCCCTTCCATCGGCCGATGTTAAGTAAAGTTTTGAACTGGTCTACCAAACAGTTTGTGTGGTATCTGTTTATTAAGAAGCGAACCTGTTTAGTTGTTATAAAAGTAACTTTTTCATTGGCGTAGTTATGCAGGCCTCGCTGGGACCACATCAACGGCTGACTGTGCAAGAGGTTGCAGAGGTTGCCGGGATTGGAAGGGAGATAACTGAGCTCTATCGGCCCCTTGTATGACCGACTCCTTAGAAACTCCCGGGAACGTCTGTGATCCTTCATCAGAGGTTGATCCAGGTTCCCTGCCGAGGTTCTTAGAAACAGACCAAGGTAAGACCAGTTGGGCTTTAAAGGTTTTTTTTTAAGAAGGGATTGTGTATGTATTTTTAAGACAGAATTGTGCATGTATTTTTAAGAAGGGCTTGTGTATATTGTTAAGGACGTGAGTGGTTTCTCTTTCTCTCTCTCTCTCTCTGTCTATCTCTCTTTGTTTTCTTTTTTTCTTCTCTCTCTCTCTCTACTAAGGGCTCATCGGCCTCGTTGAGATATCCGTGATTTGTCGGGTTGAGATACGGGGGTTGAGGTGTGCGTCTGGCTTATTGAGACATCCGAAGAGTTGTCGGATTGAGAAATAAGTGGCGTTGTATATTAAAGAGTAAGAAGTCTGCCAGGTTGAGAAACGGGGGTCTCGGTTAGCGGGTCTGCTTCGTTGAGACACATGGGGCTTATTTTAGGTCTGCCAGGTTGAGAAACGGGGGTCTCGGTTAGCGAGTCGGCCTCGTTGAGACACTTGGGTCGTATATCAAAGAGGTAAAAAAAAAAAAAAAGTCAGCCAAATTGAGAAATTGGGGTCTCGAGTAGCGAGTCGGCCTGGTTGATATATTTGGAACGATTCGGAATTAAGAAGTCTGCCAGGTTGAGAAACGGGGGTCTCAGCTAGCGGGTCTGCTTCGTTGAGACACTTGGGTCGTATATCAAAGAGGTAAAGAAAAATAAAAAATCAGCCAAATTGAGAAACTGGGGTCTCGAGTAGCGAGTCGGCCTGGTTGATATATTTGGAACGATTCGGAATTAAGAAGTCTGCTTTCTCTTTCTCTCTCTCTCTATCTATCTATGGGGAATGCTCTGGATAACAGTGAGGGGGGAACCCCCGTCCAACATATGTGTAATTTGAATCCTAAGTATAATAAGAAATTTAGAATGTTAAGTTACAAGTTGACCAAACGGTTGGGGGATGAAGCCTGGCCAGTAGGGGGCACATGGAATGTCGAGACAATTAAAAAAGCAGAGATGTTGATATGGGAAAGGAAGGCAGGAAAGAAATGGAAGAAGGGAATTAAAACGTGGAAAGCAGAAGCAGAAAAGAAGCATGAGAGTAGAGATCGAAGTTGGATGGATACTGCATGTAAACAAGGTATAGAGTTACGAAATAAGGATGGCACTATGAAAGGATGGAAAGTATTGCAACTAGAATGCCAGTGGGCGGAGGAACAAGAGAAAATAATTAAGAGACAGGCAGGAGGTGAGAAACAGGTGATGGTTAGTAAAAATAAACCCAGTACTGGTAAATCCTCTGGAGGAGACTTCATGTCTGGCACGACGACCCTGTTTGGTAGTGAAGATGAGGAGTTAGATAATCCTGGGAGATGTCCACCTCCCTACGTCCTACCAGTAGCAATGGCATCCTTACCTGTGGCAGCTCCGTCAGTAATATCCCTATACCTTAAAGTTCTGACCTTACAAAGCTCCCCAGGATTGGGAGCACGGGAATGCCTTTCTGTGCGTTATTTGCTTAAGGCATTGATGATACCAGAACAGCTGACCATTATTAAATGTGCTACACACACTGGTGCTGGGGACCCTATAACAAAAGGCAATGCATTTGCCGATAGGGTATCCAAGCAAGCAGCCTATGCATACAAATGCTTGGTGACATCTGGTAAACAGATACTAGCAAATAGAACGGTCCTGCCAAACATGAGGGAGGTATGTACATTACAGAGGGACGCCTCTGATAACCCAAAACAACTATGGAAACAAGAGGGCTGTGCCATTGATTCGGCTCACCCCGCTTGGACAAGTTGGTGTATCTGATGCAATTTTACCTGTTTTACTAACATATATTCACTCACTTACCCATGCTGGTAAGGAGGGAATGATAAGGATGACAAAGGAAACGTGGTGGCACCTGAAAATCCGGCAAGAGGCACTGAAGCAGGCCTCTGAATGTAAAATTTGCCAACGAAGTAATCCAGGCCAACCAATTAAGATACCCTCAGGGGTGACACCAATGCCATCACGACCGTTTGAATGCATACAGATTGATTTTATTGAAATGCCAAGGGCCCAGTGTTATAAATATTGCTTAGTTATTTTAGATTTATTTAGCAGGTGGATTGAAGCTCTACCAACCACTAATAATACTGCTGAGACTACAGTAACATTGGTGTTAAGGGAAGTTATTCCCAGGTTTGGCCTACCTACTGTCATAAGCTCGGACAATGGTCCCCATTTTATTGCCACTATTAATAAGGAAATATGTACACATTTTTATATCCGACAGCAATTTCACTGTGTACATCACCCACAGGCATCTGGGATGGTGGAAAGAGCCTATGGGGCATTGCAAAACAAAATTACCCCGGGGGAATCCTTTTTCTGACAAGCAACTATGTTATAAAAAAAATTGGGGATGAAGACAAATTCGGTGGAGAAATGAGGATAGGATAGGGAGACTGAAAAGTCACGGGGAGTCTGACTAATCATGATCTGGATCAAAGTCCAATTAGGGTTAGGTAACCAGGATTCTGGTAAACAGAAGTCTTGTCAGAAAAAGGGAAAGTAAATTACAAAGAGACGTCTTTGACGATGAAATATTATATACTGCTTGTAAAACAATGTATTTTGTATGTGGAATGTGTGAAATTTGAAGCAATGAGCAAAGGTGCGAGTCCCTTTAAGAACAGTTTGTCCTTTAAAATGCAAATGAACAGGCAGGTTATGGTGTGTTCCTTTAAGACACTGCCATGAATGGGGGGTGGAGCTATACTCAAATGATAAAATGTGTTGGTTGTTATAAATCTTTTGAGCCGAGTTCAAAAAGAGACTCATCCCAATTAAAGTGTTAAATGAGATTGGAAATGTCAAAATTACAGAGAAAAAGAAAATGTATTATTGATTACTGATTCTGAGTGAGTTCTTTTGGGAAAGATTGTTTTGATGTGATAACAGAGGTTGTCCTTTAAAATGCAAATGAAGCAAGATTACGGTCTGCAGACGAACAAAGGTGTTGAAGCATGTGCTGTGTAAGGGAAATGAATGTACATGTAAATTGTCTTATGGCTTACAAAATGGGGGTTGAGGGAACTCACAATGAGGGATAAAAGGTGAGAAGATAAGTAGATTGGGGAAGAGAACATATTTGGAGAATTTAATATTTAGGTGGGGAGAGCCTCTTCAGATATAATCGGATTAAAGAATAAGTTCACAGAGAAGTGTTTAAGAAGGAACTGCAGATGCTGGAAAATCAAAGGTAGACAAAAGTGCTGGAGAAACTCAGGGGATGAGGCAGCGTCTATGGAGCGAAGGAAATAGGCATCATTTCGGGCCGAAGCCCTTCTTCAGAGTAGATTGGGGTTATTCAACTGCAGCTAGAGAAACAGGATTTACAACTTTTTTATTGATTCAGGAAAGGCTGCTGTGCCCACCTCCTGGAGAGTGGGGGGAAGCCATCTACAGGCCCTGGGCAATTAACTAATTATGTATGGACAGCAATTAACCCAGGTCTTGCCAGATCTGCATTCCCAGGTTAGAGGAGCTGGGCTGAAAACCAGTGAGCACAGGGACGAGTCCATAAAGGCTACAAAATGACTATGTGCTGGGACAAGAAGAAATTGAGATTGTGTTGAAAGGAACAACCAAGTGCTATCAACAACATAAACTGCTGTGAAGATTGAAGATCAACGTCGTTGGATACATTTGATTGACTGTGAACGGTTTGTAGAGCTATTGACCCTCCTTTTATTCTGGGGTGGCCCACATGGACTGGACTTTCTTCAGAATGGCAAACTTGCGGACTAAACCACATTTAAAGGATGGTACATACATCCTTTTAAACAAGATTGGAGTCAAACATGACAAGTGCAGCAAAGATACCCAGACTACAGACAGTGAGATAATTTGCCTGATGAGATGCGTATGGTCTTTCGTATGTAATCGGCAAGGACTGTAGTTATTATCAAGATTTTGATAAAAGGATGGAATGATAAAGCTGAATTATGTTAAAAATATAAGAAAAGCTTACAGCTTATATTTAGTCTCAAATCAGGCTTTTCTCCAGTAGAATAATACAGAAAGGCAAGTTAAGTTGCCTCAGGTTTTGGGGTATTGAGATAATAAATACCATAACATTGTCTCCCAAGTGAGGAAGTGACAAAGAAAGAAACAGCTAGTCACATCTTTGAAGTAAGATGCCATAAAACAAATGGCCAATGTTTATGGGCGAGGAGGCGATAAAGGAAGAGCGAAACAGCTAGTCACATCTTTGAAGTAAGATGCCATGAACCAAATGGCCTATGTTTATGAGGAACCAATTGAGAGAGAGGAAGCAGCGAAAGAGCTAGGGTGATCTCTTTTAAGATAAAATGACCTAAAACAAATGGCCAATGTTTTTAGTATATGTTGTACCATGTAAACAAAAGGCCTTTGATGTGATGCATTCTGTGGAAACCTTTTCCTGTACCTCTGACCATGACTAATGTTTGTGGAATGTGCTAAGGTGACAAAAAAACACTATATAAGACAATGTAATTCTGTTGTTCAGAGAAGGGGACCGAGGACAGTCGAGTGTCTACATTGGTCACTTAGCTGGAATTCTCGCTCCCTTCCATCGGCCGATGTTAAGTAAAGTTTTTTTTTTTTTTTTTAATTTAAATTATTTTTATTAGAAGTACGGTAAATTACAGTAATACACAACACTTATATCTTAATACATTTTTTATACCGCTTCATTTTTTTGAGCTTTAAGAGAAAGATAGAAGTAAGAAAAGTAAAGAAAGTGGGCAAGAGTCGTGAGGTGCAAGAGAGTGTTGTGAAAAGAAAGCCCCTTAGAAAAGAAGTTAGAGAAGGAAGTAAAGTAAGAAAGTAGATCCTAGAAAAGAAAGAAAAAGAAAGTAGGAACAATCGCAGAAAGGGAACCACCAACCAAGTCTGTTTTTATTGTTTTACCTCCCATTACCCGAGTAATATAGGAGCGATTATTCTCTCTCCAATCAATTTGAATAATAAAAATTATAATAAAAACCCAATTATAAATAGCACAATTAGAACATGGAAACAAATAAAACAGAATCTAAAATTAAGAAACCTATCTCTCTCAATACCAATAGTTAATAACCCATCGTTTAAACCTTCAACCATAGACAAATCATTTATACAATGGGAAAGAATGGGAATCAAAACGCTCGAAGATCTGTATGAATTGGGAAAATTACTATCATTTCAACAACTACAACTGAAATATAATCTGAAAAATAATCAATATTTTAAATATCTACAAATTCGTGATTACCTGAAAAAATACACAAAAGACTATCATAATATGCCTTGCGACTTACTAGATGAAGCAATGAAGACAAAGGCGGAATCAGCTAATCTAATATCGTACTTATATAATATCATTTTAAACATAGAAATACCCACAAGAGAAGGAATTAGAAGAGACTGGGAACAAGAATTAGCTATAAAAATTTCAAAAGAGTGCTGGGATAACCACTTACTACAGGTGCATAAATGTTCGATCAACGTACGACATACGCTCATCCAATTCAAAACATTCCATAGACTATATTATTCAAAAACTAAATTAAATAAAATCTTTCCTAATGTTTCACCAATCTGTGATAAATGTCTATGTCAAGAAGCTACCATAGCGCATTCTTTTGTTTTTTGTACAAAAATCCAAAAATTCTGGTATGAAATATTTGATATTTTCTCAAAATTAATTAAAATAAAACTGGTACCAAAACCAGAATGGATCATTTTTGGAATATCGGAAGGTATCCCTGAATTAAACGTGTATCAGAAGAACTTATTCAATTACGGGCTAATAATGGGAAAAAGGCTCATACTTAAATTCTGGAAAAATGCGCCCACACCAACAATAAAAATGTGGACATCAAATATGTTGGAAACATTACATCTGGAAGAGATGAGATTCCTCTTAGCAGGGAAAGCAGACCAATTCCAAAAGACGTGGTCTACGTTTTTGGACCTATTACAACCATGAGGTGCAATAGTAATTTAAAAAATAAATAAATAAAGAAATGGTATCAGGACCTGGTAATGGGAGGTTAAGTAAAGTTTTGAACTGGTCTACCAAACAGTTTGTGTGGTGTCTGTTTATTAAGAAGCGAACCTGTTTAGTTGTTATAAAAGTAACGTTTTCACACGTGGAAAGAATTAGACTTGTCCTGTTGGACAAACAAGAACTATTTGCTGGAACATGGTCTCCCTTTATTGATTATCTAAAGGGTCAGAACGGTTCAGCACGAGAACCTGACTAGCACTCGAGCCAAGGAATAGATGAAATGTTATACTCTGAAATGTACGAATATATCTCGAATGAAGTTTTTTATCTTAGTAAGTTATTCCATTCTTCTTTATTATCTATTTCTTTTTTTGTTTTCTTTGTTTCTTTTTTCCTTCCTTTTCTCTCTTTTCTTTCTTTATTTCATCTATCTTTTTAGTCCTATTTAGTATTAAAAAAAAAGAAAAAAGTATTGGAGACAATGTAATAATATTTGACAATATTATTAATTCAAAAATGTAAGACTGGTAACGATTTTAATATGATATGTATTTACCTCCAATAAAAAATATTCTCAAAAAAAAAAAAAAAAAAGTAGCACTAGCAAATTAGCAGCTGACACAAAGCTGGGTGGCAGTATGAACTGCGAAGAGGATGTTACAGGTTGAGTGAGTGGCAGATGCATGGCAGATGCAGTATAATGTAGATAAATGTGAGAGTATCCACTATGTCAGATTATGAAAAAGAGAAGCGCAATGAGACCTGGGTGTCCTTGTACACCAGTCAATGAAAGTAAACATGCAGGTACAGCAGGCAGTGAAGAAAGCTAATGGCATGTTGGCCTTCATAATGAGAAGATTTGAATAAAGAGGTCCTTTCTGCAGGTTTTTTTTCACAGAGTTGTGAATCTGTGGAATTCTCTCCCACTGAAGGCAGTGGAGGCCAATTCACTGGATGTTTTCAAGAGAGAGTTAGATTTAGCTCTTAAGGCTAACTGAATCAAGGGGTATGGGGAGAAAACAGGAATGTGCAACTGATTCTGGATGATCAGCCATGATCATATTGCAGGCCATGACTCGAAGGGCTGAATGGCCTACTCCTGCACCTATGTTCTATGTTTCTGTTAATGTGGGATTCAGGCAACGGACACAGCAGCAGTGTGGAGCGGCTGGGAATTTTGGGATTCCCGTTAGGATTTCAGTCACAGAAGACAGTAGATGCCATTTTACTGGATGAATTTAAAAGAGAGTTAGATAGAGCTCTAGGGGCTAGCGGAATCAAGGGGTATGGGGAGAAGGCAGGAACAGGCTACTGATTGTGGATGATCAGCCACGATCACAGTGAATGGCGGTGCTGGCTCAAAGGGCCAAATGGCCGACTCCTGCACCTATTGTCTATGTTTCTCTGTTTCTATGTCAGGTGAGATATGGGAACATGAAGTTAGTCACAAGAGAGAGAGGAGAAACTTGGATAATTTTAAACTGAACAATTTCACTCTGTGGATTTTGACAAAAGTAAAGAAAAGGTTGAGATTGTTAGGAAGCTGGGTAGTGGGGATTTAAGAGAGATTGAGAAGAGGTTCTATTGACACTGCTCCCTTTACAAGTGTTGTGGAACCTCCAAAATTATAAAGTATTTGTAAGTATTTGAATATCATTAATCCAGGTGTACTTGATTTTACTTGTGAAGCATTTCTTTATCATTCAGTTATTCTCGACAATTTGAGCATCACTGTCAAGGTTAGTGGTCCCCCCCCCCCCCATTGTTAATTGTACTCAAGACAGTGGTAGATTGCTTTCCTAAACCTTTCCATTCCTTCCGGTGAAAGTACTCCCACAGTTATACTAGGTAGGGAATTGCAGCATTAAGAAGCAGTATCGATAAAGGAAAGGTGATTAATTTCTTGTTATCATGGGGCAAGCAATTCCTGACACCACAAAACCTCTCCATCAGCGGCAAGGCCCTATTCAGGAGGGTGCAATGCCTTGATGAATGTTACTCCAGTGATACTGAAGAAGCACAACATCATCCAGGACATAGCATGTCCCCATCTACTACTCTAATCTTCTTTGTTTCCACCACTTGTGTACAGTGATCTCGGTCTCAATCAACCACTGCAAGGTGTCTCAATGTTCATTGCCAAGGCGACTTCAATAACACCTCTCATATCAGTGATCCCATCAACCAAGAAAGACAATGGCAACAGGCCCATGGGATCACCACATGCTGTGGGTGCCTCTCCAGTCATGACTTGGAAATCCATTGCTGTTCCTTCAATCCTATCAAGAGCATTGTGGGAGCATCATTCACTGGCTACGTAAGGATGTCCACATCCTCATGGGCTAAAAATGGAAGCCTGAGCAGTGAGGCCCACATCCTAAATAGTTGATTTCTAAGCAAACAATCTGGATGGAATCAGAAAGGGCACCTCATCATCAGCTCAGCAGTTAGTCTTGTCCGCATCGTGAGAAGAAATCTAATCAGGCTCCTTCCTTAATCCGTGTTCACAACTCATTGCCCACCCATATTTTGTGAATTCTGCAGAGAAATAAAGTACATTTTTATTGCTGCTCACCCTCCTGAATCTGTCTCTTCATAATTCATCTCATCTCCCCCTCCAACCCACACTGTCTGTCACTCTCACATTCTAAACACTGGGATCATCACCCTGTCTTATCTGGTGCAAGCAGAAGTGTAAACAGGGCCTAACACAGATCCTTCCTCTTTTACGCTGATGTTATCTTCAGATACAACTTCTCTATTTACCCTTTACATTTAAAAGTAATTCCGTATAATTCTATTGTGTAATTTTTTGTAAATACGTGAGAACAGAACATATCTGTGTGTGCCGAGGATGCATTTATTATAAGGATAGTAACTAAAAGACAGAGAAGCTCAAGTATCTGTGTTTGTCAGTGATTGGGATAAATTGTGGCAGATAATCTATAGTATGGTGCAAAGGAGAAGATTTATTCCAATTAGTTTTTACTAATATCAGCATCAAAGTCAATATTTATTATCCATCCCTAACTACCTTGGAGAAGATGGTGGTGAGCTTCCTTCTTGAAGTTGTGCAATACCTTTGGTGAAGATGCTCTCACACAGCTATCATGGAACCACAGTCGTACAGCACAGAAACAGCTGCAACACATCCACGATGACCTAGTTTCCTCATCAAGCTTAGTTCCATTTGCCACATATCCCTCTAAACCTTTCCTTTCCATGAACCTGTTCAAGTGTCTTTTAATTAAAATGTTAGTACTTGCTTCAACTACCTCCACTGGCAGCTCATCACATATACCTACTACCCTTTTTAGACAATACGTGCAGGAGTAGGTCATTCGGCCCTTCAAGCCAGCACCGCCATCCAATGTGATCATGGCTGATCATCCACAATCAGTACCCTGTCCCTGCATTCTCCCCATATCCCCTGACTCTACTATCTTCAAGAGCCCGATCTAGCTCTCTCTTGAAAGCATCCAGTGAACCGGCCTCCACAACCCTCTGACGCAGAGAATTCCACATATTCACAACCCGCTGTGTGAAAAGGTTTTTCCTCATATCCGTTCTAAACTGTGGTCCCTGGTTCTGGACTCTCCCAACATCAGGAACATGTTTCCTGCCTCTAGCGTGTCCAAACCCTTAATAATCTTATATGTTTCAATATGATCCCCTCTCATCCGTCTAAACTCCAGAGTATACAAGCCTAGCCGCTCCATTCTCTCAGCATATCACAGTCCCGCCATCCCGGGAATTTACCTTGTAAACCTGTGCTGCACTCCCTCAATAGCAAGAATGTCCTTCCTCAAATTAGGGGACCAAAGCTGTACACAATACTCCAGGTGTGGTCTCACTAGGGCCCTGTACAAATGCAGAAGGACCTCTTTGCTTCTATACTCAACTCCTCTTGTTTGAATCCTTTATCCTTTGAATGTAAAGGATGCCCTTCGTGTTCATATTAAACCTTATCATCTCACCTCAAACCCGTGTCCTCTGGTTCTTGATACCCCCACACTGGGTAAAAGGCTCTGTTCATTCAGCCTATCTATTCCCCTTAATAATTCAACTATCTCAGCCTCCTGCACTCCAAGGAATAAAGTCTGAGGGAGCACAATTTTTCAGGCCCATACAGTTGATCCAATATTGGTCTCAACACCACCTTCCCACTTTCCCCACGTCCCCTGACTTATGTTGAGTTTATAGTCAATCATCCTCTACCTTGAACATAGTCAATGTCTCAGCCTCTGCAGCTCCTTTGGGAAGATGACATCAAAAATTGTTGTGCCAGTCAGAGCAATATGGGATGACTTTGGTGTAATGACAAAACATTGTCCTCAATGAGAACTGTGCAATGGTCTTCTGATTTCTGCCAAAGCCATGGTCAACAGATTCACCTGTTGCAGGTGGACAGGAGAGGAGGACGTCAAGTAGGTCAATCCCTTGTGTTGGCTCATTCTCTACCTGCTGTAGAAAGAGCCTGGCAGACACATCCTTCAGGGTTCAGCCATCTCAGTGAGTGGTCGTGTGACCAAGCCACTCCCAATGATGGATGCTGAGGTCCACACCCAGTGTACACTCTGTACTCTTGCTTCTTTTAATGTCATTCGAGATTTTGCTCAGCTGACCAATAACGGTGGGCATTCATTAGGACAGTGAATGCTTCCCATGGTGAAATCTGTGGGCTCCTTCCCATGAAGAGGCAAGTGAGGAAACAATATGTTCTTTCTCCTTTCACGAGGACCAATCCTCTCTCCGTGAATGGTTCAGTTTATCCTAATGGGTGCAATGGAATTGCCAGCATGTTTAATGAACACAACCCTCTATGGAGTTGTTTTCATCATGAAATGGCAGGACCTCCCTGGATTGCATGTACTCTCTCATGGAACATCAGGCCCAGCAGGATGCAGCAAAGCACCTGGAGCTCTCCCATTTGAGATCCATTCGAAATGTTCAAAATCGCAAAGGTGCAAGTTCGATTCCAGATGGAATCTTTATTTGTTGTATAATTCTATATCTGAACCCATTTGTATCAACACCAGTGGTGCCGGAACCCTGAGCTGGAAGGGGAGTGTCATTTAGTTTGACAAGAGGCAGTGTCAGTTACTGTGCAGTGTGAGGGAACCTCAGCTTGCCCTGTGCTGGGCTCAAAGCCACGTTGCTGCTTTTCCAGAATTCCACACAAGTTCCACTGCAGAAGGTCAGTAAACTGCAGACATTATTCTTCATTGGTAATAGTGGATTAAATGAACGGGATTAAATGATTGAAATGTAGTTTGCAAAACTGATGTACTTCTTCAAATGTTATTGTGAAATGTGTTCTCCTATTACAATGACGGTGTCTTCACTAAAAAGGGAACAAATGTCATTGTTTTTGCTACATCCGACTGAATAAAATCTAAAATAGCGGTGTTTCTCTTGACTATTCAAATGCATTTTATTCTTTCCCACATTTCAAATTTCCTGTTTCCTACCTGCTGTATGAAAATATTTCAATATATAACCTTGTTCGTTGTTTCTGTTTTCCAAAACAATATTTTGATCTTGGAAAAAAAGAAATTGTTGGATGAATCGTTTTCCTCCACAGATGCTGCCTGAGTTCCTCCAGGAATTTGTTTTGGTTTTTTTTGCTTCAGGGAGATGAAGTGGATGTGTTGAATTTTCAGTAGGTCTTTGATAAAACCATGCATAAAAGATCAACAAGGAATATTAAAATATGTGTATTTGGCAATGTTCAACTGGGATGGATTGAAAATTCTTTTGCAGGCTAGGAACCGAGACTTCTTTTGGGTGGCACATGGTGACTAATGAGCCATCATTGAAACCATTGCTTGATCCTGATATTTTCAATGTACATTAATGAATTTGACAAGGAAGTAAATTTAATATTTCTAAGTTTGACGACATGAAACTGAGAGTAATTAGGAGAAGCAAAGAGGATGCAAAGAGATTTCCAGGTGAACTCAGTCAATAGACAATAGACAATAGACAATAAGTGCAGGAGTAGGCCATTCGGCCATTTGAGCCAGCACAGCCATTCAATGTGATCATGGCTAATCATCCCCAATCAGTACCCCGTTCCTGCCTTCTCCCCATATCCCCTGACTCTGCTATTTTTAAGAGCCCTATCTAGCTCTCTCTTGAAAGTATCCAGAGAACATGCCTCCACCGCCCTCTGAGGCAGAGAATTCCACAAATTCACAACTCTCTGTGAGAAAAAGTGTTCCCTCGTCTCCGTTCTAAATGGCTTACTCCTTATTCTTAAACTGTGGCCCCTGGCTCTGGACCCCCCCCCCCCAACATCAGGAACATGTTTCCTGCCTCTAGCGTGTCCAAACCCTTAACAATCTTATATGTTTCAATGAGATTCCCTCTCATCCTTCGAAACTCCAGAGTGTACAAGCCCAGCTGCTCCATTCTCCCAGCATATGACAGTCCCGCCACCCCGGGAATTAACATTGTAAACCTACGCTGCACTCCCTCAATAGCAAGAATGTCCTTCCTCAAATTATGGACCAAAATTGCACACAATACTCCAGGTGTGGTCTCACTAGGGCTCTGTACAACTGCAGATGTACCTCTTTGCTCCTATATTCGATTCCTCTTGTTATAAAGGCCAACATGCCATTCATTTTCTTCACTGCCTGCTGTACCTGCATGCTTAATTTCATAGACTGATGAACAAGGACCCCCCAGATCCCGTTGTACTTCCACTTTTCCCAACTTGACGCCATTTAGATAGTAATCTGCCTTCCTGTTTTTGCTACCAAAGTGGATAACCACATTTATCCGTATTAACCTTCATCTGCCATGCATCTGCCCACTCCCCCAACCTGTCCAAGTCACCCTGCATTCTCATAGCATCCTCCTCAAAGTTCACACTGCCACCCAGCTTTGTGTCATCTGCAAATTTGCTAATGTTACTTTGAATCCCTTCATCCAAATCATTGGTGTATATTGTAAATATCTGCTGTGCCAGCTCCGAGCCTTGCGGTACCCAACTAGTTCCTGCCTGCCATTCTGAAAGGGACCCGTTAATCCCTACTCTTTCTTCCTGTCTGCCAACCACTTCTCCATCCATGTCAGCACTAACCTCAATACCATGTGCCCTATTTTTTGCCCACTAATCTCCTATGTGGGAACTTACCAAATGCTTTCTGAGAATCCAGGTACACTACATCCACTGGCTCTCCCTTGCCCATTTTCCTAGTTACTAATCTTCAAAAAATTCCAGAAGATTAGTCAAGCATGATTTCCCCTTCATAATTCCATGCTGACTCGGATCAATCCTGTTACTGCTATCCAAATGTTCGGCTATTTCATCTTTTATAATTGACTCCAGCATCATCCCCACCACCGATGTCAGGTTAACTGGTCCATAATTTCCTGTTTTCTCTCTCCCGCCTTTCTTAAAAAGTGGGATAACATTAGCTACCCTCCAATCCACAGGAACTGATCCCGAGTCTATAGAAAATTGGCAAATTATCACCAATGCATCCACGATTTCTGGAGCCACTTCCTTAAGTACCCTGGGATAGTACGCAGCCTTCCCCTGCTCCTATGCTGAGCGTTTGCGGGTCCGAGATATGCTTTCCCAGCCTCACATGCTGCTTCCTGTGTGTCAGGAAGCTGGTGATCCACCAACGGAAGGGTTCAGGCACAGTCAACTCGGAAAGTTTGGAGTTTAGTAGCTCTGGCACAATGGTGTTGAATGCAGAGCTAAAATCAACAAACAGGGTCCTCGCATAGGTCCCCTGGCAGTCTAGGTGCAGTAGGATGAAGCGCAGGCCCAGGTTGACTGCATCATCCACAGATCTATTGGCCCAATATGCAAACTGTAGAGGGTCCAACAGGGGGTTTGTGATATTTTTCAGCTTGGCCAGCACAAGCCTTTCAAGGGTCTTCATGACTACAGAGGTCAATGCGACAGGCCTGTAGTCATGTTTGCAGGGACTGGTTAAACATGTCTGTATATGTTTGGCACAGAGCTTGAGAGTAGAGGGGGAAACATTGTCAGGTCCTGGAGATTTCCGGCTTTTCTGTCTTCTGAACAGCCACTCCACCTCCTCTATTATTATTGTTGATGAAGTGATGGTGTTCAGCAAGGAGGGTGTGAGTAATTGGGTGTGAAGTGGTGATTGGAGGGGGGTGGGTGTAGAAGGGCCCAGTCTTTGCAGACTGAGGTCAGGCTATGAGTGTGTGTGAAGTGTTGGTTGGGGTGGGAAATGGTCCGGTCTTTTCATACAATAAGGTTTTGTGATGGATTGATCTTTTCTTTGCCCTTCACACTTCTGCTGCCTATTGACACGTTGTGAAATTTAGAAACATAGAAAATAGGTGCAGGAGGCCATTCGGCCCTTCGAGCCAGCACCACCATTCATTGTGATCATGGCTGATCGTCCCCAATCAATAACCCGTGCCTGCCTTCTCCCCATATCCCTTGATTCCACTAGCCCCTAGATCTCTATCTAACTCTCTCTTAAATCCATCCAGTGATTTTGCCTCCACTGCCCTCTGTGGCAGGGAATTCTACAAATTCACAACTCTCTGGGTGAAAACGTTTTTTCTCACTTCAGTCTTAAATGGCTTCCCCTTTATTTTAAGAATGGCCCCTGGTTCTGGACTTGCCCAACATTGGGAACATTTTTCCTGCATCTAGCTTGTCCAGTCCTTTTATAATTTTATATGTTGCTATAAGATCCCCCTCATCCTTCTAAACTCCAGTGAATACAAGCCTAGTCTTTTCAATCTTTCCTCATATGACAGTCCCGCCATCCCAGGGATCAATCTCGTGAACCTACGCTGCACTGCCTCAATCACAAGGATGTCCTTCCTCAACTTAGGAGACCAAAACTGTACACAAGACTCCAGATGTGGTCTCACCAGAGCTCTATACAACTGCAGAAGAACCTCTTTACTCCTGAATCCCCTTGTTATGAAGGCCAACATTCCATTAGCTTTCTTCACTGCCTGCTGTAACTGCACGCCAAATTTCAGTGACTGGTGTACAAGGACACCCAGGTCTCGCTGCACCCCCCCCTTACCTAACCTAACCCCATTGTGATCATAATCTGCCCCCTTGTTTTTGCCGCCAAAGTGGATAACCTCACATTTATCTATATTATACTGCATCTGGCACGCATCTGCCCACTCACTCAACCTTTCCAGGTCACCCTGCAACCTCCTAACATCCTCTTCACAGATCACACTGCCACTCAGCTTTGTGTCATCCGCAAACTTGCTAGTGTTGCTCCTCATTCCCTCTTCCAAATCATTAGTATATATGGTAAACAGTTGAGGCCCCAACACCGAGCCTTGCGGCACTCCACTCACCACTGCCTGCCATTGTGAAAATGACACGTTCACTCCTACTCTTTGCTTCCAGTCTGCCAACCAATTGTATATCCATGTCAACAACCTACCTCCAATACCATGTGCTCTAATTTTAGTCACCAGTCTCCCGTGCGGGAACTTGTCAAAGGCTTTCTGAAAGTCTAGATACACTTCATCGACTGGCACCCCTTCATCCATTTTACTTGTCACATCCTCAAAAAATTCCAGAAGATTAGCCAAGCATGATTTTCCTTTCATAAATCCATGTTGACTTGGACTAATCCTTTTATCGCTATCCAAATGCCCTATTACCTCTTTAATAATTGACTCCAGCATCTTTCCCACCACCAAAGTCAGGCTAACTGGTCTGTAATTCCCCGTTTTCTCTCTCGCTCCTTTCTTGAAAAGTGGGATAACATTAGCTATCCTCCAATCCACAGGAACTGATCCTGAATCTATTGAACATTGGAAAATGATCACCAATGCGTCCACTATTTCTAGAACCACCTCCCTGATGACCCTGGGATACAGACCATCAGGCCCAGGGGATTTATCATCCTTCAGTCCCATTAGCCTACCCAATACTATTTCTCGTCTAATGAAAATTTCTTTCAGTTCATCTACCCCCTTAGATCCTCTGTCCTCTAGTACATCTGGGAGATTGTTTGTGTCTTCCTTAGTGAAGACAGATCCGAAGTACCTTTTCAACCCTTCTGCCATTTCCTTGTTGCCCATAATAATGTCACACGTGTCTGCCTTCAAGGGACCCACATTTCACTTTGCTACTCTTTTTCCCTTGACATATCTAAAGAAGCTTTTACTGTCCTTCTTCATATTCCTGGCCAGCTTCCCTTCGTACTTCATCTTTTCAGCCCGTATTGCCCGTTTTGTTTCCTTCTGTTGTCCTATGAAAGTTTCCCAATCCTCTGGCTTCCGGCTACTCTTTGCTGTGTTATACATCTTTTCTTTCCTTTTATTCTATGCCTAACTTCCCTTGTCAGCCACGGTTGCCTCCTACTCCCCTTAGAATCTTTCTTCCTTTTTGGAATGAAATGAAATTGATCCTGCGTCTTCCGGATTATGCCCAGAAATTCCTGCCCTTGCTGTTCCACCATCATTCCTGCTAGGATCCCTTTCCAGTCTACTTTGGCCAGCTCCCCTCTCATGCCTTCATAATCCCCTTTGTTCAACTGCATCACTGCCACTTCCGATTTAACGTTCTCCTTCTTAAATTGCAGATGAAATCTAATCATATTATGATCACTACCTCCAAGCGTTTCCTTTACCTCGAGTTCTCTTATCATATCTGGTTCATTGGAGAACACTAAATCCAGAATTGCCTTTTCTCTGGTCGGCTCCATTACAAGCTGCTCTCAGAATCCATCTTGGAGGCATTCTACAAACTCTCTTTCTTGGGGTCCTGAACCAACCAGATTTTCCCAGTCTACCTGCATATTGAAATCCCCCATCACCACAGTGGCATTACCTTTGTTACATGCCAGTTTTAACTCCTGCTGCAACTTACCCCTACATCCCGGCTACTATTTGGGGGTCTGTAAATAACACCAATTAGTGTCTTCTTGCCTTTACAATTCCTCAAGTCGATCCACAGTGACTACCTCGTCAGTCACTATGTCTTCCCTCGCAAGGGACTGAATTCCATTCCTCACCAGCAGAGCTACCCCCCCTCCTCTGCCCACCTCCCTGTCCTTTCTATAGGATGTATACCTTGAATATTAAGAGAGAGAGAGAGAGAGAGAGAGAGAGAGAGAGAGAGAGAGAGAGAGAGAGAAAGAGAGAGAGAGAGAGAGAGAGAGAGAGAGAGAGAGAGAGAAGAGAGAAGAAAGAAAGAAAGAAAGAAAGAAAGAAAGAAAGAAAGAAAGAAAGAAAGAAAGAAAGAAAGAAAGAAAGAAAGAGAAGAGAAGAGAGAATTATCAAAAAATGTAAAGAAACATATTTGCAACATTGGGATAAAGAAACCAAAAGCCAAAGCAGATTAGAATGCTACCGTGCCCTAAAAAGAGATTATAAATTGGCAGACTATCTCTCAACTGTTAGAGACATAAAGCAGAGACAGACCCTCACCAAATACAGGCTAAGTGACCACTATTTGGCAGTTGAAAACGGAAGACAGAAGAGATTCTGGCAACCAAGAGAAAACAGAATATGTGGCCACTGTTTGACAGATGAGGTTGAAACAGGGGTGCACTTCCTCCTAAAATGAAAAAAAATTGACAAAACAAGGAAAACATACTTTGACAAACTCAGTCAGGCAACCCCTGACTTTAAGGAACTAGACGATAGATCAAAACTAAGAATAATCCTTGGTGAAGGAAATACGGCACATCTTGGTGCACAATACGTAACAGCATGCCATAACCTGAGAGACGGTGAATGACCAATATGCACATGTGACATTAACTGACACTAAGAAATTAATATTGAATTGCAAAATTAGCTATCCTGTTGTACTGCTTACAGCTGCAAGAACGTATAGCGATCAATAAAAGGCTATAGGCCCTCCTGCGAGTTTATGTACAGGAACATATCTATCTATGCACTGTATACTTGTATTTATACTTATGCATCTTAAATATGTATGTCATGTTTCATACTTTGGCAATATAACAATGTTTTTTGTATCATGCCAATAAAGTTTTAAATTGAAATTGAGTTGAATTGAGAGAGAGAGAGAGAGAGAGAGAGAGAGAGAGAGAGAGAGAGAGAGAGAGAGAGAGAGAGAGAGAGAGGGAGAGGGGAGAGAGGAGGGAGTGGAGAGGAGAGGAGAGAGAGAGAGAGAGAGGAGAGAGAGAGAGAGAGAGAGAGAGAGAGAGAGAGAGAGAGCGAGAGAGAGAGAGAGAGAGAGAGAGAGAGAGAGAGAGAGAGAGAGAGAGAGAGAGAGACCTGAACGTCATGGAAATGTTGGAGGAAACCAGAGGACACCGAGTAAAAAGCCAGCAGGTCAAGGGAAGTACGTGCAAACTCCGCACCATAGTCAGGATCGAGCCCGGGTCTCTGGCGGTGAGGCACAACTTTACCGCTGCGCCACTGTGCCGCGCACAATTATATAACGGTTTCCTCCGACATAAACACACCCAATATGTGCTAGTAATGTCCTGTTTGCCAGCTTGTTGACCCTCTGTGTTCCTCTCCTGCAGGGTTTAGGAGCCGTTGCTGTGGACGGAGAGACCGTTGAGGGCAGCCAGGGTGCTGGTGAGCCCCCCCCCCCCCCCACCCCATCTGCTCGGTGTGCGGTCTGAGCTTCGAGGGGCTGAGCTTCGATGGAGGACCACATGACGGGGCTCAACAAAGAGAAGCGTTTTGAGTGCGACGTGTGTGGCAAGGACTGGCGGTGCCCGAGCGAGCTGGAGACCCACCGGCGGGAGCACATGGGAGAACGCCCCTTCAACTTCTCGGACTGCGGTAAGAGCTTCACCCGCTATGACCACCTGCTGCAGCACAACCGCGTATACTCCGGCGAGGGGCCCTACACCTGCTCCGACTGCGGCAATAGCTTCAAGAAGGCGAATCACCTGCAGATCCACCGGCGGGTGCACATGGGCGAGAAGCTCTATGGCTGCTCCACCTGTGGCAAGAACTTTGCCCGGTTATCGGTGCTGCATGTGCACTGGCGGGTGCACAGCAGTGAGCGGCCCTTCAGCTGCTCCGACTGCGACAAAGGCTTCAAGTCTTTGCCGGACCTAAAGGTGCAGAGGCGAGTGCACACCGGGGTGCGGCCCTACACTTGTGCCCAGTGCGGCAAGGGCTTCACCCGCTCCAACAACCTGCTGGCCCACCAGCGCACCCACACCGGCGAGCGTCCCTACAACTGCGCCCAGTGCGGCAAGGGCGGCACCCACTCCAGCAGCCTGCTGGAGCACCAGCGCACCCACACTGGCGAGCGCCCTTACAACTGCGCCCAGTGCGGCAAGGGCTTCACCCAGTCCAGCAGCCTGCTGGTGCACCAGCGCAACCACACCGGCGAGTGCCCTTACACCTGCGCCCAGTGCGGCAAGGGCTTCACCCGCTCCACCTATCTGCTGTCCCACCAGCGGGTGCACGCCGGCGAGCAGCTGCTCCCACTGTGGCAAGAGAGCATGGAGCCTGCGGGAGCATAGCGGGTACACACTGGAGAGAGAACCTTTGTGGCGCTGAGTCTGGCAAAGGTTTCACCCGCATGTCCAGACTGTGCCAGCACCGGCGTACCCACAGCGTTGAGCGTCCCTTCCCCTGCCCGTCCTGTGGTAAGGGCTTCACCCGCCATGACCACCCATTGGAGCAACGGTGAATCCACACTGGCCAGTGCCCCTTCACCTGCCCGCTCTGTGCAAGGCCTTTGCCCGCTCCTCCAGTCTGCTGGCACACCACTAGGTGGATAGGTACTGTTAAGCTAGACACAAAATGGTGGAAGGAATGGGTAATGTGTCATGGTCGAGACCCTCTTCAGTCTCGACCAGAAAAGTCACTAATTCCTTCTCTCCAGAGATGCTGCTGTCCCGCTGTTACTCCAGCATTTTGTATCCTTTTTTGTAAACCAGCATCTGCAGTTCCTTGTTTTTAAACCATTCTGGTTAACCATCTCTGAATCTTCCCCAAAGCCTCCACATCAGTCCTGTAATGGAGTGACCAGAACTGCGTGCAATACTCCAAATGCTACCTGTCCAATGTCCCTTAAAGCTGCAAATAAACATCCTCTCCTTATCTCACACCCTTTTATCTCCTTATTTTCTCTCGCTCTGTCACTTACTCCACTCATCTGCCGATCACCCCCTCATCTGTTAACATAGTGTCAGTGTGAAGAAGTTGACCCAAAATGTCACCTACCCATGTTCTCCAGAGATGCTGCCTGACCTGCTGAGTTACTCCAGCATTCTGTGAAACGTCACTTATCCATGTTCTCCAGAAATGCTGCCTGACCCGCTGAGTTACTCCGCTTTCTGTGAAATGTCACCTATCCTTGTTCTCCACAGATGCTGCCTGACCCACTGCGTTACTCCAGCACTTTGTGTTAGAGTCATGGAGTGATACAATGTGGAAACAGGCCTTGCGGCCCAACTTGTCCACACCGACCAACATGTCCTGGCTACACGAGTTCCACCTGCCTGCGTTTGGTCCATATCCTTCCAAACTTGCCCTATCCATGCACGTGTCGAACTGTCTCTTAAACAGTGGGATAATCCCAGCCTCAACTAGCTTCTCTTGGAAGGTTGTTCCATACACCCACCACTCTCTGTGTGAAAAACGTACCACTCAGATTACTATTAAATCTTTTCCCCTTCACTTTCAACCCATGTCCTCTGGTCCTCGATCCCCGCACTATGGGCAAGAGATTCTGTGCATTTAACTAAATTATGTTCTATGCAAGATTCCAGCATCTGCAGTTTCTTGTGTCTCCCTCACCTATATCCACCTATCACTTCTGAAGAAGGGTCTCAACCTGAAACGTCACCATTCCTTCTCTCTAGAGATGCTGCCTGTCCCGCTGAGTTACTCCAGCATTTTGTGTTCACCTATCACTTGCCAGGCTTTGTCCAGCCCCCATCTCTCTTTTCCAGCTTCCTCCCCCCACCCTCTCCAATCAGTGTGAAGAAGGGTCCTGACCCAAAACGTCGTCTGTCCTTTCCCTCTAAAGCGGTGGAGGAACTCAGTGGGTCAGGCCGCATCTGTAGAGGGAAGGGAATCTAAGGCGATCACTCCCTCCTCTCCTTTCCAACTTTCTCCACCCCCCACACCAAGCAGTCTGAAGAAGGGTCCTGTCCTAGATTGTTGCCGGTCCATGCTCTCGAGACGTGCAAGTTACTCCAGGAGATTGTGTCTCTCTTTGTAAACCAGCATCTGCTGTTCCTTGTTTACGTATTTGAAGAGGAAAACATTAGTTAAGACCAAAGTTGGACTTGAAGACTGAAAAAGGTGAATTTATTACGGGGAACATGGAATTGACAAATGAGTTGAACAGGTACTTTGGATCCATCATCACTAAGGAGGACACAAACAATCTTCCTGATATAGTAGTGGCCAGAGGATCTGGGGTGATGGAGGAACTGAAGGAAATCCACATTAGGCAGGAAATGGTGTTGGGTAGACTGATGGGACTGAAGGCTGATAAGTCCCCAGGGCCTGATGGTCTGCATCCCAGGGTACTTAAGGAAGTGGCTCTAGAAATTATGGATGCATTGGTGATCATTTTCCAATGTTCTATAGATTCATGATCAGTTCCTGTGGATTGGAGGGTAGCTAATGTTATCGCACTTTTTAAGAAAGGCGGAGAGAGTAAACAGGGAATTATATACCAGTTAGCGTGACATCGGTGGCGGGGAAGATGCTGGAGTCAATTATAAAAGATGAAATAGCCGCATATTTGGATAGCAGTAACAGGATCGGTCCGAGTCAGCATGGATTTACAAAGGGGAAATCATGCTTGACTATCTTCTGGAATTTTTTGAGGATGTAACTAGGAAAATGGACAAGGGAGAGCCAGTGGATGTAGTGTACCTGGACTTTTAGAAAGCATTTGATAAGGTTCCACATGGGAGATTAGTAGGCAAATTTAGGGCATATGGTATTGGGGGTAGAGTGCTGACATGGATAGAAAAATGGTTGGCAGACAGGAAACAAAGAGTAGGGATTAACGGGTCCCTTTCAGAATGGCAGGCAGTCACTAGTGGGGTGCCGCAAGGCTCGGTGCTGGGACTGCAGCTATTTACCATATACATCAATGAATAGATTTAATAGTATCATTAGCAAATTTGCAGATGAAACAAAGCTGGGTGGCAGTGTGAGCTGTGATGAGGATGCTATGAGAATGCAGGGTGACTTGGACAGGTTGGGTGCGTGGGCAGATGCAGTTTAATGTCGATAAATGTGTGGTTATCCACTTTGGTAGCAGAAACAGGAAGGCAGATTATTATCTAAATGATGTCAAGTTGGGAAATGTGGAAGTACAACGGGATCTGGGGGTCCTTGTTCATTAATGACTGAAAGTAAGCATGCAGGTACAGCAGGCAGTGAAGAAAGCGAATGGCATGTTGGTCTTCATAACAAGAACAGTTGAGTATAGGAGCAAAGAGGTCCTTCTGCAGTTGTATAGGGCACTAGTGAGACCACACCTGGAGTATTGTGTAAAGTTTTGTTCTCCAAATTTAAGGACGGACATTCTTGCTACTGAGGGAGTGCAGCGTAGGTTTACAAGGTTATTTCCCGGGATGGCGGGACTGTCATATGCTGAGAGAATGGAGCGGCTGGGCATGTACACTCTGGAGTTTTGAAGGATGAGAGGGCATGAAAAGCACTATATAAATAAAATCTTTTATTATTATTATCGTATTGAAACATATAGGATTATTAAGCGTTAGGACACGCTAGAGGCAGGAAACATGTTCCGATGTTGGGGGAGTCCAGAACCAGGGGGCCACAGTTTAAGAATAAGGGGTAAGCCATTTAGAATGGAGATGAGAAAACACTTTTTCACACAGAGAGTGATGAGTCTGTGGAATTCTCCGCCTTAGAGGGCGGTGGCGGCCGTTCTCTGGATACTTTCGAGCGAGAGCTGGATAGGGTCTTAAAGATAGCGAAGTCATGGGATATGGGGAGAAGGCAGGAACGGGGTACTGATTGTGGATGATCAGCCATGATCACATTGAATGGTGGTGCTGGTTCGAAGGGCCGAATGGCCTACTCCTGCACCTATTGTCTATTGTCTAATGTATCAGGGACTAGGTGTGTATTTCACCCTACACGTGCGCTCGGTCCTCCAAGGCCTGCTGGATCTCCCGGTTGCCAACCATTTTAACTCCCCTTCCTACTCCCACACTGATGTTTCTGTCCTGGGCCTCCTCCATTGCCAGAGTGAGGTGACACGCAAACTGGTGGAACAGCATCTCATAGCTTACAGCCCAAGGAGATGAACATCGAATTCTTCAAATTAAGGAGACCCCCCCTCCTAATCAAGTCCTGGAGTCTGTCCCAACCCCATCTCTTTTTTCCAGCTTTCTCCCCCGACTCCATCAGTCCAAAGAAGGGTCCAGACCCGACACGTCACCTGTCCATTCCCCTCCAAAGTACCGGTAGAACTCAGCAAGTCAGCCATCCGTGGTGAGAAACGGATGGAGAAGTGTTCCTATTACAAGCTCTCCTTGGCCCTGTCAAGATTGCGGTGCCCATTCTTGGGATGGGATGCAAGGTCCGAGCTGACCAGTCGTCAACAGCCCCCTCCCCTCCCTCGTGGGTCATCTCTTTGTCATTCCTCTGTCTTCTTCTCGCTGGATGACAAGCAGAACCATCTTGGCTTAACAGTAGATGTATCTTCCTTTTGGCCTTTCGTTTCTGCAGGTATTTACAGCGGAATCAAAACTACTTCCCTTAGGTCCTGATCTTCCTTTTGTTTTAGTAAAGGTAGAACCTTTAACAGTTGCGATTGGTTTAGGATCTTGAATACTCCCATATCGTAAATTTGACATGAACCGTACTTTCCTTTCTATGAATTTCCCCAGATCAGGAAGCATGGCTTCTCGATTCTCATTTTCCATTAACAGACCAGCTTTATCTTTTCTCTAAGTCTATAGGGCAGTTTTAGAGTGATCATTTTCATATTGCTGACAACATTCATTTCTTGCATATGGTCTAAGAGGGTAGTCATTTATATCATACTTCTAAGAAATATCGCAAAATCCCGCTATGCTTTCGCGTCTTCTATGCTGGATAGCTGTCCAAGCATAGGCCTTCTTCATGAGGATGTCTTTGGATCATGGAAGTTTAAAGGGACTTTTATGTAGAGTGTCGGCAGTGAGCGGCGACTGCGGAGGATTCAACAGCCCCAACCACAGGTGAACAAAAGGGGAAGATGATTGAACCTTATTACCTTCCATCACAGTGAGGAATGTGGATTCCGCTGTGGTGGGTGTTTATGTTAGATTTTATTTTATGTGGCTGTGTGTCTTGTTGCTTTTTACTCAGTATGGCTGTATGGTAACTCAAATATCACTGTACCATAATTGGTGCATGTGACAATAAATTCCAAATTGAACTTGATCAGCTTTCGTCTATATATTTTTTTAAAAGGATAATACTGACTGATTGTGCACAATTGTGACAGCTGAAAAGACAGGACAGGACAGGGGCATTCCTTGAATGATTCATGTGGTTGGAAGAGGTTTCGTCTGTGTTTTTCTCCTCGGTTGTTGTCCGGGGAAGAAGGCGGCGGCACTCGGCCCGTCGGGGCTAGGATGCGCGGGAGGAAGGCTGAACTTGGATTGAGGCTTGGAAGGCTGAGCTCGCCTCCCCTGCCCCGACCCGCATCCGGTCCACCACGGAGTGGGAAGCGTGCACGGACAGCGTCCGTGGTCACCCTGCCCGGAGACTGGCCCTTCGGCTCCTCTCGTCCGTGCTGCCTCGGGCTTTCTGCAACGCAATCTTGCACTGTTCTGCACTGGATATTGCATTTATTGCGTTTGTCATCACAGTATGTACACTGTTTGCTCTCTCTCTCCCTCATTGGTACATGCGACAATAAATTCCAACTTGAACTTGATAAGCATTCCTCTATATCTCTACAATGATAAAACTCTAATCTTAGATATGTGTTTATTTGTGTGTGTGATATTTGTGTGTAATCACATCTTCGTGAAAAAACGATGTGTTAACAGGAACATTTTAACATATTCCTGTAGAGACTTTCCTCCTGGAGTCCTAAACAGCCTTATCTGAAAAATTCGTGCTTTATTTCTCGAGTTATTTGTGAAAATGTTCACAAATCCGAGAAAACTTTGAAATTAAACGAGATGGTCTTGCTGATGACGTCACAATGGATCTGCTGCGCACGACCTGCGCTGTGTTCCACACACTGCGAGTGACGTCACACACACCCCCACCCAACTCGCAGTCGTCTGGTTGACACCCGCTCCCCTCGATGCCCCCCGCTCTTCCCCGTTGCCCGCTGCCCTTCCCCGCTCCTCCCCGCTGCCCCCCGCCGCACACCTCCTCCTCGCCCTCCTTTGTGTCCCTACTCTCCCCCCCTCCTCTCTCCACCCTCCCCGCTACCTCTCCTCTCCCCATCCTCTCTTCCCCCTCTCTGCCCCCATCTCTACCCCTCCTCTATACCCCCTCCTCTCTCCGCCCCTCCCCGCTATCTCTCCTTATCCCCCTCCTCTCACCCCCCCTCTCTCCCCCCTTGTCTCTCCCCCTTGTCTCTTACCCCCCTGTCTGTGTGTGTGTCTGATGCCACAACCGTGTGTTGAGGGGATGGGACACAACGTGTCCTACTTGGTCTAGTATATATTCAAAAAAAGGATAATGTTGACTGATCGTGCACAATTGTGATGGCTTGATTTCAAAGACAGGGCGGGGGCATTCCCTGAGGGATTCGGGTGTTTTTCCCCTCAGTTGTCCAGGGAGGAAGGCGGCAGCACTCGGCCCATCGGGGCTAGGATGAGCTGGAGGAAGCCTGAGCTTGGATTGAGGCTTGGAAGGCTGAGCTCGTCTCCCCTGTCCCGACCCGCATCTGTAGACTGTTTGCTCTGGCGGCTGTGTGTGAACGAGCAATTTCATCGCCTCCCGATCGATGTGCAGAACAACAAACTTACTCCACCAAGCTGGCTACCTCCTTTCCCCTTACACCCCCAAGCTGGCTACCGCTCATCCCTTACTCCCGCAAGCAGGCTACCTCTCATTCCTCTTACTCCCCCAACCTGGCTACCTCCCAATCCCCTTACTCCCCCAAGCTGGCGACCTCTGATACTCCTTACTCCCCCAAGCTGGCTACCTCCCAATCCCCATTACTACCCAAAGCTGGCAACCTCCCATCTCTCATTTCCCCCAGACTGGCCACCTCCATACCTTATCCCCCAAGCTGGCTACATCACATCCGGTACTCCCCTAGGTGAGTACCCCCCATTCGTTAATCCTCCAAGAACGCTACCTTCCATTCCCCTTACTACTCCAAGCTGGCCACGACCCATCCCTCCCCTATCCCACTTAGGATACCTGAACATTAACCTCTGGTGACCTTGCGCCCCACCCAAGGTTTCCATGAGTCGGCAGAGGATTTGGTCACTCGTATGGAAAGCCTCGACCGTTGCGAGACCTGCATCTACTCACCAAAGATCTTTGCTACCGACCGCACACACACACACACACACACACACACACACACACACACACACACACACACACACACACACACACACACACACACACACAAAACACATCGTGAAGGTGGGGGCCAGGGACACCGGAGGAGCGCTGTCTTCGCGATGAAGAGGAAGGTGAACGGCTGCCACAGAGCACCGTAAGTCCTTTAGAGAGTGCGGGAGAGAAGGAGAGAAGGGGAAAGAAGGGGAGAGAAGGGGAGAGAGAAGGGGTGAAAAGGGGAGAGAGGGGGGAAGGAGTGAAGACAGTTTTAAGAAGTTTAATAAAGTTTGTGGGCATTTTACCAAAGATCCTATAGGACCTTTGCTGAAAACTCCAATGATCCAATCAAAGTTGTGCCAGGATTAGTACAAACCACATCATGAAGTACGCAGATGACACAACAGTGGTGGGCCTTATCTGGGACGACAATGAGCTTGCTTACAGGGAGGAGGTGAAACAACTGGTGGACTGATGCAACACGAACAATCTGATCCTGAATGTTGACAAAACAAAGGAGGTCATCGTTGACTTCAGGAAAAACCGGCAGTCACACACCACTTCACATTAATGACAGCGATGTGGAGTTGGTCAGTAGCACTAAGTTCCTGGGGGTGCAGATCACGAACAGTCTGACCTGGTCACAAAACATCACATCATTAGTTAAGAGAGCGCAACAGCGGTTGCACTTTCTGCGCCGGATGAGAAGAGCTCACCTCCGCCATCCCGTCCTCACCACTTTCTACAGGGGCACCGTAGAGAACATTTTGACCAGCTGCATCCCTGTCTGGTTTGGGGATTGTAAAGCCTCCGACTGGAAGTCCGTGCAGAGAGTGGTAAGGACGGCTGAAAAAATCATCTGGACTTCTCTCCCTTCAATCGGGACATTGTGTGCAAACGTTGCTAGTCTAAGGCGAACAGTATTATAAAGGACCCCACATATCTCCATCATGGACTGTTCACTCTGCTGCCCTCGAGCAAAAGATATCGTAGTATAAGGAGCAGAACGACCAGGTTTTGCAACAGCTACTTCCCCCGAGCAATCAGACTCTTGAATGCCATCTTTATTATCCATTTTATCTTTTTATCCATTTTATCCTTTTGTTATTTTATGTTGCACGGGGAGCCAGATGCAACAACATTTCGTTCTGACTCGCATTTATTGATGTATTTCTGAATGACAATAAAGTCTTGATTGATTGATTGATTGATTGATTGAAAATGGCCGGTCAGCAAAGGAGATGGTCTTCGACTGCCGGTAAGTAAATAGTGACTCCACTCCACTGGCTTCGACCAAACGGCAACTTAATTTTAGTCGAGGCCGGTTTTATATTTGTTGAAATAATCGCAGGAACATAGAAGCCTCGACTACGCGAAAACCACTTTCGACTATTAGGGGGAGTGATCAAAACCTCCGGGAACCTCACGGAAACCTTGGGTGGGGCGCAAGGTCACCAGAGGTTTCCTTTCAGGTTTCCTAAGTGGGACAGGGGCTCCCATCCCTTACACCACCAAGCTGGCTCCCACCGCACTGTCACGGGCCGCGGCTCCGGGCAGCGGACACACGGGGCCATAAACCCAGCAACATCCCCGTCAGCTGCAGCAGAGTTGGGGAGTCTGGTCCCTCCACCCACCCAGAGTCACTGCACCGGCACCACGACCCCCCTACCAGAGTGATTCACCCGACCCACACACCGGGGTGATTCATGCCCCCCCGACCCACACACCAGCGTGATTCATCCGCCGACCCCCACATGGGGTGATTTACCACCCCCCCACCCGACCCCCACATGGGGTGATTCATCCCCCGACCTCAACATGGGGTGATTCATCCCCCGACCCACACATCGGGTGATTCACCCCCGGACCCCCACATGGGGTGATTCACCCAAGGACCCCCACATGGGGTGATTCACCCCCGGACCCACACATGGGGTGATTCACCCGGGTGCCGGGCTGTCTAGTCCTGCCGCCGCGTTTCAGCTGCCAAACACCAAACGATATTGCCAAGTGCAGGAACTATGTTTGAAGTAGTGGGGAGGTGTCCGACTGCCCTACGGCTACAGATATGCATGGAGGTGAAAATAATTTCTGATCATTCCTGGATGGTTGGGATTTTCTTTCATTATTGATAGTGCAACCTTAATTTTGCAGAATTCCAAAGAGCACAGTTGTCAAAGTTCGTCTGTTAAAGAAAGCAAACAGCAACAAAATTGTTAAAAGTAAACCAAAGCAATCTTTTAATCAATTTGCCAGACGGGAGTGGCGAGATCTACAAAGAGCACACACGTTGCTCAGTGCTTCTTGGGCTCCACTCAAAGAACAAAGGAAAGTTAGTGTAATTATACATTTTCTTATCAATAAAACACACCTAAATCTGAGTGAAAGATCCGTAGCCAAAGGGAAACAAGGGAGACTTGACCCATATATTTGCAATGTCAGCCTTATTCTCAAATCCTGGCACAGCTTCAGTACAGCTGCCCATTCCGGAAGGACAACTAACTCCATTTTTTTTTCAAATGGCTTCCATCTTGGTTCCAGAATGGGCATCCGTCTGTGAACTAAAACAAGCTTGTAAGACTTGGATGAAAGGCACTACCTTGTCCTTAGCTGGGACAGGGAGTTCAGACAGATATCTAATATGGTGCTGTGCCCAGACAATACATCTCTATGTTAATACATTGTTAATACATTGTTTCAGTGATTAGTATAAACCAAGCTTCTAAGACTTTCCCAGAATTTATTCTGCTGGGAAAATTCTCTTTTAAATTTGACTGCTTTTTGTTTTTCAGCAAATATCCATTTTTTATTTACGAACCAAACTTGACCAAATTAAATTATTTCACAGTGCAGTCAGGATAAACTTGCTTTATTTGTTACGTATGGCACAAGTGCGCCAAAACGTTCTATAAAAAACAACGCTTTAAAATGCCTTAGAAGGAACTGCAGATGCTGGAAAATCGGAGACAAAAATGCTGGAGAAACTCAGCAGGTGAGGCATCATCTATGGAGCGAAGGAAATGTTTCGGGTCGAAACCCTTCTTCAGACTGATGTGAGGGTGGGGGGGATGGGAAGAAGAAAGGAAGAGGTGGAGCCAGTGGGCTCAGGGAGAGCTGAGAAGGGGAGGAGATAGTAGGGACCACCTGAAATTAGAGAAGTCAATGTTCATACCGCTGGGGTGCAAACTGCCCAAGCGAAATATGAGGTGCTGCTCCTCCAATTTGCGGTGGTCCTCACTCTGACCATGGAGGAGGCCCAGGACAGAAAGTTAGGATTCGGAATGGGATGGGGAGTTGAAGTGCTGAGCCACCGGGAGATCAGGTTGGTTATTGCAAACCAAGCGGAGGTTTTCGGTGCGTGCGCATGAGTGAGAGAGTGTGTGTGTGTGTTAGTGAGAGTGCGTGCGAGAAAGAGAGCAAGAGACAGAGGGAGTGTGTGAGAGAGAGCAAGAGAGAGAGGGTGTGTGTGAGAGGGAATGTGTGAGAGAGAGCAAGAGAGAGAGGGAGTGTGTGTGCGTGTGAGAGAGGGAGTGTGAGAGAGGGAGCGAGAGAGGGAATGTGTGATAGAGAGGAGCGGGGCACGAGAGGGTGGAGTGGAGAGAATTTGTGTACGAGTGAGGGGGAGAGTGGAGGGAGGGGGGAGAGAGAAAAGTATATGTGCAGCTTTAAGGGACATTGGTCAGGTAGCATTTGGAGTATTGCATACAGTTCTGGTCACTCCATTACAGGACTGATGTGGAGGCTTTGGGGAAGGTGCAGAGATGGTTAACCAGAATGGTTTAAAACTAGGAACTGCAGATGCTGTTTACAAAAAAGGACACAAAGTGCTGGAGTAACTCGTCGGGACAGGCAGCATCACTGACGAGAAGAAATGTGTGATGGAAGAAACGACCCAAAATGTTACCCATTCCTTCCAGCATTGTGTCTACCTAAACAGCGCCTATCCACGTGGCGGTGTGCCAACAGGCTGGAGGAGCGGGCAAAGGCCTTGCCACAGAGCGGGCAACTGAAGGGGCGCTGGCCGGTGTGAACTCGCCGGTGCTCCAGCAGGTGGTCAAGGCGGGTGAAGCCCTTACCACAGGACGGGCAGGGGAAGGGACGCTCACCGCTGTGGGTACGCCGGTGCTGCCATAGGCTGGACATCATAATAATAATAATAATAATACATTTTATTTATGGGCGCCTTATACCAAAGTCTCAAGGACACCTTACAGAGTTTAAAAAGTAAGAAACAAATAATCGGAGTAAAATAAATTATAAAGTCATCACCAATACACAAATTAAAGACAGAATTCGATCCAAAGACACAAAAAAAAAATAAGAAACACAATGTGAAGAGAGAGCAGCGGCAGCTAAACCGCGCCAGCGTCCACTCTCCCTTCCGACCACCATCTTGGACACAGACTAAAATAGACACTACATACAAAAATCATCCCCCCCACAATGGTTACCACTGTGGGGGAAGGTACAATGTCCAGTCCCCATCCCCAGTTCTCCCACAGTCAGGCCTATTGAGGCCTCCGCTATTGCCTCTATGGAGGCCCAATGTTCCTGGCCGTTCACGCCGGGTGCTGTTGCCCCGGCGTCAGGAGAGTCCTCTCAGCGGCTGGGCCACCTGGAACGGCCGCTTCCATTGCCGTAGACCGCAGCTTCCGAAACCGACAAGGCCGCGCCGGTTTGGAGCTCCCAGGCTCCCAATGTTGAAGTCGGCGCCGCCCGCTCCGCTCCGCAGACCCGCAGCCCGGAGGTATTGAGCTCGGCGGTCACAGCTCACCGGAGCTCCAGCGCGTCGATCCAGCGCGGCGACCCAGGCAAGGCATCGCCCGCTCCGCTCCGCGATAGCGCTCCAGCGCTGTGCCGCCACCGAAGCTGAAGGTGCTGGACGGTCCCCGCCAGGAAACGGCGCTCCACGCCCGCTGGTAGGCCACCAGGACGGGTCGACGGGGCAGCCCGGAGAAAAAGCTGCCTCACCGACCAGGTATGGACCTAGAAATAAGGTTACCCCCTTGCCCCTACATTAAAAGTCTAGTTCTCCTACAGACAGCACACAAGACTAACTAAAACTACAAAAAAAAAGTGAAAAACGGACGGCTGCTGATTAGCAGCCGTTCACCAAGATGGCTCCTCCTCCTCATGCGGGTGAAACCCTTGCCACACTCAGCGCACACATAGGGTCTCTCTCCGATGTGTACCGCTGCGGCTCCCCGTGCTCTCTTGTCACAGTGGGAGCAGCTTCTCGCCAGCATGGGTCCTCCTGTGCAGCTGCAACCCCCGCGAGCTGTCAAACTCCTCACCGCAGTACGTGCAGTCGTAGGGCTGGCCACTGGTGTGCATGACAATAAAGTTGAATCTGAATCTGAATCTGATTTCCCCCATATTGTGTGAATTCTGCAGAGAAATACAATTCATTTTTATTGCTGCTAACCCTCTGTTTTGATATTTTTCCCCAGCTCCTGGGTCTGTCTCATTTACCCCTCCAACCCACACTGTCTGTCACTCTCACATTCTAAACACTGGGATCATCACCCTGTCTTATCTGGTGCAAACAGAAGTGCAAACATGGCCTAACACAGGTCCTTCCTCTTTTACGCTGATGTTATCTTCAGATACAACTTCTCTATTTACCCTTTACATTTAAAAGTAATTCCGTATAATTCTATTTGTGTAATTTTTTTTAAATACGTGAGAACAGAACATATCTGTGTGTGCTGAGGATGCATTTATTATAAGGATAGTAACTAAAAGACAGAGAAGCTCAAGTATCTGTGTTTGTCAGTGATTGGGATAAATCGTTGCAGATATTCTACAGTATGGTGCAAAGTAGAAGATTTATTCCAATTAGTTTTTACTAATATCAGCATCAAAGTCAATATTTATTATCCATCCCTAACTACCTTCGAGAAGATGGTGGTGAGCTGCCTTCTTGAAGTTCTGCAATACTTTTGGTGAAGATGCTCTCACACAGCTATCAGGACTTAGTCAGAGTCATGGAACCACAGTCGTACAGCACAGAAACAGCTACAACACTTCAATGCTGACCTAGTTTCCTCATCAAACTTAGGTCCATTTGCCCCATATCCCTCTAATCCTTTCCTTTCCATGAACCTGTTCAAGTGCCTTTTAATTGAAATGTTAGTACTTGCTTCAACTACCTCCCCTGGCAGCTCATCACGTATACCTGCTACCCTTTATAAACAATAGGAGCAGGAGTAAGCCATACCGCCATTCAATGTGATCATGGCTGATCATCCACAATCAGTACCCTGTTCCTGTCTTCTCCACATCCCCTGACTCTACTATCTTCAGGAGCCCTATCTAGCTCTCTCTTGAAAGCATCCAGCAAACCGGCCTCCACAACCCTCTGACGCAGAGAATTCCACATATTCGCAACCCGCTGTGTGAAAAAGTTTTTCCTCATATCCGTTCTAAATGGCTTGCCCCTTATTCTTAAACTGTGGTCCCTGGTTCTGGACTCTCCCAACATCAGGAACATGTTTCCTGCCTCTAGCGTGTCCAAACCCTTAATAATCTTATATGTTTCAATATGATCCCCTCTCATCTTTCTAAAGTCCAGAGTTTACAAGCCCAGCCGCTCCATTCTCCCAGAATATGACAGTCCCACCATCCCGGGAATTAACCTTGTAAACCTGTGCTGCACTCCCTCAATAGCAAGAATGTCCTTCCTCAAATTAGGGGACCAAAACTGCACACAATGCTCCAGGTGTGGTCTCACTAGGGCCCTACAACTGCAGAAGGACGTCTTTGCTTCTATACTCAACTCCTCTTGTTTGAATCCTTTATCCTTTGAATGTAAAGGATGCCCTTCGTGTTCATATTAAACCTTATCATCTCACCTCAAACCCGTGTTCTCTGGTTCTTGATACCCCCACACTGGGTAAAAGGCTCTGTTCATTCAGCCTATCTATTCCTCTCAATAATTCAACTATCTCAGCCTCCTGCACTCCAAGGAATAAAGTCTGAGGGAGCACAATTATTCAGGCCCATACAGCTGATCCAATATTGGTCTCAACACCGCCTTCTCACTTTCCCCACGCCTCCTGACTTCTGTTGAGTTTATAGTCAATCATCCTCTACCTTGAACATAGTCAATGTCTCAGCCTTTGTAGCTCCTTTGGGAAGATGACATCCAAAACTGTTGTGCCAATCAGAGCAATATGGGATGACTTTGGTGTAATGACAAAACATTGTCCTCAATGAGAACTGTGCAATGGTCTTCTGATTTCTTCCAAAGCCATGGTCAACAGCTTCACCTGTTGCAGGTGGACACGAGAGGAGGAGGTCAGGTAGGTCAATCCCTTGTGTTGGCTCATTCTCTACCTGCTGTAGAAAGAGCCTGGCAGACACATCCTTCAAGGTTTGGCCATGTCAGTGAGTGGTCGTGTGACCAAGCCACTCCCAATGATGGATGCTGAGGTCCACATCCAGTGTACACTCTGTACTCTTGCTTCTTTTAATGTCAATCGAGATTTTGCTCAGGTGACCAATGATGGTGGGTATTCATTAGGACAGTGAAAGCTTCCCATGGTGAAATCTGTGGGCTCCTTCCCATTAAGAGGCAAGTGAGGAAACAGTATGTTCTTTCTCCTTTCACCAGGGCCAATCCTCTCTCCGGGAATGGTTCAGTTTATCCTAATGGGTGCAATGGAATTGCCAGCATGTTTAATGAACAAAACACTCTATGGAGGTTTTTTCATCATGAAATGGCAGGACCTCCCTGGATTGCATGTACTCTCTCGTGGAACATAAGGCCCAGCAGGATGCAGCAAAGCACCTGGGGCTCTCCCATTTGAGATTCATTCGAAATGTTCAAAATCGCAAAGGTGCAAGTTCGATTCCGGATGGAATCTTTATTTGTGATATAATTCTATATCTGAACCCATTTGTATCAACACCAGTGGTGCCGGAAACCTGAGCTGGAGGGGGAGTGTCATTTAGTTTGACAAGAGGCAGTGTCAGTTACTGTGCAGTGTGAGGGAACCTTAGCTTGTCCTGTGCTGGGCTCAAAGCCACGTTGCTTCTTCTCCAGAATTCCACACAAGTTCCTCTGCAGAAGGTCAGTAAACTTCAGACATTATTCTTCATTGGTAATAGTGGATTAAATGAACGGGATTAAATGATTGAAATGTAGTTTGCAACACTGATGTACTTCTTCAAATGTTATTGTGAAATGTGTTCTCCTATTACAATGATGGTGTCTTCACTAAAAAGGGAACAAATGTCATTGTTTTTGCTACATCCGACTGATTAAAATCTAAAATAGTGGTGTTTCTCTTGACTTTTCAAAATCATTTTATTCTTTCCAATGAATAAAGCTAATGTTATTATTCTTTCAAATGATTCCATTTTTTTCCAATGTTCAATAGATTCAGGATCAGTTCCTGTGGATTGGAGGGTAGCTAATGTTATCCCACTTTTTAAGAAAGGCGGGAGAGAGAAAACAGAATTATAGACCAGTTAGCCTGACATCGGTGGTGGTGTAGTGCTGGAGTCAATTATAAAAGATGAGATAGCCGCACATTTGGATAGCAGTAACAGGATCGGTCCGAGTCAGCATGGATTTAAGAAGGGGGAATCATGCTTGACTAATCTTCTGGATTTTTTGAGGATGTAACTAGGAAAATGGACAAGCGAGAGCCAGTGGATGTAGTGTTCTTGGACTTTCAGAAAGCATTTGATAAGGTTCCACATAGGAGATTATTGCGCAAAATTAAGGCACATGGTATTGGGGTAGAGTGCTGACATGGATAGAGAAGTGGTTGGCAGACAGGAAACAAAGAGTAGGGATTAGCGGGTCCCTTTCGGAATGGCAGGCAGTGGCAAGTGTGGTACCGCAAGGCTCGGTGCTGGGACCGCAGCTATTTACAATATACATCAATGATTTGGATGAAGGGATTCAAAGTAACATTAGCAAATTTGCAGATGACGCAAAGCTGGGTGGGAGTGTGAACTGTGAGGAGGGTACTATGAGAATGCAGGGTGACTTGGACAGGTTGGGGGAGTGGGCAGATGCATGGCAGATGAAGTTTAATGCAGAGAAATGTGAGATTATCCACTTTGGTAGCAAAACAGGAAGGCAGATTACTATCTAAATGGCGTCAAATTAACCTTATAAACCTACGCTGCATTCCCTCAATAGCAAGAATGTCCTTCCTCAAATTAGGGGACCAAAACTGCACACAATACTCCAGGTGTGGTCTCAATAGGGCTCTGTACAACTGCAGAAGGATCTCTTTGCTCCTACATTCAACTCCTCTTGTTATAAAGGCCAACATGCCATTGGCTTTCTTCACTGCCTGCTGTACCTACATGCTTACTTTCATAGACTGATGAACAAGGACCCCCAGATCCCGTTGTACTTCCCCTTTTCCCAACTTGACGTCATTTATATAGTAATCTGCCTTGCTGTTTTTGCTACCAAAGTGGATAACCTCACATTTATCTGCATTAAACTTCATCTGCCATGGATCTGCCCACTCCCCGAACCTGTCCAAGTCACCCTGCATTCTCATAGCATCCTCCTCACAGTTCACACTGCCACCCAGCTTTGTGTCATCTGCAAATTTGCTAATGTTACTTTGAATCCCTTCATCCAAATCATTGATGTATTTTGTAAATAGCTGCGGTCCCAGAACCGAGCCTTGCGGTACCCCACTAGTCACTGCCTGCCATTCTGAAAGGGACCCGTTAATCCCTACTCTTTGTTTCCTGTCTGCCAAACACTTCTCTATCCATGTCAGCACACTACCCCCAATACCATGTGCCCTAATTTTGCCCACTAATCTCCTATGTGGGACCTTATCAAATGCTTTCTGAAAGTCCAGGTACACTACATCTACTGGCCCTCCCTTGTCCATTTTCCTAGTTACATCTTCAAAAAAATCCAGAATATTAGTCAAGCATGATTTCCCCTTCGTAAATCCATGCTGACTCGGACCGATCCTGTTACTGCTATCCAAATGTTCGGCTATTTCATCTTTCATAATTGACTCCAGCATCTTCCCCACCACCGATGTCAGGCTAACTGGTCTATAATTCCCTGTTTTCTCCCTCCCGCCTTTCATAAAAAGTGGGATAACATTAGCTACCCTCCAATCCACAGGAACTGATCCTGGGTCTATAGAACATTGGGAAATTACCACCAATGCATCCACGATTTCTAGAGGCACTTCCTTAAGTACCCTGGGATGCCGACCATCAGGCCCTGGGGATTTATCAGCCTTCAGTCCCATCAGTCTATCCAACACCATTTCCTGCCTAATGTGGATTTCCTTCAGTTCCTCCGTCACCCCAGATCCTCTGGCCACTACTATATCAGGAAGACTGTTTGTGTCCTCCTTCGTGAAACAGATCCAAAGTACCTGTTCAACTCATCTGCCATTTCCTTGTTCCCCATAATAAATTCACCTTTTTCGGTCTACAAGGGTCCAACTTTGGTCTTAACTAATTTTATCTTCTTCACATACCTAAAGAAGCTTTTACTATCCTGCTTTATATTCTTGGCTAGCTTACCCTCGTACCTCATCTTTTCTCCCCGTATTGTCTTTTGGTTATCTTCTGTTGTTCTTTAAACATTACCCAATCCTCTTGCTTCCTGCTCATCTTTGCTACATTGTACTTCTTCGCTTTAATTATTATACTGTCCCTGACGTCCCTTGTCAGCCATGGTCTCGTCCCTTTCTCCCCTTGGAATCTTTCTTACTCCTAGGAATGAACTGATCCTGCACCTTCTGTATTATTCCTAGAAACACCTGCCATTTTTGTTCCACTGTCATCCCTGCTAGTGTATCTTTCCAGTCAACTTTGGCCGGCTCCTTCCAGTCAGTTGAGCTAGTGTCCAAATATACACAGAGTTGTAGCATAGTCATAGAGCTGTACAGCATGGAAATAGGCCCATTGCATACATGCTGACCAAGTTGTCTATCTGAGCCAGTCCCAACTGCCTGCACCTAACCCATGTCCCTCCATACATTTCCTATCCATAATATTGTGGATAAACTTGATGTTTTGATGAAAAAGCAGAAAGACTGAGAACTATAGGAATTGTGATTGATTCAGAAATATTGATAAAGATATCTGCGTCTTTGTGCACTAATCACTGAAAGCAGACATGTGATGCAGCATGCAGTAAGTAGGCAAGTGATATTTGTTAGTCTTCTCTTCTGGAGTTTTTGAGCACAGTAACAAGATGTCTTGTTGCCATATTACAGGATATTCCTGAGACCACCCCTTCTGTGCTGTTTTGTTCTCCTTACCCATTAAGGATCAGATAGGCGATTCTGTGGACGCAGTCAGGAGACCCGGATGGTAGTTTGCCTCCCTGGTGCCAGGGTCTGGGATGTGTCTGAACATGTCCAAGATATCCTGAAATGGGAGGGTGAGGAGCCTGAGGTCGTGGTACATATAGGTACCAATGACATAGGTAGAAAATGAGAAGAGGTCCTGAAAGGAGAATTTATGGAGTTAGGAAGAGAGTTAAGGAGAAGGACTGCAAAAGTAACAATCTCAGGATTGCTGCCTGTGCCACGCGACAGTGAGAGTAGGAATGGAGTGAGGTGGAGGATAAATTTGTGGCTGAGGGACTGGTGCACAGGGCAGGGATTCAAGTTTCTGGATCATTGGGACCTCTTTTGGGGAAGGTGTGACCTGTACAAAAAGGACGGGTTGCACTTGAACCCGAGGGGAACCAATATCCTGGCGGCGAGATTTGCAAAGGCTACTGGGGAGACTTTAAACTAGAACGGTTGGGGGGAGGGACTCAAATAGAGAAAGCTAGTAGACAGTGTGTGAGGCAGGAGGCATAGAAGAGAAGCACTCAGACCCAACATGTAGGGGAGAAAGAAGAAAAAGATAATAAACAGAAAATAAGTGGTGGTGGGTTTCTTAAATGTGTCTATTTTAATGCTAGGAGTATTGTAAGAAAGGTGGATGAGCTTGGAGCCTGGATTGACACCTGGAAGTATGATGTTGTGGCGATTAGTGAAACATGGTTGCAGGATGGCTGTGATTGGAAACTAAATATTCCACGATTTCATTGCTTCAGGTGTGATAGAATTGGAGGGGCAAGAGGTGGAGGTGTTGCATTGCTTGTCAGGGAAGATATTACAGCAGTGCTTTGGCAGGATAGATTAGAGGGCTCGTCTAGGGAGGCTATTTGGGTGGAACAAAGAAATGAGAAAGGTGTAGCAACACTTATAGGGGTGTATTATAGACCGCCTAATGGGGAGCGAGAATTGGAAGAGCAAATATGTAAGGAGATAGCAGATATTAGTAGTAAGCACAAGGTAGTGATTGTGGGAGATTTCAATTTTCCACACATAGACTGGGAAACACATTCTGTAAAAGGGCTGGATGGTTTGGAGTTTGTAAAATGTGTGCAGGATAGTTTTTTGCAGCAATACATAGAGGTACCTACTAGAGAAGGGGCAGTGCTGGACCTCCTGTTAGGAAATGAGACAGGTCAGTTGACAGAAGTATGTGTTGGGGAGCACTTCGGGTCCCATGATCACAATGCCATTAGTTTCAATATAATTATGGAGAAGGTCAGAACTGGACCAAGGGTTGAGATTTTTGATTGGAGAAAAGCTAACTTTGAGGAGATGCGAAAGGATTTAAAAGGAGTGAATTGGGACATTTTGTTTTATGGGAAGGATGTAGTAGAGAAATGGAGGACATTTAAAGGTGAAATTTTAAGAGTACAGAATCTTTATGTCCCTGTTCGGTTGAAAGGAAAGAGTAATAATTGGAAAGAGCCATGGTTTTCAAGGGAAATTGGCACGGTTCAGAAACATAGAGAGATCTACAATAATTATAGGCAGCATGGAGTAAATGAGTTGCTTGAAGTGTATAACGAATGTAAAAAGAATCTTAAGAGAGAAATTAGAAAAGCTGAAAGAAGATATGAGGTTGCTTTGGCAAGTGAGGTGAAAATAAATCCAAAGTGTTTCTACAGCTATATTAATAGCAAAAGGATAACGAGGGACAAAATTGGTCCATTAGAGAGTCAGAGTGGACAGCTATGTGCAGAGCCAAAAGAGATGGGGGAGATATTGAACAATTTCTTTTCTTCAGTATTCACCAAGGAGAAGGATAATGAATTATATGAGGTAAGGGAAACAAGTAGAGTAGCTATGGAAACTATGAGGATCAAAGAAGAGGAAGTACTGACACTTTTGAAAAATATAAAAATGGATAAGTGTCCAGGTCCTGACAGGATATTCCCTAGGACATTGAGGGAAGTTAGTGTAGAAATAGCAGGGGCTATGACAGAAATATTTCAAATGTCATTAGAAACGGGAATGGTGCGGGAGGATTGGCGTACTGCGCATGTTGTTCCATTGTTTTAAAAGGGTTTTAAGAGTAAACCTAGCAATTATAGACCTGTTAGTTTGATGTCAGTGGTGGGCAAATTGATGGAAAGGATACTTAGAGATAATATATATATTCAACTGGATAAACAGCCAACATGGATTTGTGCCTGGAAGGTCATGTTTGACTAATCTTCTTGAATTTATTGAAGAGGTAACTAGGGAAATTGACGAGGGTAAAGCGGTGGATGTTGTCTATATGGACTTCAATAAGGCCTTTGACAAGGTTCCACATGGAAGGTTGGTTAAGAATTGTTGGGTATTAATAGTGGAGTAGCAAGATGGATTCAACAGTGGCTGAATGGGAGATACCAGAGAGTAATGGTGGATAACTGTTTGTCAGGTTGGAGGCCGGTGACTAGTGGGGTGCCTCAGGGATCTGTGTTGGGTCCACTGTTGTTTGTCATATACATCAATGATCTGGATGATGGTGTGGTAAATTGGATTAGTAAGTATGCAGATGATACTAAGATAGGTGGTGTTGTGGATAATGAAGTAGATTTTCAAAGTCTACAGAGAGATTGAGGCCATTTGGAATAGTGGGCTGAAAGATGGCAGATGGAGTTTAATGCAGATAAGTGTGAGGTGCTACATCTTGGTAGGACAAATCAAAATAGGACGTACATGGTAAATGGTAGCGAATTGAGGAATAAGTGAGGCCAATTCTGGAATATGGTGTACAATTTTTTTCGCCAAATTATAGGAAAGATGTCAACAAAAGAGAGATAGTACAGAGGAGATTTACTAGAATGTTGCCTGGGTTTCAGCAACTAAGTTACAGAGAAAGGTTGAACAAGATAGGTCTTTATTCTTTGGAGCGCAGAAGGTGAAGGGGGGACTTGATAGAGGTCTTTGAAATGATGAGAGGGATAGACAGAGTGGACGTGGATGAGCTTTTCCCATTGAGAGTAGGGAAGATTCAAACAAGCGGACATGATTTGAGAATTAAGGACAAAAGTTTAGGGGAAACATGAGGGGGAACTTCTTTACTCAGAGCGTGGTAGCTGTGTGGAATGAGCTTCCAGTGGAAGTGGTGGAGGCAGGTTCGATTTTATCATTTAAAAATAAATTGGATAGGTATATGGACGGGAAAGGAATGGAGGGTTATGGTCTGAGTGCAGGTAGATGGGACCAGGTGAGAGTAAGTTTTTCGGCACGGACTGGAAGGGCCGAGATGGCCTGTTTCCGTGTTGTAATTGTTATATTATATACCCGAGAAATGTTTTCCTGCCACAGAAGGGATTCAGCCAAAGCTGACCAGACTGATTCTTGGAATGGCAGGGCTAACGTGTGAGGAGAGGAGGAGCCACTGGGCCAGTAGTCACTGGAGTTTGCAAGACATGAACGGGACCTCACTAAATCAAACAAAATTCAGGCAGAGCGAGACAAACTCCATTTGTAAGGATTTTTTTCGGCGACTGGAGGATCTAGAACAAGGGGCCGCAGACTTAAGACCTGAAGGGCTGAGATGTGGAAAAATGTCTTAATTCTGAATATAGTGAGCTTTAAAATTCACCCCACGGAAAAAATGGTAGATGACTAGTAAATGAATCCAGTTAAGTAGGGGATAGGTTTTTTCTTGACACAAATGGGATCAATGATTATAGGGAGAGAATTGTAATATGGGATTTGCAGAGAAAGTTGTGTTGAATGACGGAACGGGCTCAATGTGCCAAATAATCCACTCCTGCTCCTCTTTTGCATGTTTCAATAAGTAAGTAAGTAAGTTTATTGGCCAAGTATTCACATACAAGGAATTTGCCTTGTTGCTCCGCCCACAAGTAACAACATGACATACAGTGACAGTTACGAATGACTCAGAAAACATTAAACATGAATAATAATAAAATATTAATGATAAAACACCATTGATCAAGCACGTGAACCAACAAAATACCAGATCAAAGGGAGGCTACAGATTTCTGGCTGTTGAGTAGAGCAACTACTCGTGGGTAAAAACTGTTTTTATGTCTGGCTGTGGCAGCTTTGACAGTCCGGAGTCGCCTTCCAGAGGGAAGTGATTCAAAGTGTTTGTGGCCAGGGTGAGAGGGGTCAGAGACGATCTTGCCCGCTCGCTTCCTGGCCTTTGCAGTGTACAGTTCATCAATGGAGCGAAGGTTGCAGCGAATAACCTTCTCTGCTGCTCGGACGATTCGCTGCAGCCTCCAGGTGTCGTGCTTGGTGGCTGAGCCAAACCAGACCATGATGGAGAAGGTGAGGACAGACTCTACGATGGCCGTGTAGAATTGGACCATCATTGCCTGTGGCAGATTGTGCTTCCTCAGCTGCCATAGGAAGTACACCCTCTGTTGTGCCTTTTTGACTGTGGCGTCAATGGTAGCCCCCCCACTTAAGGTCCTTGGAGATGATGGTTCCCAGGAACATAAAAGACTCCACAGATGTGACTGTGGTGTTGTTGGTGGTGAGTGGGGTGAGGGGAGGGGGAGCTCTCTTAAAGTCTACAATCAATTCCACGGTCTTAAGAGCATTGAGCTCCAGGTTGTTGCGATGGCACCAGGATGCCAGCTGTGTCACTTCCTGTCTGTAGGCAGATTCCTCCCCATCCTGGATCAGTCCAATCAGGGTTGTGTCATCAGCAAACTTTTATTTTTTATTTTTTTATTTTTTTATTTTTATTTATTAGAAGTACATTACATTACAACCAATTACATTAGTACTCGTCACATATATCTTATTACAATTAATGTACTCCGTCATTTTTACACTAATAATGGGAAAGGATGAGATTGAGAGAAAGGAGAAAGTGAAGGAAAAAAAACAAAAACAAAAAAGAACAGAGACCCTATAAGAAAGAAATTTTTAAAAAAAGAGTTAAGAAATAGACCCTAAAAAAGAAGAAAAAAGAGAAAGAGGGAAAAGAGAAAAAACAAATACATTGTTGTAAGCATCACGCAAATGGGACATACCAACTCTCCAGCTTTCGTCGCCCCTTACCTGACCTCAGTTTTTTTTTTAAGTACTTTTGCACCCTATACTTGTAATAATTCTATAAATGCAGACCACGTCAGGTGGAAGTGATCTGGTTTACCTGCCAGGAGGAGTCTTATCTCTTCTAGGTGTAATGTTTCGAACATATTTGAAATCCACATGTTTATAGTTGGTATTGGAGCGTTTTTCCAGAATTTTAGGGTTAACCTTTTTCCAGTTATTAACCCATAGTCTATTAATTTCTTTTGGAACACATTTAGTTCTCGACTATCTTCCGTTGTTCCGAAGATAATCCATTCTGCTTTGGGTATCAGTTTTATTTTAAATAATTTTGTAAAGAATTCAAACATTTAAATCCCAAATTTTTGAATTTTTGTACAGAAAACAAATGAGTGCGCTATAGTAGCTTCTTGAGATTGACATTTATCATCAGCAAACTTGATAAGCTTGACAGAGGTGTCTGTGGAGGTGCAGTCGTTGGTGTAGAGAGAGTAGAGGAGAGAAGATAGTACGCAGCCTTGCGGTGCTCCTATGCTGAGCGTTTGCGGGTCCGAGATGTGCTTTACCAGCCTCACATACTGCTTCCTGTCTGTCAGGAAGTTGGTAATCCACCGACAGAGGGGTTCAGGCACAGTCAACTCGGAAAGTTTGGAGTGTAGTAGCTCTGTCACAATGGTGTTGAATGCAGAGCTAAAATCAACAAACAGGATCCTCGCATAGGTCCCCTGGTGCTGTAGGATGAAGTGCAGGCCCAGTTTGACTGCATCATCCACAGATCTATTGGCCCGATAAGCAAACTGCAGAGGGTCCAGCAGGGGGTTTGTGATATTTTTCAGCTTGGCCAGCACAAACCTTTCAAGGGTCTTCATGACTGCAGAGGTCAGTCATTAAGACAAGTAATCCTTACCTTTTTGGGTACAGGGACAATAGTGGAGACTTTGAAGCAGGTAGGGACAGTACATGTTTGCAGGGACTGGTTAAACATGTCTGTATATGTTTGGCACAGAGCTTGAGAGTAGAGGGGGAAACATTGTCAGGTCCTGGAGACTTCCGGCTTTTCTGTCTTCTGAAAAGCCTCTCCACCTCCTCTATTTTTATTGTTGATGAAGTGATGTTGTTCAGCAAGGAGGGTGTGAGTAATTGGGTGTGAAGTGGTGATAGGAGGAGGATGGGTGTAGAAGGGCCCAGTCTTTGCAGACTGAGGTCAGTCTGTGAGTGTGTGTGAAGTGTTGGTTGGGGTGGGAAATGGTCCAGTCTTTTCATACAATAAGTGTCAAGTCAAACTGTAATGAAAGGTATTACCTACCTCCAAGTTAAAGGGGGAGGAGTATTATGTATGTAATATAATTGGTGTTACCGGGCTCCAAGTTAAAGGGGAAGGAGTGTTAGGTATGGGATAATTAGGATAAGTAATTGGTGTCTTGTGATGTCTGGGGCAAGTACGCAGGAGGAAAAAAGACAAGGTGGCGTCCTGCAGTAAAGAAGCTTGTATGATTCCTCCCGTGTCCGGGCCTTCATTCAAGACTATTCAAAGCATCCGAATACACAACAATTGGCGACGAGGATAAAAGAACGAAGATAAGAACAAGGCCAGCAAGAAGAATCGAAAACAAAAGTTAAAAATAGAAGTAGTATTTGGCAACAAGTGGAACAGCACCAAGCCAAATGGTTTTGAATTGGCGCCAAAAAGAAAAAAGGTAGGAACGGGAAGCAATAGCTCAGGGTAGAGCTAGGAAATCAAGCAGGGGCAGTAAGGGTCACCAAGCACGGTGTCAGCTTACCTGAAATGTATCCAGGGCTGTGCAGCCCACAGCCAAGCTCAAGCAGCAGCCACAGACGTCGGGTGGGGGCCTAGTACCGTGAAGGCCGCGGACAGGTCCAGAAAAGCCACCGACAAGAGGCTCAGTCTTCAGCCCAACTGGGAACAGTCAACCCGGTGGGGGGAGAAAGCAGAGAAAGCCCGGTCGGGAGCAGAGTCAGCCCGACCGTGAACAGAGAAGCGGAGATAAGCCGAGTTCCGCCCGGGGCTTTAAAAAAGGGCACACAGCACCGGAAGCGAGGAAAAGACGGAAGTTGACTTGCGGCTAAAAACTTGAACAGTATAATCTAAGAGACTGACCTAAAAACTGCCGCGATCGCCAGCGAAGCCATGCAGGACTGATTATCTACAGCACCCGATTGGCAGCCAGTTTTTCACCTGCTAAAAGACTAAACTGTTAAATACCTTAAGACCTATAACATCCAAATGCCTTCAAAGTAATGGCTGAAGCAATAAATCAAGTGAAACTGTCAATTAATTGCTGCATCTGCCAAAATAAAAGGAGAAAAAAAAGGAAAATAAATGGTTTGGTCATTGAGTGAAATCCAGTTCATCATTTCCGGGTGGATGAATCAGATCCCTTTCAAGCGGGGAATCTGCACAAAAACATTAGAAAACTTGACAGTGAAAGACTGCTGTGACCAGGAGATCTGGAAACCTGGAGAAGAGACAGTTAAATCAAGATAAATCATGGCTGATGAAGTTACTGGAAAGTCAGCTGAGCAGCTCAAGGTGGAGAGGACAACAGCAAAACGGGCATTCTCTCCTCTTGTTAACAGCATCATTAGGAACCATAAAGAAATGTCTGAAGAGGAGCTCAGGAACAATTTCAACAAACTCGTGCAAGAGGCCGAAAAAGTCATGGAAGCCAATGACGATGTGGAGGCTGGACTCATTGCAGAGCTGGAGGCCGAGCTGGACACAGATGAGGAAGCTGTGTTAACTGAACAGCAAAAGCCAACCTGGCAAAGACTGCAAAGGAGTGTGAGTCGAAACTAAAAGAGGTCAAAGGGCTCATCCAGGACACTCTATGGGCAAACTTTGGAAATATTGAATTATCCACCTCACTACAGACAGCAGATGGTGCATGTGAATTTGCTGCTGCCACCACACCATCAATTAGCAACCAAGAAGCATATGAATTCATGCTTAACCACCTGTAGAAACTGGTAGAGACTGCAAAGGAGATGTACAGTCGGTGGAAACGTTGGGTCCCTCTGGATGAGCAAGAGAGCTTCCAGAAACACCTAAGAACACTCGAGCTTCTCGTCCCCAAGCTGGTTTCCAGGAAGGCTGACTTCATACAGGCAAGAATAAAGAAGGACGCTGAAGGATTAGCACAAGCGGCGAATGCTTTCAATTATCCTTCACCAGCCATCAGACTGAGACCCACGGCCCTTCCTAAGTTTACTGGAAACAAGCGTGACTTTTATAGATGGAGGAAGGATTGGGAAGCACTGCAAAAGCAAGGTGAACCCACTGGATCAAATGAGGTGAAGATGGTTCAATTGCTGGACAGTCTGGAGGACAAAATTACAAGAGACCTCCGCCTCACAAGTTACACTATAACACTGCAGATGATATCTTTCGTGTCCTAGAGAACCGGTTTGGAGATCAAACAGCTATTGCTATTGAGATAGTGGAGGAGCTTCAGAGAATCCCACCTGTCAGAGGACATCAGCCACGTAAAATAGTGGAATTAATTCAAGCTGTGGAAAAGGCTCTTAAGGACTTGAGCGATCTCGGAGACACAGGCGCTATTAAAAATCCACTGATGACAAAATCAATTGAAACCAAGCTTCCAGAATCCCTCAAAAAGGAATGGCTGGTTTATGTAGCTGACAAGAAGAATGATGTAGCACCAGAGAAACGGTTTGACAGTTTCTTGTCATTTCTCAAAGAGCAGGAGAGCATATACGAACAGCTCGAGCAACTGAGGGACGAGGAGCCGAGTAGAAAGGAAACTCGGACTGAACCAAGACATGCCAGAACCAAGTCTACCAAGTCAGGAAATGACCACACAACTTTTGTAGTCTGTGGTGACGTAAAGCATAAAAGAAAGCTGTACTTCTGCAAGCAGTTTCGAGGGCTAAAGCTGACAGAGAAAAGAGCTGCAGTAAAGAAGTTGGGAGCATGCAAAAAGTGTCTTGAAGTTCATGATGATGGTTCATACTGCAAACCTGCATATCTGTGTAAAAATCAGATCTGCAAGGATGAACAGACTCCTGAGCATCATTATTATCTGTGCCCCAATTATGAGATGAGGAAAAGCAGTGTGGATCAGAGAAGGAGTAAATTTGGTCCAGAGGAAGGTAAAGGCAAAAAGAAATATACAGTGGACCAAGAGGAGTTTTTAGCAAACTTCCACCAGAGTTGGCAAAACAATGCCGAGATGTGTTCTCCAACACTGCATCAGGAACCTTCAACACTGCAAAGCATCAGCCAAGCCTCCTAAAAGAAGGTGGATTGCAAGAGCACCCAGTGATTGTGATGCTTCTGGAGGTCGTAGCAAATGCTGGACAAAAGGTTGGGACATTAATTGACTTGGCTTCAGATACCAACTACATAACTTACAAGGCTGCGAGTAGACTGAACCTTAGGAGTGAAGACATCACGCTTATCGTCCATGGAGTTGGGGGGATGAAGGTCCACGGAGAGACGAGGCGCTACCTTCTAAAGATCCAAGTGAAGACTCCCAAGGGCACACTCAAGTCGCACCAGTTAGTTTGTTATGGATTGGACAGCATTGCAGATGTTCACAAACATGTGACACCACAGCAGCTGCAAAAGTTCTTTCCAGACGTCCCACTTGAGGAACTTGTGAGACCAAAAGAGATACATTTGCTCATAAGTCATAGAGAATGTCAGCTAGCGCCTCAGAGGATGAGAACTGTTGGAGATCTCATTCTGTGGGATGGACCACTGGGAAAGACTGTTGGAGGTTGTCACCCTGAGCTGTTTGAGAAGCTTACCATGTCAGCCCACATGTCCAAAACGCACTTCGCAAGATCAATGAGAGCAGCTGCTTTAAAGTATGAGGAGCTCACTGACGCAGTCCCTGAGGAACTTTCACCAAACGAACAGGTCGCCGTCAAAGTCCAGAAGTCACGTCCACAAACCGCCAATCGGGACTTCTTGGATTGGTGGAAGTGGGATAGCATTGGAGCAGCATGCGAGCCAAAGTGCGGGGGTTGCCGCTGTGGAAACTGCCAGCCAGGCGGAAAAGAAATGACTCTTGCTGAAGAGAGAGAGCTCGAAGTGGTAAGGGAAGGCCTCACTTACGTAACAGGAGACCGTCACAGTAAAGACCCACATTGGCATGCTAGCTATCCTTGGTTGGAAGACCCAGCTTCTCTACCAAATAATAAACGGACAGTGGAAGCCACATTTCTCAGGACGGAGAGGCAGCTATCCAGAGAACCTGGATGGAAAAGTGCCTACACAGCTCAGGTGCACGACATGGTGGACCGAAAGGCTAAAATCAAATTGTCCGAAGACATGATTGCAAACTGGGAGGGACCAGTGTGGTATGTGAGTCACCTTATTGCTCCAAACCCCCACTCTGTCACGACCCCAGTGAGACTAGTGTGGAACAGCAGCCAAAAGTGCAATGGTGTCAGCTTAAATGATTTGCTGATGAAAGGTCCAGACGTCCTCAACCAAATTCGCGCCGTCCTCCTCAGATTCAGAGGCGGAATCTATGCTGCTGTGGGAGACATAAAGAAGATGTATAACTCAGTCTGGTTGGAGGACCGTGAAGTACACTTACACAGATTCCTCTGACGAGATTCCGAGGACGAGGACCTGGGAGAGTCTGCTATCACAAGAGTGAACATCGGAGACAAACCTGCGGGGTGCATTG